>JARHVA010000088.1:4980000-5520000 GCA_037957365.1 Torreya grandis
GCAAAAATAGACTGTAGGGCAAGTAGTTAAGTTGTTTGGAATCTCCTTATCTTAGAAGACTCTTTTTATGCATTTTGGGTAGATTGTTGTGCCCAACCCAGGTTTAAACAAATTAGCTATGTTAGGAATAGAGGCTTTTTGTATGCATATGGGTGTGTGTGTGATAAAAAAAAAATAAACAGGGGAATATGTTTTGAAGAAGGAGATCAGGGGCGTAGAACAGAGACTTGCAGCCTAGAATAGATATAATGCATATCATTTCTGGTGAATACTATACAGGTGTGTGTTTATTTTGATATATTAATGAATTCAGTTCTTTGTTTTTCAGAAATTCATTTTTCTGAGACCACATATATGAAAGGACATTGTTGAAAGTTGTTGGGCATAGCTATATAACTTCTGGCCATTTCTTAAAGCATTGAGTTTTGGGCCACTTCAATGGTTTGAAGTTCTAGCCGTTTCAATATTTTATGCAATGTAGTTTGGGGCACTCAATGAATTAAGTCAAATAAATGCCTATTTCATCATTGAACCAAATATATTAGCTGGACCATATTTTTTTTAAAATACATTGTTTGAATTTTTGGTCTCTTGTATTGCTGGGTGCGTTCATGATTGGCTGGGCTGCCCCAATGAGTTAATTACAACTTCAGCCATTTCAATGTTATGACTAGACATTTTAAAACATGTTAAAGCAAGAGAAATGCTACTTTCTCTCTCCTCCACTTGTTTTCCTTGTTAATATCTCTAGTATTCTCTTGATAAGAGCTATGAAGAGTTCTTCACTCTGTATTGATTTCACTGTTTTGGAAGATAGAGTTTTCTGGTTCGAGTCCTGTTCAGGTTAAGGTTCACATTACTCTACTGCAATGAAATTTGTTGAAATTTCAAGGTGATATTCTGTGTAAGAAGAAATAATTAGTCAAAATATATGTTTTATGCCTGCCATTTGAAGATTTCTGCTCATAATTATAAAGTTTGCTAAACACATTCAGTTTAGCCTGTGTGTTTAAGTTTCAGTTCTCATCAATTTGGTATCAGAGCACAAGGGATTGTGCACAATCTAAAGATCCAAGAGAAGAAATAGAAATATGGCCATGAGAATTAGGAATAGAGGTAGAGCTGGAGGAAGGAGACCTGGAGGACAAGTTGCACTGGCAGAAGAGATTAGGAACATGACAGCTAGGCTACAAGACCTGGAGATGGCTCAAAGAAGAGGCACTGACATGGGTGAAGTCAGTGACAAAAAAGAGGAGCCACCAAAAGATGAATTGGTGGTGTAAGAAGAAATAGCTGAAGAGAGGTTGATCAAATTCATTATGAAGGTGAACACAAAGCCAAAAATGGAGGTTCTAATGTATGAAGGTAATTTGAATGTGGAAGAATTAATTGATTGGATTAATGCATTAGACAAATATTTTGAGTATGAAGGAATTGAAGAAGATGATAAGAAAGTCAAGTATGCCATGACAAGGCTAAAGAAACATGCATCCCTGTGGTGGGATGGAGTGCAAGAAGAAAGAAGAAGGAAAGGGAAGCCAAAGATCAGAAGCTAGGACAAAATGGTAGCAAAAATGAAAAGTAAGTTTATGCCTAAAGATTATCAAGCAAATCTTTTTAAGCAATTACAAAATTTGAAGCAAAAAGAAATGTCTGTGAAAGAATATACTGAAGAGTTTTACAGATTAACTATAATATCAAGTCATGTTGAGGATGATATAGAGAAGGTAGCCAGATACACCAATGGTTTGAAATTTTCCATTCAAGATGAAATTAGTCTTCTCATTCCTAAGACAGTTGAAGAGGCATATCAATTTGCCTTGAAAGCTGAGGAGAAGATTGCAAGGAAACAAACATCCTTCTCAAGATGAAGGGGCAAGTCCATCATAGGAAGAGGATTTCAAGGAGGTAGAAGATAGCTACAAACATCTCATGAAGAGGCCAACAGCTCACAAAGTTCACGAGGCAACTATACACCAAGAGGAAGAAGACCATACCAAGGATATCAAAGAGGAAGAGGAAGATTCATGGGCAAATGCTTTAAGTGAAACAAGTATGCAGGACACAGGGCATATGAGTGTCCAAAGAACCCTTCTACCAGCCATGAGAGAGGTGTACATGTGACTCAAGGTGAAGAACAAAATGCAGAAGTTACAGCAGCTTATGAAGATACTCCAGAAGAAGGTGAGTCTCTTTTGATGAAAATAATTTTGTTAAAGCCAAATAAAGAAGTTATAGAACCACCTCAAAGGAAAAATTTATTTATAACCACATGTCAGAGTAAGGGGAAATGCTGTAAGGTCATTATTGACAGCAGAAGTACTGACAATCTTGTGTCAACTGAGATGGTGGAGAAACTAGGCTTGAAGAAGGAGGTACATCCTACACCTTATCAAGTATCTTGGCTACAAAAAGGACACAACTTCTGGTAAGTGAACAATGCAAAGTAGATATTCAGATAGGAACATATAAGGATCAGATTTTATGTGATGTCATGCCCATGGATGTATGTCATATCTTGCTTGGAAGGCCTTGGCAATTTGACAGGAAGGCCATGCATGATGGAAGGCTAAATACATATATGTTTGAAAAGGATGGGATCAACCATACAATCACACCATTGAAAGAAGAGGCTACTACTATTTTTGGATAGAATTCTAAAATTTTGATAGTAAGTGGCAAAGAGTTTCTACATCAAATGAAGAAAGAAGAGGTAAACTTTGTTGTAATTGGTAAGCCAAGGAGTGTAGTCACTAGTACTAAATTGATTGATTTGCCATTAGAGATTCAAGATATGTTGAATGAATACATTGAAATTGTGGTAGATGATTTACCTGATGAGTTATCACCATTGAGAAGTATTAGCCATCACATAGACTTGATTCCAGGAGCAAATCTTCCAAACAAGGCTGCCTATAGGTTGACACCAAAGGAAAATGAAGAGATCAAGCACCAAGTTCAAGAATTGTTAGACAAAGGATTGGTAAGAGAGATTTTAAGTCCTTGCGTTGTCCCTATAGTGTTGAGTCCTAAGAAATATGGGATTTGGAGAATGTGTATAGACTCTAGAGCAATCAACAAGATTACTATCAGGTATAGATTTCCATTGCCAAGAATTGATGATTTACTTGATTGTTTAAGTGGAGCTACATATTTCTCTAAGATAGATTTGAAAAGTGGTTACCATCAGATTAGGATAAGAGAAGGGGATGAATGGAAAATAGCCTTCATGACTAATGATGGACTCTATGAGTGGTTAGTTATGCCATTTGGACTAACCAATGCACCAAGCACCTTCATGAGGCTAATGAATGAAGTGCTGAAGGAGTTCACTGGTAAGTTTGTGATAGTGTATTTGGATGATATTTTGGTGTTTATTCAAACTAAAGAATATCATTTGAAACATTTGAGGATGGTATTGAGTAAACTACATGAGGAGAAGTTGCTAATCAATGTCAAAAAGTGCAGTTTTCTGAAAATAGAGTTGATATATTTGGGGTTTGTGATTTCAAAAGAAGGATTGAAGATGGATAAGGAAAATATTAAGGCTATAATTGAGTGGCCTACACCCAGGAGCACATATGAGGTAAGAAGCTTTCACGGTTTGGCTAGCTTCTATAGGAAATTCATAAGAAATTTTAGTGGGATTGTTGCTCCAATGATAGATACAATCAAGGGTGATAAAAGAAGTTTTTGTTGGACTGAGGCTGCTGATAAGAGTTTCAGATTGTTGAAAAAGAAGGTAACTAAAGAGCCAATCTTGACCTTGCCTGATTTTAATAAGCTTTTTCAAGTAGAATGTGATGCTAGTGGAAATGCAATAGGTGTTATTTTAAGCCAAGATGGGAAGCCTATAGCATACTTTAGTGAGAAGTTAAGTGATGCTAAGAAGAAATATTTAGCTTATGATAAAGAATTCTATGCTCTTGTACAGGCTTTAAAGAAATGGAGGCATTATATTTTGCCTAAAGAATTTGTTTTATTCACTGATAATTATGCTTTACAGTTCATTAGCAATCAGAATAAGTTGAATCAAAATCATGTCAAATGGATTGAATTTTTACAAAGTTTCACATTCACTATTAAGCATAAGAAAGGACAATCTAACAAGGTTTTGGATGCCTTAATCAGGATAAATCTAATCATACAGGAGTCTCAAGTAAGTATTGTGGGATTTGAAGATTTGAAGGAGCTATATAAGGAAGATCTAGACTTCAAGGAACCATATGAAGCTTGCATGAATCCAGTGGGGGTTGATAGAAGCCCTTGGATAGATTTCATGGTCCAAGAGGGTTTGCTATTTAGAGGCAGCTAGCTTTGCATTCCCAAGAGTTCCATGAGAGAGAATTTGTTGAAGGAAAAACATAGTGGCAGCTTATCAGGACATTTTGGGTAGAACAAGACATTAGCACAATTGAGTGCTCACTACTATTGGCCAGGTATGAGTATTGATGTTAAGAAGTTTGTTGAAAGGTGTAAAATATGCCAATATGCTAAGGGAAGCAATCAAAACACAGGTTCCTAACAGCCACTACCCATTCTAAATAGGCCTTGGGATTCAATAAGCATGGATTTTGTACTTGGTTTGCCAAGAACTCAAAAAGGTCATGATTCCATATTTGTTGTGGTAGATAGGTTTTAAAAGATAGCTCACTTTATTCTGTGTTTCAAAACAAGTGATGCTACTCACATAGCTAATCTATTCTTTCAAGATGTTGTTAGATTGCATGGATTGCCTAAAAGCATTATTTCTGACAGGGACACCAAATTTGTTGGACATTTTTGGAGAACCTTATGGAATAAATTGGGAACACAACTAAGTTTTAGTTTAGCCTATCATCCTCAAACAGATGGCAAAACAGAGGTTGTCAATATGAGCTTGGGCAACAACATGATAGGCTTGGTAAGTATGCATCCGAAACAATGGGATCTTGCACTTACACAAGCTGAATTTGCCTATAATGATTCTCCTAATAGAAGTATAGGATTGATCCCATTTCAAATCATGTATGGAATGCATCCAAGAGGCATGTATGAGTTAAGAAATATAAGTAGCATGGAGACAAGGAGTGCTGATGCAGAAGAATTTGCCAATGCCATGCAAAATTTGCATGAACAGGTAAAGAAGAAACTTGAAGAAAACACCATCAAGTACAAGTTAAGGGAAGATCAAAAGAAAAGAGAGGTCAGTTTTAGTATTGGAGACTTTGTTCTTGCTCATCTCAGAAAAGAGAGGTTTCCAAAAAAAGAATACAAGCTGAAGGTAAATAAAATAGGACCATGCAAGGTAATAAGGAAGTTTTCAAACAATGCATATGAAATAGAATTGCCAAAGGGGATTGGAATCTCTCTAATTTTTAATGTTGCAGATTTATATCCATACAAGGATGAAGGACAACCAGACAAAGAAACTGAAATAGAGGTAGATGAAGTCATCCAATGGAAGCAGCAACTACCAAAGGAAATGCCAAAGGAGATTGAGAGTATCTTAGACAAGAAAATGGTTAAAAAGACAATGGAGAAAGAATATTTCCAATATCTAACTAAGTGGAAGAATATACCAACTGAAGATGCAACATGGTTGACTGCAAATGACATCCTCAAGCTGGGTACAAGTATAGACAAAGTGATGCAAAAAAACAAGTGAAGAATACTTTTTCTGCTGGTTGGAAGAATGATGCAGGAGAATCCTCATTTTCGGACCGCATTTATCACATTTTGGATTTGATGTAGCATGTTTTAGTTATTTTTTTTCCCTCTATTTTCTACATTTTGAAATTTTATTTTTTTTGTAATATTCTTTAAGCCTGCAAAAATAGCCTATAGGGCAATTAGTTAAGTTGTTTGGAATCTCCTTATCTTAGAAGACTATTTTTATGCATTTTGGGCAGATTGTTACACCCAACCCAGGTTTAAACAAATTAGCTATGTTAGGAACAGAGGATTTTTGTATGCGTATGGGTGTGTGTGTGATAAAAAAAATAAATAGGGGAATATGTTTTGAAGAAGGAGAGCAGGGGCGCAGAACAGAGACTGGCGGCCTAGAACAGATATAATGCATATAATTTCTGGTGAATACTATACAGGTGTGTGTTTATTTTGATATATTAATGAATTCAGTTCTTTGTTTTTGAGAAATTCATTTTTCTAAGACCACATATATGAAAGGACATTGTTGAAAGTTGCTGGGCGTAGCTATATGACTTTTGGCCATTTCTTAAAGCATTGAGTTTTGGGCCACTTAAATGGTTTGAAGTTCTAGCCGTTTCAAGATTTTATGTAATGCAATTTGGGGCACGTAATGAATTGACTCAAATAAATGCCTATTTCATCATTGAGCCAAATATATTAGCTGTACCATATTTTTTTTAAATACATTATTTGAATTTCTGGTCTCTTGTATTGTTGGGTGCGTTCATGATTGGTTGGGCCGCCCCAATGAGTTAATTACAACTTCAACCATTTCAATGTTATGACTGGACATTTTAAAACATGTTAAAGCAAGAGAAATTCTAATTTCTCTCTCCTCCGCTTGTTTTCCTTGTTAATATCTCCAGTATTCTCTTGATAAGAGATATGAAGAGTTCTTCACTCCGTATTGATTTTGTTGTTTTGGAAGATAGAGTTTTCTGGTTCGAGTCCTATTCGGGTTAAGGTTCACATTACTCTACTACAATGAAATTTGTTGAAATTTCAAGGTGATATTCTATGTAAGAAGAAATAATTAGTTAAAATATATGTTTTATGCCTGCCATTTGAATATTTTTGCTCATAATTACAAAGTTTGCTAAACACATTCAGTTTAGCCTGTGTGTTTAAGTTTCAGTTCTCATCATAAGAACCCATCAAGTTTCAATCTCTCTGAGTTCCCACCTTAAAGAGTTCACAAGGAATCGGATTGGCAGACCATTGGTGTTTTTTATACTAAATTTCTATAAGGGTTTCAGTTTAGATTCAACTATATAAACACATCTATCACCCCATTTCCACTATAAGGAATCATTAGTTTACTCTTATTTATCTATTTATCTATCATTATACTTGAGGATTCATTGGTTAGGGTTCCATACTTCCTTTGGAGAAGAATATTATCTTGTGGGAAAATTATTTTAGATACATAGGAGAAGTCTTGTAGCCTAGACATATCATTGTTATACTTATGAACTACAACAACATCTTGCAAAGGATCATTGGATAAGGGAGATATTGAGACTCAATAGGTTCATCTTCAAGGTAAGTATTCCTAATTCTAACTCCTCTTTTGTTATTAGATAGATTTAAATGTGTAATGGCTTATGAATATATTTATCTCTCCATGCTAGGTTACCTCTACATTGATTTGAGTAGAGTTATTATTTGCATGTTTATTTTCTATGTTTATTATCACTCATTTGTGCCACAAGCTTTGGTGAGCACTAGATTAGATTTATTTTACTTTGTTATAAACTATAGGACTTAGCTAGGGTTATTTTACGGTATTAATCAACTAAAGGCTTTAGGACCCTCTCTAGTGATATTTTATGGTAAGAGACCCCTTAGTTAGGTATAGTGGATTCATATTGGTCATGACCCCAATTTTATAAATGTACCAACAAGAAGAATAACTAGTTTGATTTATCTTCTCTAAGCTAGGATTAATTTATAAACTATCTTCACTTTCTCTTGTATACATTCTAGTGAACCTGATGTGAAACTAACCCTTTTAGGTTTTCTTTCATGATTTTCATTTATTTTTATTTCTTATTTATTTCATTTTTATATTACTAGATCAACTCTATCAACTCAGTATAACATTATATATGTATGTTTTAACATATAGTCAATCTGATCAACTTTGTTTACCTTTGTATAGGTCATCTTCAATTACATACAACTAAATCGATCTGATCAACTCAGTTTGCTTAATTTCACATATAAGTATTCATACTTAGTTGACTCTATTAGTAGATTAAAAAATATTCATCTCGATGACACATTATAAAATAGCAATCTAGCATTATTAAACCATAATGTTCATTATAACTAACTTAGTCATTTATTTTATTTATTTGTCATGTTTTTTATAGTTTTTAGTTATATAAAACTATAAACCTACAGTAAACTAAGTCAACTAGATTTACTTTGTTCTATAGTTACTTATTTCCCAAGATACTCAGTCAATAAAAAGGAATTAACTCATACTGCTAGTAATTACTTCATATCCCATTTTTTATTCCTACTTGCTTAAAGTAACACACAATCTTTCTAAAAAGGTTTAATTTATTGATTTAGTCACATTTATTTTTATTTTAATCACACACTACCAAATCACAAACTATCAAAAAGGATTAAACAATTCTACCCAAGGTCTACTACTTATATTTCATAACCAAGAGAGAAGCCAACTCTATTTTTTGGCTGAGTATAAATACATTCTTGATGGTATATATTAGCAAAGCACCCAATACCCTTATAGCTATGAGATTATGAAATGAGGGGATAGGTCCCAATACCAAACCAATAACATCACCAATACAAATCCATTTTAGTATTAAAAACCTAAAACTAGCTTTAGCTTACCTCTTTATAGTTTTTTTTTAAAATCCAAATATCCTATCAAATTTATTTTTAAATATATAATTTAAAAACATTCAGGAATGACCATAGTAATTAGCATTTCTATTTTTTAGAATTTATCTACTCTTTATCAATTATATGTTGTATTTCAAAACTTGTACTATCTAACATTGGTACAAGGTTTGTGTTGTGTTTCATAACTAGATTAACTAGGTTGACCTAGTTTCATGTGTGTTTATTTTAATTTTTATACCAATTAATACTAGATCATTTAGATTCATAACTATAAAAATCTATCTTTACCCTATGAACATAGTCAATCCACTTGACTATGTCTCCTAAATTTTTTATTTCCTAGAAACTAGTCATTTTGTCCAACTTAGTCTCTGATAAGTTGGTATTCATTTTTTCTTTCCATATAACATAGTCATTTTGTCTAACCCAATCTCTCACAAGTTGGTCTTTAGTGCCCCCTCATAGAACATAGTCACTATGTTCAACCTAATCTCTTATAGGCTATCTAATATGTTCACCTTAAGAACATAGTTTACCTATCTAATTGTGTATCTCTAAAAAAATTCTCTAGTCCCCTTTCCACAAAACATAATCAACCCACTCAATTGTGTCCTTTCTTGAATATTATGTTAGTCTTCCTTCTAAACTTAATCAACCTAGTTGACCCTATACCACTTGGCCAACTTAATTTATTTTCCTAAAATATTATTGGCCAATTATTATACCCCTTGGATTATTTAGTTCTTTGTCATGAAATACTGCTTACCCAATCTAGTTTAGTATCTAGTTAACTTTACTCCAATATTTCATTTTTTATCCTTAGTCTTAAATCCTCATTTCAAACATCATGAAATCTCATATTAGAATATTTTTGGACACCTTAATAAATTTAAATGTTTTATGGGGTTTTCTTTGATTACTACCTTTGTTAACCAAAGAGGATACTCACTCTTGATGCACCTTCTCTCACCCTTGATATCTAGATTTCAATGTGGTTCAAATTACCCAAAATGATGACACTAATGGATCATATCTAGTTCACACTTATCTCTCCAAATTAATTTTTACACTATAGAGGAAATTTATAGAATATTAACCAATAACCCTATATTAAATATATTAAACACTAATAATACTCCATCTAATAACCTATCCCCTAATATAAATATAGGGAATGCTCCTCATACCAACCCTAATAATCCACCTTTAAAAATTAATAATATAAATCCACCAACGGACAAGACTCAAATTCTTACACAAATACTTAAACAAATGAATGTTATGCAAACTTCCAATACTTCTCAAATAATGAAAATACAACATCATTTATTAAACATGACTAATTGACCTCCTATTCTCCTACTTCAAAATAACCAAAATTTTATCCCTCCTCTTAGAGATGCAATAGGAAATACCATTCTCCAACCCCTTATGCATAAAAATATTATTCAAAATATTCAAAATAAACCTTTAGCTCCATTCATTACTTCTATTGATATTATAAATATCTATCCAACTTTTAAATATGATTATACTAAAGACCATGCATCTTTTCTTAAATAATTTGGTAATCTCTACAAAGAGTGGATTCAAACAAATAACTTTACTACCACCAAACTTCTAGTCAAAATACTTATAGGAGATGTATTAGAATGGAATAATAAAATCCATCAACATTCCATATGGAAACTAGAGGATTTAGTCAATCCTCTAGTAAAAAAAATTCAATGAAATGATCTTCTTGAAAAATGTCTTAGTCATTTTATCCATGCTAAACAATGCCCTTCTGAATTAGCTCATGACTTCATTAAATTATATAAATATTTGGCTCACAAATTCACTCATAACATGATTGATGATAACTTATTTAAACTCTTTATAACCACCTTAACACCTTCCCATAAATATAAGGTTTGAAAATTTTCTCCACAAACTCTAAATGATGCAATTTATAAAGATAAAAGACAAGACTTTCTTATGAAACAATTTGATCCAAATCTTAAATACATAAATGGATCTTTCCAAAATTCCACTAATGCAATTACTATCAATCCTACTCAAATATAAAAAGGGGTAGTCAAAGTGGATAACCCCCTTACTTCCCATACACTATTAACAGTTCAACAAATGAATAAATTATTATCTACCTTTAAAACTTTCTCCTATACAAATAATCCACCTGCATGGTATGATTCTAACAAATTTAGTTGGTTTCACGCCAATGTGGGTCATTCTCATGAAACATGTCATGGGATAATCAATTTTTTATTTATTTTATGATAGGAGATAGATTCAACCATGATGCTATGATCAAAATATGTCATCATGATTATGTCAAAGCCTCTTAAAAGAAAGAAGTTACCAAGCCTTCATCATCTAAACCTCAAAAATATTTTTCTGCTTCTAACCCATAAAATTTAAATTAATATATATGTGCAATCAATGTCATTTATGACCAATTTTATACCAATTTTCAATATGTGAATTCAATCAAAGTCAATTATGGAAACCTACCCATAAATATCTTGTCACTAAACCTAAAGACCCATCAATGAAGAAAAATTACTTAAAGGCACCACAACTACCACTATCATACCTTGTGAACCAAATGAGAACACACTCCCACAACTAGAACCTCAATATACTTCTACTATTCTTATAAAAGACACTATACATCCTAAACCTCATGTTGGTTTTTCATCTTCTAAATCACATTGGAATTTCTTGAAAGAACTCAATTCAATGCCTTATAAAATACCCCTTATGGAGTTAGTTCATACTTCTCCATATCATCATAAATTACTAATGAAATAATTACAAGACATTAAAGAACCACCACCCCTTGATGTGTAAAAACCTCCTAAAGACCCTTCACATACATAAGTACATACTATTGAAACTATTTTTACCTCTTATAAATATTTCATAAAATTTATTAAATAAGACATGATGAATGATGAAATTATTTTTCAATCGATGATCCACTTCTATTCATTAAAATTGAAATTAATAATACCCTTATCCAAAAAGTATTAGTAGATGAAGAATAAATAATTAATGGTACCTCCCTTTGGATAAGTTATTAAATTAGATATACCAAAGATAACCTTAAATAAACTCATCTCACATGTCAAGTATTTGATTAAAAAAATAAAAAACTACTTGTTTGTATTTATATCCCCCTCACTATTGGATCCAAGACCATATGTACCAAGTTTATGGTCCTTGATTTACCACTATCTTATAACATACTCCTAGGGTGACCATGGACACATCATATGAGGGCTATCTCATCCTCAGGTAGTCAATGTATTAAAATCATTCATAATAACAAATTTTACAAACATGAGGATGATCCTAATCCATGGAGTACACAACTACCAAACCCAAAATCCCAATATTAGATTCCAACCACTCCATGTATTAAAATACACCTCTACCTAAATTTATTAACAACCCATATTTACAGATCATTCTTATTGATTCTAATGATGATAAACATAATAAATTACAAAATACTTGTAATACCACTAAATTACCTGCTTACATTTTGAAGTGGCTTCCTCTTTACTTACTTTCACCTGATTGTACCATCCTTTTAATTAATGATATCACTAAAATTCCTCCTCTATGTAGCACACATTAATCTTATTACACAAAACATGATTTCACATGTGATGAGTATGGAGTGGCCAAATTATTTTAAGTTCTTTTAACAATGTCTCCTAAAAAATTTAGAAATTTAGTCATATCCAAATCTAATTATCCCTTAGAAATAAATATATGCACTATTTCCCACACACATGATGATAATTATATCATAGCCCAAACTCAATCATGAGACGTAGATGTAAAACACTATCAACAAACATTAACCAGAATACATGCCTTCAACTATGATGTCTAATGTCATTCACATTTCAACTGATATTTAATCATGACCTTAAGGTCACGTATCTCCCAGTAATCCTCCACTATTAGACACCTCATGTATACTTGAACAAATCTCAACTTTAGAAAATTTAGAAACTTTTGACCTTTCCATAATTTCTACACAACCAAAAACTCTACCAACTTCTCTTCCTTATCATGATGTTATAGACACCACTAAGGATACCCACATCAATAAAATTAAACCTCTAATGTCATTCACATTTCAAATGATATTTAATCATGACCTTAAGGTCACGTATCTCCCAGTAATCCTCCACTATTAGACACCTCATGTATACTTGAACAAATCTCAACTTTAGAAAATTTAGAAACTTTTGACCTTTCCATAATTTCTACACAACCAAAAACTCTACCAACTTCTCTTCCTTATCATGATGTTATAGACACCACTAAGGATACCCACATCAATAAAATTAAACCTCCATCTTCAACACAACCTAAAACACCTATCACCAACCTGGCTAACTCCACTCAACCTAAAATTGAACCTACACCCAAAATTAGCTTAGATGATAAAGCCATGGATGTATGATAAATGCATTATGAATATAATCATAATGGTAATAAAATAATTGATCTATAAGTAGATGTCAAATATTATGGACCATTACCCACACTCCCTAATGATGAATATATACTTGAACTACTCCATGTTAGAGAACCTCAGCTTCCCTGACAAGATGATAAACTTGGAAACTTCACATGAAAATTTCCTTGTTTTAACAATTTCATGACTAGAATGGATCTTAAAATAAATCTTATTTCTTCTCTTCCTAATGATCCATATCATTTACAAGATAAAATTTTTATGCTCATTTAAAAACAACAAAAATAGAGTACGATACACCAACATGTCTTCGATACATCATGGTCTTTAAAGAACTCACCCCAATCGAGCATGATAACTTTAATTTATTCTTTGAAAAGTATCATAAAACATTTGCTTGGTCATATGAAGATATGATAGGTATTTATCCTAGCATTGTCATATATAATATCATCACTTACCCAAATGAAAAACTTATTAGACAAAAATATTGAAAATTTCCACCTAAAATTTCTAAATTATGTCACAAATAAATCATTAAACTTTTAGATGTTAAATTTATCAAACCTATTGACTACTCAAAATGGATATTAAACATCATTCCCATTCATAAAAAAGTCATCATGGTCATTCATATATGCATTGATTTTTGTAAACTAAACTTAGCATGTCCAAAAGACAACTTCCCCTTACCTTCAATAGATGATATAGTCAATTCCACCATTGGATATGAAATGTTATCACCTATGGATGGTTTCTCAAGCTATAACCAAATTCACATAGATCCTAAATACCAACATAAAATAACATTTAATACATAATGGGGCACCTATTACTACATAAAAATGTCTTTTGATCTTAAAAATGTTGATAAAACTTATCAACATAAAATTAACATCTTTCATGATCTTCTACACATTATAGTGGAAACTTATGTCAATGATCTCATTTCCAAATCTAAAATTCATACAATACACCTCACCAATCTCTATAATTTTTATTCAAATCAAATATAAAGTTATACTCAACCCACAAAAATATGTATTTATAGTTACACTGGTAAACTTTTAGGGTTCTTAGTCTCTCTTCGAGGCATTGATGTTGCTTTGGCCAAAATAAATGTTATCATCAATATGCCTATTCCTTGTTCCATTATATCATGTCCACTTACATTATAAAACTTGGGTTAATTAGATGGTTCATTTGAGAAATAACTTACCTATATAGTCTATTAATTCACTTCTCAAAAAAAGTAATGCTCCAGAATGGATAGATTCATGCCGAAAATATTTTGATATTATGAAACAATATTTGATCCATCCTCCTACTCTTAGACACCTTAAAATGACCATCCCTTAATATTATATACCTCCTTTATCCCCATATTAATTAGGGCAATTCTTTCCAAACAAGATGATATTAGTAGAGAATATGTTATTTATTACATTATTAATAGACACATTGATTATGAAAAATGTTATACCATAGTAGAATGTTATTACCTTGCTATCTATTTTTTAGCTGAAAATTTCTATCATTATATGCTCTACTAGCCCACTTATGTCATTATTCACTCTGATTTGATTCATCATTTCTTCTTCTAAGCATTTTTACATACAGATAGAATTAGCAAATGGATGGTCATGTTGATGGAATTTGACCTTAGAATTGTTACACAAAAATGTGTCAAAGGATAAATCATCACCAACTAACGTACAATATCATATCTACCATCTATAAATCACCTTCAAGATAATATCCTTGATGACAATATTTTTTGAAGGTCTTAACCAATCTATCTCTCTCAAATATTATTTTCATAATTTCATTATCGATCTAAAAGAAAATAATAAAAAAGACACCCATAACATTCTTGTTACTACTAAACCCAAAGTATTTATCAAATAACTACCTAAATTTACCATTTATTTACATGAAGACACTTCGAAACTCCACTTTTATGATATAAAAGGCCTCCAACGAGCCAGGGTAAGATTTATTCTAACAAAACCATAGGGTAATATCTTACCTTGATCATTTTGATTAACTTTTGATGTCACTAATAACATGGTTGAATATTAATCTCTAATATTATGCATGAAAGAAACACTCAACTTATATATCCCATTTCTACACACTTTGGGTGACTCACTAGACACCTACATTTTATGTCTTAGAGAGTTTTCAATAAGAAGTAACACTACCATGTTTATATAAATGTGACAACATGAATATTTTATTTCTCTCACACCTTCACATATGTGAACCAAGGGTGGATAGTATCATGGAATGGCCCTAAGGACATTTGGAACACACATCAAACATTTATTTTCAAAAATACTTCAAGGCCAACACCGATGCCACTTTAGCCTCTTACATAGATTAAGAAGACCATTTGAGTGGCCATATTGTTACTATTTGTTCATAAAGCATAAGCCATGAATGTGTAGACAAACTCAAATAATGGGAAGGTCAAGAGACCCCCTTCATTTTCCCGAGATATTATCTTCCCATTTTCTCTCTTTTGTATGGAATGAGCAAAAACTTGAAAGCCTATCTAGACTATTAAGGAGTTTGATGGAGAAAATGAAATGGTTTTGGGCCTATTTTGCATCTTTTGGTCATAAAACTCATCTGAGACACCTAGAATGAGCTCTAGGTGAACTTTTTGACCTCCCTCTATATTTACTTAAGTACATAAATCCATATAACCTACAAAACACTTACAAACACCCTCTTTTCTACATTTTCTTAAAGTTTCTAACCTTGGAATGCCATTGGTGGGAAGGAGGAGGTAAAATAAAAGTTAAATAACATTTGAAACCTTGTATTAAAATTGGGGCGAGCTTAAAGGATTTACATTCCCATGTGTGGGACCCATTTAGTGAGTGAGAAGTGACCCCTAAAATAGACCTTCATGCATATGGAACCATTCCAAAATGACTTAGAATATTAATGAGGACATTTTAAGACCCATTAAAATATAATATGGCATATAAACACCCTTGTCTTAAACTTTTATAATGCAATATGACCAATATGAGGTGATTGAGGATCATTTGATAGCTTGAAAGGGCTAATCAAGGTTTGAGATGGAATTGAACAAATAAACCATGTAAAATGACTTTGAAGACATGAATAGGCTTCAAATTAGAACCCAATCATATTTTAAACACCTTTAAATTTTCTTAGAAATGTCTCTTTCACAAGGAATGGCTTGAAATAGGCCTAAAACCATGGAAACAAGCAACCTTAATCTTTTCAAATTACCTTAATTTCTACTAGGGGGACCTTAATCCTATCAAACAATGCTTAGACCACATTATATACCTCAAAACCACTTTAAAAATTTTCCACTCACTTAATTACCAACATGATAGCTTAACACACACTCTAAAATACCAAAACAAGTATGACATGATGAGTTCACAATCAGGCTCTAGTACATACTATGATACTTTTAATAATGCTAACAAAGTTTAGAATGAGACCAATAAAAACCTAATTATTGGCCAAATTTGGTCTACATAAGAAAATTTTGTCTTGCCTAATAATTTGATACGATTTATGGTTGAGTGAATGATCCAATGGTGAAAGAAGAAGACCACATATCACTTACAAGATTTTGAACACTTTAAGCAAGCTTTAAAGTAAATTTGATGATTTTAAGGAGTAGACCTAAGGATAGGTATAAAACTATAAGTGAAGGTCCCAATAGGTTTCCATGGTGTTTGGGAATGTAGGGGGAATAAATTAGATATGCATAAAGTCTTGGTAGTTTATAAGAGCTTTAAAGAGAGAAAAATGATTAGCACAAGCCTAAAAAAACCAAAATGTCTCAGTACGTCATGCAAGAATGAATTGTTGGTTGTGAATTCAATAAGTGCACTTGAGAGGTCAACCAAATTTTAAGGATTACATGAAAATGATTTATTTTTTTCCAAAGTCATCCCCTATAAATTTGGTGTCTTGATGAGTTTTATATCTCAAGATATAGGCCTTAAAAAAATGATCTAATAGTATGAGACGTGCCTAGGGACATCAAAGTAAAGCTAGAGGAAGTATCCATTTGGATTCAAATCTTAAATAGGATCCTAAAATTTAACATGGGACTACCAAGTGTCAAATCCTTGCTTGATTAGATCAATATAACAACAGCATGTAGGTGATCAGTAGAGTCATTAAGTTAAGATATATCTATAGTACATATTCAATTGCGTACAAGTAGATCTAATAAAAAGAACAAGGTCAAAAGTTTAGTGGATAATAATAATGAATATTGTGATTACATGTGTCGTAATCATGGTGAACTATAGAGCAAATCAAAAGAGCACATTTGATCTGGTAACTCAAAGATCGATGGATCACATTAAACCATGTGGAAGTAGATCAAAAATGCAAGTCAATTTCAAAAAGGCAATGATCTTAGATTGTACATGAGGCTGCTACATGGAACAAGTGCATTAGATTGCATGAACTAATAGTTGGGTCCATAAAAATCACACACAACTACCAAGTGTCACAATCTTGAGATATAAATGAAGATCAATGTTTAACATTAGAAGTCAAAGCTAGGAGACTCACAAAGATATCGATGAGGTGGATTGGATCCAATTCCTAGAGTGCACAAGATGAAGAAATGTGTCCATAATTACAATAATCATATAAAAGTAGTCTGATAAGAAAATTCCACATAGGCAAACATGTCATATCAAAGGATTTTGCCACCCAAGCTTGTGTGTATGGATACCAGATCAAAATGTGATTTGGGTTACCAAAGCAAACCCTGTAGATTTGTATGCCACCATTAAAGCTCAAGTTTATGAAAAATTTTGATCAATTAGATTATAAACTCTATCTTTAGTTTTGAATTTATGTCTCAATCATGCTCACCATTCAAACTTAGTATCCTATGGATCTTTATCAAAATCAGGGCTATATGAAAATCAATAAGGGAATTGGTTTTCATTTATAGTAGACCTATTTCCAAGGTTTGGAGTGCGGGTAGAGTTGTGACTATGAAAGGAATGTCAAAAATGAATGCTAGTGAATGAATTCAAGTAATAGTCTAATAACATAAAAAACATATCAAAATGAAGCACTGTGTTGTAAGCTCATTAAGAAGATGGAGGGTTTGGAGGTTGAAAAGTGTAGGCAAAGAATTCAATAAATTTCAAGGTCTTTGGAGACTTTTCCCTTTTCATCAGATCATGACTCATTATCCTCAGAAAGTTCTTATCTTCTATTATGTTGCTAAGCCATTTAGAAGGCTTAAAATACATTTGGAGATAATGAAAGTTAAATATGAAGATAGGATTAATTCTAATCTATCAAAAAGTGATTGAGCCTCATTTATTAATTTATGCTTGCTCACTTAACTCTCTCTTTGTTCCCTTTCCTTATATATTCCTCATTTCTCCCTAAGGAAAGGATAGACTTTTATGATTTTGGCTTGCCCAAGATATGCTAGTACAGTACTATAACACCTATTTGATGCAATAAAAGACTAAATTTATCCATTCATAAGCTAAATTAAAGTTTATTCTATGAATTAATTGATGTGGTTAAGTGAATGTATGCTTTCCTTTGTCTTTATCTAAGTTTTCTCACCTTCATAAATTGTGTTATAGCTTTCACAGGTCATTCTAAGTGCCATATATAGTTTGCCAATTAGTTTAGAAGTTGATAACTACCCTTCCATGCTAAATTGATATCTAGTTAGTGCCTTTTTTTGAAATACTTATGTGAAATCTGATTAAAGAGAGAGTGAAGTGATATTTATAGGTTTTAAAGTGTTTAATAGTGTGTCTTGTGTAATTGTAAGTGTCTAAAAAAATTGGTACATCACCTTATTTTACATGTGTTCATGTTTATTGTCTATTTATTTCCATTTTAGGAGTATAGAAATTAGTTTAGGTGATATATTTAAAGGAAGTTAGCCATTTCCAAAGGTTCAACCTCACTATAGGATACCCATATCCTGAGGTTGTCCCCATTTTGTAACTTAGCTAGAGAGATCCTAAACAACCCTCTCTGAGGGTGTAGATGAAGTCTACAATAGTTTTTGGTATGCCTAGTGGGACCCATTCTCTTTAGCATAGCTAAATTTTAGATCTGAGGAGTTCTTGAAATAGAGGAAGACATCCATCATCATCATAAGCTAGATATTATTCAAGTTTTAAAATTTCATAACATCATCCAAGTAATACTCTCATGCCAAAGGTTACCATAAGGTCATCTAGTAAAGGCATTCCTTTTGAATTCACTGAATTTCCTTCTACTTCATATAAAAGAGCAAGGTTTAATAGGAAAAAACCTTATCCTCAAAAGAAATATTCATCTCTTAGTCATCTTATTTTCCTAAATAGTTCAATTTTCACTATCCAAATAGCCATTAAAAATCAAGTGTTTGTTCCATTCAATAGAGGTAGTTCATTGAATCTAGACCAGATTGATGACATTATTATGTCTTCCATTAAGGGTATCACGTTCTTATCAGGAGAACATCAAATAAATCCTATTGAGCACATCTAGGATGTTGTCAATCATTGTTTAGTGAATAATGTTGTTCAAAAAAATGTAGATATTAGAATGTGTATTGCTTCCTTCAAAGGATAAATACACTAGTGGTATTAAAACCTCCCACTGAATTCCATTAATACCTAGAATGAATTAGGTTTAGCCTTAGATAGTTCGAGGATAAATTTGATCACTTATCCTTAGTTGAATAGCTAACTACCATAAAGAGAGATCTTCATGAGATCATGTCTAATTTTAACCCCAAATTCCAAAAGACATGGACCAAGATACCTACATTAATTAGACCATCCCCATAATATGCCTTCTTATACTATCTAAAATCCCTCAACTCTGATATTAGTGTGATGATATAGTTAATAGGTGGTATTGCCTTGATAGATGCTTATGAGATTGTAATAAGAGAAGAGCACAACTTGATACAAGTTGGTAAACTCTCTCTAAGGACTCCAATGCCTATATTCATGTTGGGTGAATATTTTGTCAGCCAGCTAACTGGTGACCAAAATAGTTCCTATCACCACAATAGATGGAGATTGGTCATCCTGACATGCAGGTTTACTACATCAATAGGGGATAAATCTCTCCTCTCATCAAGGGGAGGTTCCCTATTAAATATGCATTAGCTATATACTATATATATGTAGAAAGTAAGACACAGGGGTGGGATAAACCATCCATCTCTCTTCTTTCAGAGATGATGCTGATAAACAAGGAAGAAATCCTAGGTGATGGGGAATGTACTTCTCTTCTTTCAAAAGAAAATTTCAGCCAAGAGCCAGATTTCTTTCCAAATAGTAGAAATCCTGGTGAAACGACAGAAGGCAGTTCTCTTCTTTCAGAAGTGCTTATTCTTGCAAACAATAGGACTCTTTCTTATAACAAGTGACTGGAGGACGTAGAGTAACTAGCAATCTAAGATGTAGCACAAAGTCTCCACCTTGACTGACCTAGAGGGAGATACAAAAGACAATGAAGGCACAATGTCATCCCAAGGTCTTTTACACAGAAACATAAAAAGAAAAACACACACTGAAGATAATTATGATAGTGCAAAGTCTAAATGTAGCTAGCTTCAGGACACCTTCCTTATCACCTCCACTAGTTCTGCTTGTTAAATCAAATGAATAAGAATGCTTTCAGAAGATAGACATAGGAACAATCTCCTAAGGTAGCACAAGATATAACAGCACAAAGTCTGCAAGTAACTTGCTTTCTCATTTAGTTAAATAAATATGAATTACAATCTAAGCTCAAAGTCTCAGTAATGCCTTTCAATTTGGGTAGAGTTTTGCTTCTGGTAAGGGGAAGATCTCCTTTGAACTGATTGAACCTGTTAAACCCATTGAACCAATTTGGTTCAAGGTTCAATGATTCAATGGTTATTTCTTTGTTTTTTGCCAAGTCCTTTGATCGCTCGAACAAAACATGTTGAACCAACCACTCGTTGAACCTGTTGAACCATTGAACCCATTGAACCTATTGGACCAAAACAGTTCAAGGTTCAATGGTTCATTCCTTGCTTAGAAGCTTGTTGATGAACATTTTTAGTTGAACCAATCCTAAAAATGATTAAGCGTTAGAAACTTGTTCTTTTGATTGGCCTTGCCTATAGAAGCCTTTGAACCTATTAAACCTACTAACTTCAAGCATGTTGAGTCTGTAGAAACATATCTACAAAGTTCATAGATTTGAGTCCCTTGAAAGAGTCCATAGAAATGTGCTTGCGGAGTCCATAGATTCAAGCCTATAGAGTCCATAGATTCGAGCCTATAGAGTCCATAGATTTTTTAGAAAGCTTTAAAAAATGAAGAACCTAAATGCTCAAAATAATTTTTGAAAGGGGAAGAGAGGGTTTTGATCTGTAGGACCAAAATAGTTCAAATTTTGTCTCAAAATGAGTGATATTTTTGGGGGACAACAATTCATAGAACTAAAAGTTACATCAGTTCCTCAAGTTTCTCAAATTTCATATTTATCTCCTATTCTACCCCCTAAAGATCAACTTTCATCCCATTCTAGTTAATCTAGTGAGATTAGAGAGTTAAAATTTTTATTAAAATATTTCAAGAATTAAATAGTACAACTCAAGAAATAATAATATTAGGTTAATAGGCCTTATCAAAAACAAAATCAAAACACATATCAGCCCTTCAGAGATCAAAGGCCTCCTTATCAAGGGTTTAGAGAAAATATACCACCCTACCAACCATACAAATCCATAAATCTAGCTAAACCATATGCACCTCTTAACCCTAATACACCTTATACTTACAAATATATTTTTCCCACATCACCTCAAAATAAATTGATGTAGGATTTAAGTTGGCAACCATGTAATCTCAATGATTTTCAAAACTAATCCTTGGTGTCACAAGATGTTACTATGCCACAAATGACAAAGAAAGAGTTTTATCTTCAAGGGGGTTAAAATAAATAGACTAATTTGGTATCACAATGAGAGACTCAATAAGTTCAAGGGCATCATGATGTAATTAATGTAAATTGGAAAATATATGACCATGTTGTTTTCAGTCAGGGTGGTGAGACTAGCAATACAAGTGGTCAAGTTGTAATTATAGCTACAGATAAAAATAGAGCCATTGATGATGTTAAAAATGTGAAAATGCTTAAATTAATCCTAATGTTTTATCCAAAAGTATCAATTATCAACTTACTCCCCCTATAACATATAAAAATTAGAATATAGAAGTTAGGAATGTTCTTCAAGTACCTCTAGTCTGTGGGCAACTAGTGGTTCAGAAAGTATAACCAAAGGTTAGTGTAACTCAATTAAATATGTTGGATAAAATGAATAAGTATAACAACATCATTATAATGTGATATTACCTATCTATTATAGGAAAAAAAATATGCCAATTTAGGAGCTTTCAGCTCTCTTATTGTCTCCAAAACTAGTTCAGAAAGAAAATGTTGTCCTAACTAATCTAGACCAACCAACTAAGCAACTAGTAAAATAGGTAAATAATATGGTGAAGGTATTAAAAACTAAGGTAAAATCAAATAAAAATCCTCCTTTATACCTCTCTTTGATATTTGGTGACACTTTAGTTCATAATTGTATGGTTGATAGTGGATCTAGTAGCATCATTATGCCTAAGCAAATTACAGATAAGCTTGGTATTGTTTATGAAAAAAATACTAATGGATTATTAAAACTAGATGGATCACCAATAAATATATTAGGAATCATTAAAAATATGATTTTTACACTACAATTTTGTCCCTATATTACCATTCAATAGGATTTAGATGTGGTGGACTTGCCTCCCTATTTTGCCATGTGTCTATCAAGAGACTCCATCTCAAATATTGGAGGTTAACTATCAGATGATTGGACATATTTTATGTTTATAAATAGGTTTGGTACCAAATTAAAATTAAATTATAAACCTATTTTACATTTCCATTTGGAACCATATATGCCAAGTATTGTAAACACTAAATGTGTCATTTCGGATGAGGTACTAGAAACTAGTGGAGTGGAAACTAAATCACCTTTAGATAGAGTTATATATTTTTTCCTTGATTATTGGGCCTATAATTTACATGAGCATGATATTTATAGACTAATTTAATAAGATATACTTGATATTTATTGACTTCATGAGAATGATACACTAATTCTATCCATGATGAAGGATGATGAGTCTAGTGATGGTCTATGGAAACTATAATTTGATGGATCAAGGAATAAGTATGGTAATAGGTCTATAATTATGTTTATTTATACAACAAAGCAAATATATTTATCTTATACAATTTTTAGTTTTGTTTTTCAAATAATGTTGTGGAGCATGAATCACTAGTTCGTAGTTTGTAGTGGGCTAGAAAGATGAAAGTCAACACCTTTCAAGTTTTTGGTGATAGTGAAATTGTAATTTACCAAGTAAGAGGTATTAATATATGAAAAAATTCATTTCTTAAATCATATAATCATATGGTATGGTACTTAAACATTTTTAAGATTTCAACATTCAGGTAATACTAAGAGATAAGAACAAACATGCAGATAGGTTGGCTACCATTGGCGCATAATTTAGTATCCCAGTTGATATAAAAAGAAAAAATAGTCACACATTAAGATGGTTTTAATACTTTATGTTTTGGATAACCATTAAAATTGGCAAGTGTTTGAATATGAAAATCAAATTGTCAAGTTCTTGTAAGAAAAGGCTGAGTTTTCCTTAGGAAATTAATCAAAACTCTCATAGTAGCATGGTGATCAGATTGTGAAATTTAAAAATAAATAACTCAAGGGATTGGTCATGCTTGAGAACATATTCATTGGTGATGATGAGTTGAGAAATAAAAATTCATCTTTGTTAACAAAAGAGGAACACTATGCTAATGTGGATATTGTAGCTGGTAAGAACTTGAAGTTGGGTAAGGTATATACTCTTTCACAAAAGGAAGATTTCATTTAATTATGCACATGTTTTTTTGATTTTTTTACTATTATAGGTCTAGATTACACCCTAGATGAGCAATTTTTTTCAGGCTCTCCACTCAAATCTAGTCCAACATGGGAATGACCCTAGGTTGTGGATCACCTAATTATGGGTTAAACCTCTAAAAAAATTTAATGAGGCTAGCTCCTCTGATGCATCATTTATCTCATTTTCACTAAAACCTACTAAATTTTGGGGTGAAAATGGAGGATAATGAAATTTAAAGGGAAACCTTAAGTTATTATTGGTGATACACCTAAAATGAGTGTTCATCCACTCTACTTGAACTTCTAAAAACACTAATGAGACAAGTAAATGATTTAATCTACAACTCCAAATGCCTATTATGCATCGGTATTTCATGCAAAGGTTCACCAAGTGATCAAAACCTGAGGGAAGTGATGGAGAGGCTTGATTCAAGGCACTAACTAGTCAATTTATCCACATGCTAGCTTCAATAAAATGACATTAAACACTAAACATGACCTACATAACAAGAAAACTAGTAGCTAGGTGAGATCAAGTCTTGACATGGGAGATATTTCTACCACTTATGCAAATCAAACTGACATAAACACACTATATCAGAATAATGAAATATAAAAATAATCATCTATTTATCTCAAGAGGTTACAAAGATCAATCTTGGTAGAGTCTAGTCATGCCCAAGAGAAGGATCATTTTAAGGATTAGAATCTTGTATATATAGTAGAAAGGGGTGAGAGGTATGGGGATCAATGCATATAAGGATAGATAAGGGGTCATCAATGATCAAGAAATAGTTTATTGATTATTTTTTGTATGCTTTCTTTCTTCCAATTAGAACTAATCTTTTATCAACAAGCTAACCTTCATTTTCCCCAATAATATTCAAGCTTTCTCATTAGCTAAGAGATATAATAGAAGACAAGGTTATGTTTTACATGATGATTCATGACTAATTTTGTTGAATAAAGTATCTTTATGGTTCACTTCTCCAACCACCAACTCTATTTTGATCCTCTATGCAATCTCCACTTTCTTCATTATGAGGAAAAGTCCCCATACCTTGAATTCTAGACACAACCATGCCATGTCTATTTTTAGTAGCTATAGGTACCTGTTTGTTGAGGCTATAACTATATTGGAAGGTGAGACACTCCTCCATGTCTTATGTATATTTTCCCCTATTTCAAACCTAAATGTAGCTCTACTATAGATGAAAACCAATTCAATTATTATTTTTCCTATAGTCAAATAATTTATACAAATCCTATAGGTCACATAGATTGATTATAAAAGAGAATGAACATGTCAATGGAATAACCCTACAACATTTAGATAAAGGGGTCGACAGGTTCTAAATCATTGACCAGAGGTCATGTCTAAGTTTTAATGATGATGAAGCTTCCTCATTAACCATCTTAGCTACATGATTGCATCTCAATGGTATTCAACCAAGATCTAATGGTGATGGGATGATCCTTGTAGGACTTGATTCTATTTCAACCTTAGGTCACATTTGTTCTTTATAAAGTCTCTAGATTTTGTATTTTCACATTGGCCATCGATCTTGATTTGGGCCTTCTTAAATTGTGCCAACTATCAGCTCCTCATTTGCTCCACAAGATCCTGCTAACTTTTTAACCTCTCATTCATTTTCAATCTTCCTTTTCATGTCTTGAATGTGTACCATTGATTTTCTACCAATTTAATGTGCTCAATACAGTTAGCATATCCTTATTTGTTCTTAATATTTACTAACTTGTTAACCTCTTACTCATCACCAATTTTCTTTTATATAATTGATCATGCACCATAAATATGTTTGGACCCATTAACCTTTTTAATCACTATGTTCCACTAGACTTTCATTCAATTACCCAAGATATCGACACTTGTTAATTATGCATTCATGTTGACTTTTTGACTTTACTATCACTATTAATATTTGACTACATGATCAAATGTGCTCTATTAGATCTTTGAGACCCAATGACTCTATCTTTTCCCTTGCACCATTGGATATTTTGATCTAATTAAATGCATACCATTGATTTCATTCTTTTGAATTCAAATAGCTATTCGTCATAGCTCAATTTTAATGGATGCATGCATGTTTCACTCTACAAGTCCAACTTTAAAGGCTTATATCTTGAGATAATAAGTTCGTCAAGATACCAAATTTATAGATCATGTTCAAGGCATGAAAAATACCATGTCTATGTGGTCTTTTGGCTTGAGAGGATTTCCCAAGTGCATTTACTAAATTTATAATCAAGTTGATCTATCCATCTCTACATGACATTTTTGTGATGGTTTGATTCTTCTAGACTTGTGTAAGAAACTATTTTCTCTTTAGAAGGATCCAATGAAATTTTAAGACTATGTGCAACCTAATTCATTATCTTGAATACCTGAAACATCATGAGAACCTATTGGTATTTTCACTTTGTAATTCTAGATCATTTTCCAAGTCTATTTTCCAAAGATCAACAAATTACACTTTAAGATTACTTAAAGTGTTTCAAAATATTTGCAAGTAATATGTGATGTTTGGACCACTCATTTCATATAGAAGTATATTCAACTCATCCATTTAGGTATAATATTTATATGTGGGTCAAAATTGGCCAACATTTACATGGAAATAGAGCAATCTCAAGGGATTTTATCCAAGTCTAGCTCAACACACCATTGAGTTAAAGGCTAAAAATAAACTAGTAAGATAGAGATAAAGGCCTATCAATCCAAAGTTTGAGTATTTGATGAGATCTGAGCTACATAAGCTCATAGAGTCAGCTATTATATTTTCAATCAAGAACTCAACTTGGGTGGCAAATATTATTCCAATATGGAATAAGAATGGTGAGATTAGACTATGTGTTGACTTTCATGATTTGAATAAGGCTTCCCTTAAAGATCACTATCCATTGCCATCTATGGAACAAATTTTATATCTAGTTGTAGTTTTAGAGAGGTTTTATTTTTTAGATGGATATAGTGGTTATAATCATATTTTGGTCAAGGAATAGGACCAATTAAAAACAACCTTCACCACAAAGTGAGGGACATTTTCATATAGAAATATGCCCTTTAGTTTATCCAATGCTGGAGAAAGTTTTTAGAGAGCCATGGATATGGAATTCTAAGGCATTCTTAATAGGTTTGTTCTTATGTATCTAGATTACATAATAGTATTTTTAAATAATTAAAGTGAATAAATAGTTTAGCTAAAACAAGTGTTTGAAAGATATAATCAATTTGGGGTGTCTCTAAATCCCAAAGAGTGTGTCTTATCAGGTCATGAAAGTAAGCTCCTTAGACATATGATTTAAAAATATGGTTTGAGTATTGATCCTAAAAGGATAGATTCAATTCTTTGAATTTATTTGCCCAATTAAAAGAAGGATTTTAAGAGCTTCTTAAGGAAAATCAATTTCATAAGAAGACATATTTCATATTTTACAACTTTAGCTACACCACATACAACCATGTTAAAGAAGATTCAGTTGGTCAACTAGTTAGAGGAAGGAATAAATAGTTTTGAAGATATCAAGAAAGACATAGCTAGTGATCTTACACTCATAAACTCATATTTCACAAAGTATTTCATTTTATATGCTTATGATAACATAGCCACTAGTTTAGGCATTATTATGTAATAAAATCAAGATGATTTAGAGAAACCAATACCCTTATTGAGTAAAGAGCTTTGAAGAGTATGAAATAAGATACTCTTTTTGTTGAAAATCATGTACCTTTAGTTATAAGGTCTCTCAAGAAATTTATTTACTTCTTATTTAATAAAAAGATACTCCTAATGGTTATACATATAAGTATCAAGGAGTTTCTATTGAACAAAGACATAAGTGAGAAAAGAGTTGGTTGGATAACTAAGGTAATAGAGTATTATGTGTAAATTAAAGTCACAAAGTTGATTAGAGGTAAAGTAATTTGTGAGCATCTAAGCCAATACGTGTAAGAGGCCAATGAGATGGTTTTGGTATTAAATAATGAAGATGTTATAGCTGATCATACCTCACTTTCTAGTTGGTTTCATGACCTGGTAAGATATCTCCAAGACGGTATTTATCTTTCTTATCTTAGTGCTTCAAAAAGAAGATATTTCAGATTACAACCAATTACATTTCTTCTTGTTGATAGTTTTTTGTTCAAAAAGATATAAATGGAATGTTACTAAGATGTATAGAGCCAAGCCAAACATAGAGATTGATTGAGAAATTCCATGATGGACATGGTGGAGGGAACTATTATCCAAGGACCAAAACCCTTAAGATCATAATAGGTGGGTATTATTGGCCAAGCATATTTGGTGATTACCATGCATGGGTTAAAAAGTGCAAACATTATGTTATTTATGTAGGAAAAGTGAAACTCAAAGCCTTACCTCTCTAACCAATTATAGTGGACTAGACATTTATCCAATGGGTATTGGACTTTATTGGTTTTATTAATCCTCTTTCAATTTTAGGACATAAATAGATAATAACTACTATAGATTACTTCACTAGATGAATAGAAGTAGTAGCATCGAAAGAAGTAAATGAATCCAATGTTCTAGATTTTTATAAAGGTTTACTTACTATATTTGGAGTTTCTTTATATATTATTTATACATTGTTATGGCCTTTGTGGGGACTAGGATCAGCCAATGGAATGTTCAACATCATGTTTATCTCAATACTTCATCAAATTACTATCCACAAGGCAATGGTCTTAATGAGTCCACAAATAAGAACATGTTAAAGATAATAATAAGGATTATTAAATATAATCAAAGGTCATGTAATCTTAAGTTGAAATTAGCTATATAGGTTGATAGAATCACTTACAAAAGATCAATATCTATCTCTCCATACAAGCTAGTATATGGTAAGGAAGAAAAATTACATGTTTTTATTGAGTTTCCTACTTTAGAACTAATGCATCAAATTTATTTGTTTGAGAATGACCCAATGGAGATTAGATATGTTGATATTTTTGATATATAATATTTTTTAAATTAGTCCATGTTAGCAATGAAAACCCATCAAACATAAGTGAAGAGATCCTTTGACAAGAGAGATTATTCATGAAGTTTTAAATAAGGTGATTTGGTCCCCAAGTGGGATGAGGATAGAACTAAAATAGGAAGGAATGCAAATTTTTATTCTATTTGGAGCGGTTCATACACAATCTCTATTTGTAACCCACAATGCCTTTTAGCTTAGAAAGATGCATGGCCAGGAGCTTCCTATCCCAATTAATGGGATACATTTAAAAAATTTATATTAAAGATATAAGTTCCTTGTACATAATTAGTTTTTTTTTTTCCTCCAAGTGTTGTTCTAGCACATTATTTTGTTTGTGTTTTATCCCAAATAAGTGCCTTTTGCACACTTGCTTTATTTAGATTAATTTCCCTACTTTGGTGGAATAGTTATATTTTTCCAAGTCAAAAGTTTTCTTGTAATCATGGATCATATTTTTCATCATTTATGAGTATAAAGGTAATTAAAATGGTTTGGTTCTCAAGCATAGTAGGCATGTTTTTGAATTGAGTCATAAGAGATGTTGGCCAATTTGGGCCTACATAAGAAAATACTATTTTGTGTAAAAATCTTAGCAGAGTTATGGTTGAGTGAATGATCCAATGGTGGAATAAGAAGACCACATTTCATTTCAAATATTTTTAAACACTTTAGGTAAACCTTAAATTAAATTTGATGATTTTAAAGAGAAAACCTAAGAATAGGTCTAAAACTACAAGTGAAGGGCCCAATAGGTTTCCATGGTGTTCGAGTATCTAGGGGGCATGAAGAAGATAAACATAAAGTCTTGGTAGTTCATCGGTGCTTTGAAGAGATAAAAATGACCAGCATAAACCTAAAGGATCCATATTATATTAGCATGTCATGTAGGAATGAATAGTTTAATTTGGTTGTGCATTCAAGAAGTGCACTTAGGAGTCCAATAAAAGTTGAAATATTGCATGAAAATGATGTATTTTATGCCAAGGTTGTCCCCTACAAATTTGATATCTTGATGAGTTTCCTATCTCAATATATAGGCCTTAAAAATGATCTAGTAGTATGGTATGTACCCAGGGATGTTAAATTAAAGCCATAAAAAATAACTATTTGGATTCAAATATTTAAGAGAATCTTGAAATCAAACATGAGACTGTCAAGTGTCAAATTCATATTCAATTAGATCAACAAATAGAAAGCATGTGAGCGATCAATAGAGACAACAAGTCAAGATAGATATATAGTGCACATTCAATCATGAAAAAGTAGATCTAATGGAGAGAATGAGATCAAAAGGTTATAGGATCCTAATAATGAATGAAATGATGACATGTGTAATAATAATGGTGAAATCTCAAGTAGATCAATGGAGAACATTTGATATGGTATCTCAAAGATCGATGGAGCACATTCAACCATGTGGAAGTAGATTGATGGTGTTGGTCAAGGTCAAAAAGTAAATTATATTAGATCACACATGAGGTTGTTGTATGGTATACGCATGTTTGATCACATGAATTTATAGTTAGGTCCATAAAAAGTATGTGTGATTTCCAAGTGTCATAATCTTGACATGAAAATGAAGATCAATGGTCAATGTTTAAAGTCAAGGCAAAGAGTCTCATAAGGATGTCAATGGAGCTAATTTGATCGAGTTCCTAGAGTGTACAAGATGAAGACACATGTCCAACTTTGCAACAGTCATATAAATTTAATGTGTTAGGAAAATGCCACACAAACAAACACATTAGATCAATGTATTTTGCCATCCAAGCTTGAATATATGTATATAAGATCAAAATTTGATCTGGGTTACCAGAGCAAACCCTATATATTTGTATGTCATAATTAAATCTTAGGTTTATGAAAAATTTTGCTCGATCAGATTATGAACTCTATCTTGAGTTTCAAATTTATGTCTCAATCATGCTCACTATTAAAGCTCAGTAGCCTATAGATATTCATCAAAATTATGGCTATATGAAAACCAATAAGGTAATTGGTTTTCATATATAGTGGACCTATGTCTAGGTTTTGGAGTAGGGGAAGAATTGTGACTATGAAATGAATGTCAAAAAGGAATGCTAGTGAATGAGTTCTAGTAATCATCTAATAACATAAAGAACATATCAAAATGAATCATAGTGTTGTAAGTTCATTAAGAAGATGGAGGGTTTGGAGGTTTGAGAGTGCAGGTGAAGCATTTAATACATTTTAGGGTCTTTGTGGACTTTTCCCTTTTTAGCAGATCATGACTCATCATCTTTGACAAGTTATTATCTTATATTATGTTTATAAGCCAATCAGAAGGCTTAAAATCCATTTAGAGCCAATGAAAATTAATTGTGGAGGCATGATTAATGTTAATCGATCAAAAAGTGGTTGAGCCTCATTTGGTAAATACTCTTTCTCACTTCAATCTCTCTCTTCCATTTTCTTATATATTTCCCATTTATCCCTAAGGAAAGGAGAGACTCTTATGCTTTTGTTTTGCCTAGGCTATGCCAATTTTATACTACAACACCTATTTAATGCAATAAAAGACTAAATTCCTCTATTCACAAGTTGAATTCAAGTGTGTTCTATGAATTCATTGATGTGGTTAAGTGAATGTATGATTTAATTTTCCTATATCTAAGTTTTCTCATATTCATGAAGTGTGTTATATATTTCATAGGTCATTCTAACTGCCATAGATAGTTTGTTAATTAGTTTGGAAGTGGATAATTGCCCTCCCACGCTAGATTAATATCTAGTTAGTGTTTTTTTGGGAAATAATTATGTGAAAGTTGATCAAAGAGTGATCTAAGTGATATTTGTAGGTCTAAAAGTGTATGATAGCTGTCTTGTGAAATTTTAAGTGTCTAAAGAAATTGGTGCATCACCTTATTCTACATATTTTTATGATTATTGTCTATTTCTCTCCCTTTTCTAAGTATAGATATTTTTTTAGCTAATATATCCAAAGGAATACAACCTTCTCTAGATTTTTAACCTCACTATAGGATACCCATAGCCTAAGGTTGTCCCTATTTTGTAACTTAGTTGGAGAGAGCCTAAAAAACCCTCTCCAAGAGTGAAAATTAAGTCTGCAACAATCACCATGCAAGAGATCACCATGTGCACATTTAGGTGGGTGTCATAGGGAATTTTTTTATTTTAGGGGTTGACATGTATCCTAGGAGGCCAAAATTTCAACATCTTTTTTCAAATCATAAGGTTGACTAGCATGTTGGTCAAGGGAACCCACTAACTCTTTATGACAATGAAAAGACTCATACATGACATCATGATTTGGATGACTATCTTATTGGACTACCAATCATATATAGTACCATATAACACCTCTTAGGACTGAAAAAACTCTCAAGATATAACAAATACAACCAAATAAACAACACCTAACACCTAAGAACTAACAAGATAAGATACCAAAGTAACAAAGGCAATAAATTACACTTGTGTTGACATATTTATGGAAACAAGACAATAGCTTATATAAAAAACTAATTAGAACACACCTTTATCTTCCAAGATCAAATTGACAACTTATTTGATCACTATAGTACCATGAGGTTTGGTTGTCATGTTTTGACTAGAGTCTCATCAGGCATTGTTCACTAATGAGGGATTCCACTTGTAGCTAGAGACATTAGCATGTTCATAGCCTCTAAGGAGGTAAATTGGTTCTTTTGGATTTGATGGGTGTCATTTTTACCATGGGTGTTTCATCACCCCTTCATTTAACCAACCTATGTTTGTGTCAATTATTATCAAGACCAGCATCCAAGGTTGTCTTTAGTAAGGAAATCATTAGTTTCCACTAACAGTAATGTTTTGGGGGGTATTTTGATGTTGTACTAACCTAATTTTTATTCCTAAGAATCTAAACTAATTATTAAAATAAACACTCTTTTAATAAATATAAACAAACTAAACTATGCTGAATTGAATAATTTGAAAGCAATCACATAATGCTACAAAATAAACTCACCAAAAACAAATCTCAAATCCAAACATGCAAGATTAAAGTTACAATAATTAAGGAAATGATAAAGGCTTATGAAAATTTGATAGTAAACACATTAATATTTTTTCTATCATGTAGGTTATAAATCTAATCATACAACACACACACACACACACACACACACACACACACACATTCACATTAGTTTTAATTAAAACAAACAAGAAATAAAATTTATAAATACCAAAATAAAGATTCTTGTTTTCTTGAGGAGTGGCCCCTTGTTCACCCTTAGATTTAGGTTTGAATCAACTCAATGTTAAAATTTTATCTCAACACATGGATTGAAATATTAAACTATTTTGAGTCTTATTATATTCAAAAACAAAAAAAATTATAATATCTATGTATATCTATATGTCTCCATAGCTAGAATGGATCTTTCCTTTTATTCTTTGCAAAAGAAACTGACTATCCTAGAAATCAAGAAAAAACTCAACTAACTTAGAACAAAAAGATATTTAAAGAGATTAAAATATATAGCTAAAATAGAGAAAATGTTACAATAAGATCTACATATAATTACAAATATATACATGAGATTACAACTACTATGCTTAGATATATCTAACTACCAAATTTATACATATAATATATCCATATCTTCTAACTTAAAGTTGTAGCCTAAAATAACAACTTCCATAAATGGAAGACCATACATAAATAGGAATATATATATATATATAGGAAGTATCAAAAGGAGTCTTTAGACCATTATGGATAAGGTGGATTTTTTTTTTTGAATACTTTGGAATATGCTATGACCAAATCTAGAGTGAACTATGAAATTCTGTAGTATAACTATGGTAATATGTAGTCGATTTTTGTAAGATATAGCCAACTGGTAGAATTTATAGTTGACTAATGTAATCCATAATTAGATGACATAATCCATAGTTGATTGATAAAATCTATAGCTGGCTAATAGAGTCCATAACTATGCTTTAAATGATCAGTTTTATGTCTTGAAACATCCTTATTTTCATGAGATCTTGTTAAAAATATTATTAGATGTTATTATGCATATACATATCAAAATATGAATACTTAACATGAAAATGGTCAGAATATCATGAAAATAAAGCTAACTTAAAATCACATGAGCTTATAGAGATAAAATAATCTACTTTATACCTTAGACTAGTTTTAAACCCTAAGACTACATGCAATGCAATCAAATGACATGGTTAAGACTATGAACTATAGAAAAAATGAGTCATAATGTGAACTCATTGTATCCCCCACACCTTACCTTTTGCAAATCCCATTGAAAACTAACTCTCTATATCCTCATAATTATGAACCCTCTGCTCCAGCTGAGACTTACATCATAGATGTAATACAAATCATAAAATATCCATTGATGGTGAGGAGTAAATCCCATATCACTCTTACAAAGTAAAGCCAAATATGAAACTATTCATCAGATTAAGGTCCTATGTTTTTGCATGGAGATATAGGGGATAGTAATAAGGTAGGTCTAAATCTCATCGTTATTCATGGTTTTCGTCCATCCCCTTGAAAAACATTAGTAATGATTTGAATGATGACTTTATCCCTTGTAAGATTCCATTAGATAGTAGGGGACAAAACTTCTCTTAGTCTTAAAGTGACTAGTAACATATGCCATCATTGCCTACAAAAACTCACCACTTGGTCAAAGAAGTGTTGAACAAATAATTCAAAATTGATGATGCCATATTACAAAGTATAGATATAATAGTCACTAATCCTAGGCTATTGATAAAAACTTTAGACTTTCTTTAATATTTGTTGTGCATCATTGAACTAGGTTTTTATTCATAAACCAACATCCCTTGAAGTGTTTGTATGATCATCATATATGTCTTGCCATGAAATTTGATTCCTATATGTATATATAAGAGCCCTTAACTGTAATTCTTACAAAAAAATACAAATAAATTTTTTGTATTCCCTAAAATGATATCACGTGAATAGAATTCACATAACAAATCTTGCCTATCAGGGGTACTATTTTTACAAATTATCATGAATTTATTACTTGTATTAATTTAAATAGGTAAACCACAATAAATACATAATAACTACCATCTAAAAACAAACTCATGCAAGAATAAGTTGTATGATGAGGAAAGGACCCTACAAGCTAACAAATTTTCACCAAGTTGACAAGTGAATTGAAGGGTTTATTTAGCTTATTCTTCTTTTTACCGTGCCTGTGCTAATTCCTCTTAAAAAAATTATTTTTTTCCCAAGAATGTGGTTTTGCCTCTTCAACTCCTTAAGCTCAGAATAAACTTTCTCGCATTGGTTTTTAATATCAGGAATAGATAGTGCAGTTTGACAACCATGATCTGTCATGACTTTATGAGGAATATTAGAGGAGCTAAAACCTATTTGAGATTTTAATCTAGCATTTTATTGTTTATACTTTAGAATATTTCTTCTCAAATAAATATTATCTTCTTTAAGTGTTTTAGTATAGCTCCATAAATCAATAATATCATTTTATGATTCATTTAATTTTTTTAAAGATTGAATTTCAATGCTTTCTATTTGTTTCACTAGAAGGTAAAAATAAAATATTTATTTTGAGCTGAAGAGATTAATTCAGCAATATCTTCTACATTTTGCCTAATTGTGGCCTCTAGTTGAGATAATGATAAATCATGTTTCAATTCCATACCATCGACTTTTTTGGAAGTCTAAACTTATTCTTCAATAATTGGATCCTTCCTGTTATCTATTGATTTTTATGTGGAGGGAGTAGGAACATCCTTATGAATAGTTTCTACAAAATCATCCTATGGAAGAGGGGTTTATACTTCCTCTTTATCTTGTGCCTCATTGGCAGTGTCAATAGTTTCTTATCTTATACTATTCAGGGTTTTTGTAGATATTATTTCATCACTTTCAATAGCCAATATCAATTTCATCCTTCTCTTCTAAGGGTGAGAAAGAATATCTACATGTGAGGTTCATTGAGGTGTAGGTTGTGAGATAGGGTCTATTGATGATTCATCCACAATTATTTGGATAGGTTCCTATATAGGGTAAATTCAGGGAGATTGCTTAGGATTCCTAGTGAAAGATCTAAGCCTTAATTGTTTACTTAGTTTAGGTGGTGAAATCACATTAAGAGGACTTGGGGGTTTAAGCACATTAGCTTTGACTATTGATCATGTACTTTAAGTGGATTTAAGAATAATTACTTTAGAATAAGTTTTAGGTATAACCCTAGAACTTAATGCATGAGGGTTTATAGGTATTTGCTTAGCAAGTCTAGGTTTTTTCTCTTTTACTCTCATGAAAGGTAATATAGGATTATGTGCCATTTTTCTATTGCAAAAAATAGTGTTGTATGATCAATTGGATTTGTCCATGGTGGAAAATGGTGGATGGATTTTTGGGGTATCTCATGGCCATACCTTGAACTGATCCTAACAAGAATGAGGGAAGATTAATTTGGTGTTTGGGTTTTTTCATACCATACCTTATATGTATTAACATTCTCATTACTATGCAACTTAGGACACTATATTGACCCTCAAAGGTTAGGTATTTTATAAGCTGTAAATATACTAACCTCCAAAGTTTAGGAAAAGAATCCTTATTGATTCCTTTGATCCTACCTTTAACATCTTGTACATATATTGGCATTGGTTCTCCTTCATTTTTTAAGATTCAAATGAAATCACTGAAGGAAGATCTATCTTCAATTTTTTTTGCCTCATCTAGAATCCCTAATATCGCTAAGAACCTAGGTAGAGAATATTATGTTCACACCTCAAATAGTAGAGAAGTCTGTCTTTAAATGGATTATGAAATCTACAACAAATACATCATCAAAACCCTAGAATTTTAGGAGGAATTCAAGCCACCCTGATACTGTAAATACTTATTTTGTTGGCTCATCTCTTAAAAGATCATTTATAGTCTTTGGTTCATATTTTTTCTTCTACCCCATCCTAATTTATAATTTTTCACAAGACATAGTCAACCCATGATCTATTTTCAAAATAAATATACTTCGTTAGATAATAAATGGCTATCAATAATATTATTTTTGGTTATTTATTATAGACAAAATATGGAGCCTTCAAGCATGTCAAATAATTATGATAATGTCAACTAAAATAACAATGATTACATACTTTGCCTCTTTTTTATTTATTTTTAATTATTCCATAACCAAATCATTAGAAAATATTTTATCCACATAAGTGTAGTATGATGACAAGGACAATTCATCGTAAAGTGACTTATAGATCAAGAAGATAATGTCCATAGTATGCAATTAAGTTTTTAAAATGTGACTTTTTTGAAAAAATCCTTTGCTAAAATAATGTAAATAACCTCCTTATAACACTTTATGGGAATTTTTTTTCCAAATATTTGAGCATATGCATGCAAACTTAGAAATTCAAAACTAACATTTAGTAGAAGAATAGATACTATACCTTACAAACCATGATATTGTCCTTGTTTGACTTATTCACCTATTGTAAAAAATAAAATTGCATGAATTAATTATGAGGAATAGTATGAAAAATAATAACATCAAATTTATTGCTTTGGAACAAGGATAATCTATCATGACTCTAAATTTTTTAACTCACTTTTTTTATTTTTTATTGTTTGCCCTTGACTAGCTATTTACTAATTTTCTGATCAAGGCTCATAATGCAGTACATGGACAACCAACAAGCTGATTTTTTGGTCATGACTATCAAGAACGTCCCTAGGAATTTTTGTTGTTGTATTTTATTTTATTTTATTATTATTTTTATTTTATTTTTAATTTTTAGAGAAGAGGTTGATCCTCTTCCTTTATTCAAGCCATCTTAACTTGAAGGATCTATAGCCATGGAAGATTTGAGTTCTTCCATGGTGTCAAATTCATTTTATACTAGCTGAATGAATTCTTATTTACTAGAATGCTTTTGGTATAGCTTCAATTGATTCCTATTAACAAAAATTGTCTTTTGATTACCATCTATAGGTAACAATTATACTAAACTATTATCAAAAATATTTTTTTATCTAAAATGGTCCTAACCATCTAATTCTCAACTTACCTTTAAAGTGATGATAATTAGAATCATACAAAAGATCCCAATCTCCTTCATTGAACTATATTTCCTTAATGTGCAAATCATGCCATTGTTTCCTCTGATATTGCTTCATCTTTGCTTGTTGTAAAGATTTTTTCCTTGTCTCATCCAACTCATTTAATTGTAAAATTATCTCTTTGTGTGATTCATCCAAGTCAATTCCTATTTATAATGTAGTCCTTAAATTTTTCATCACAAATTCAATTGAAATGAGAGGTTTCTTATCAAATAGCAATTCATATGGTGAAAAATGAGTAGTAGTCTTCCACGTGGTGTTATATGCCCATACAACTTTTGGAAGTTTGGCTGCCCAATTCTTTCCTCTATTATTGACTATCTTAGTAAGGATATTCTCTAATTATCTATTAGTAACCTCTACCTATCCATTTACTTAAGGGTGATATGGATAAGACTTTTTATGATTGACTTAGAAAATCTCTATGAATGTTTGGATCATTTTGGACATGAACTAAGCAACTTGATCAGACACTATCTCTCTTGGTGCTATAAAAAGATGCATGATTTTGGAATATAGGAAGTATACTACTACCTCTTCTCTTACAAAGGAAAGAGATTATACTTTAGTCGATTTGGTCACATAACCTATACATACTAACAAGTATTCTTTACCTTGAGAAGGTGGATATATGAGCCCAACAAAGTCCATGCCCCACTTCTGAAAAGGTTCTAGAACTACTTGAGGATTGAGGGTCATCTCATAGGATAATGTAGGTTTACCTATTCTCTAACATGGATCACATTGTCAAACATATGCCTTGACTTTCTTGTGAAGTTGGCCAATAGTATCAAGCTCCAATGATCTTATATATTATTATTTAAACTTAGTAGTGTCCTCCATCAAGTTTATCATGACAATCATAAATGATGTCATACATTTCATTATCTTTTACACACCTGTGAAAAACATGATTAGGTCCATGTTTAAATAATATACCATTAATCCATTTATAACAAGAACTAACTTTAAACAAACATTTTTTTTCTTTTTTGGTAAATTGAAAAGGAAACTTCCCTATAGCCAAAAATCTTTCTATATTAGCAAGCCAAGGTGATTGTGCTATAACAACAAATAGTTATTCATCTAGAAAACTATCTTCTACAGGTTCTTCTTCATCTGCATTGTTTAATATAGAAAGAAAATCAAAAACCACATTGAATTTACCTAGTTTATCAACAATTATTATATCAAATTCTTGTAACAATAATATCCACATGATAATTCTTCCTCCTACAACTAGCTTGTTCATCAAATACAAGATAGCTGCATGATCAATATATACAATGATTTTATAACCAGTAATATAGTGTCTAAAGTTATTTATGGCATAAATTATACTAAGGAATTTATTCTCAATGGTTGTATAGTTTATTTTAGTTGAAATCAAGATCTTGCTAATGTAGTATATGGCATACATCTATCCATCTTCATCTTTTTGTCCCAAAATAGTTCCCATAGCATGATTGGATGCATCAATATAAATATGGAAGGGTTTTGACTACTTAGGTCCTCTTAGGACTAGTGCAGTACTAAAATTTTCCTTGATAATTTTAAAGGCTTGTTGGCAGTCTAAATTATAGACAAACTCAATCTCTTTTGTCATCAAATCAAACATTAGAGAAAAAATCTTGTTGAAATCTTCTATAAACCTTCTATAGTATCCTGCATGGCCTAAGAAGCTCTAGATATTATATTTTTGAGGAATAGGTAAATTTGAAATGATTTCAATTTTCTTTGGATCTACTTGGATTCCTTTTGAAAAAATATGATGTCCTAAAACCATACCTTCTTTTAACATGATCAAACACTTTTCATGACTTAAGGATAAATGGTTATTGTCACATATTTTTAGTACCTTTCTAAGATTGCTCAAACTTTCATTAAAGGACTCTCCATGAATAGTAAAATCATCCATGTAGACCTCCACACAGTCATTAGTCAAATATAAAAATATGGTTAGGACTACTCATTGTAAAGTGGTAGGTGTATTACATAAATCAAAGGGCAAGACTCTATACATAAATGTGCCCCATGGACAAGTGAAGGTTGTTTTGTCTTGGTATTTAGGTACAACTTATATCTAGTTGTATCCACTAAAGTCATACAAGAAATAAAAATATCTTTTTTATGCCAAGTTATCAAGTACTTGGTCAATACAGGGTAAAGGGAATTAATCACTCATGGTTGCTTTGTTCAATTACCTGTAGTCTATAGATAATCTCTATTTACAATTTTTATTAGGAATAATAACCAAATGAGAGACCCATTAGCTTTCAAAAATAGAATAAATGAATCCCACTTTTAGTAACTTTTCAATTCTAATTTTCACAGTGTCTCTTAAGGAAGGATTAATTCTTATTTGAGGTTTCCATATTGGTTTAATGTTCTCTATGAAGATATGGTGTGTACATATACTTGAATGTATTACCTTCATGTCTTGATATTCCTAATCAAAATATTGAGTGTGGTCTTTAAATACATTAAAGACTTTTACTTCATGATCATTTGTCAACCAGCTATTTATGTTGAGTATCTTCTCTAGTGCTATTATGATTTTTTTAGTGCTTGGATGGGAAGAATCTATTTGTTTGAATTCACTCATAAATGAGTTGAGAGGAAAAGGATGTGGTAATAATTTATGGAGTTTGATAGTATCTTTGACAAATTTATCTCCTATATGAATCATTATAACTAAAGGATAAGGTAAGGCTATTAATAATGAATTTTGGCCTTCATATGCCCACTGCATAACACTATTTTAAATGTCTTTATGGTCATACAAAATTTTGGAAGAGGTGAAAAAGGATGGGTGATCAGAAGGATAGGAAATGCCACTATGAAAGAGTCCTCAATCAAAATCCATAATTTGACTATTAATAGCCATAGTTAGACTATCAAGATCCATAGCTGGACTAGCAAGATCCATAACTAGATTGTCAAGATCCTTAGTAGTTTTGATACTTATTAATGACTCATCCTCTAATTATTCCACATGATCAGTGACTATGACCATAGCTATAGAGGAGATACTATCACATTTTTCTTCATGTTAATCTACCCATAACTATTTGACATGATTAGTTTAAGGTAGAGCATGTGGATATAAATAAATAAGTTTTGCTTTAAGACCATTTGAGATGGTCATATCCCCTAATCTACAATCAATCAATGTTACTACAATTGCTAACCAAGTTCTTCCTAAAATCAATGGGTATTCAATTTGTATATTTTTGGGTTGGAGGACAATAAAGTTAATAGGGTACTTCCATGACTTTATAGTCAATTTTATATCTTCAATGACACCTTCTGGTTTGGTAGTGGAATGATCTTCCATTTTCAGGATTGTGGTAGTTGGTTATATATCTTTCAAAGAGATATTTTGGATGGTATCAGTAGTCATTACATTAATAGAAACTCCCAAGTCCACTAATCCATTTGTTATCTCCTACTTTCTAATCTTTATAGAAATGAAAAGACTTCTTGGGTTCCCATATTTAAGCAAAATTAGCTTACCTATTAATAAATCAGTAAGTTTTCCATCTACTTGTATTGTCTTGGGATGTTGCCTTTTTTTCTAGGTGTCTTGATACACAAAATTTTAATCACCCTATTTAGTTTTGGAATGTCCTTAATGGCTTATAATAATGGAATTTCTATGTTGAGTTTTTGGAGTTATTGAATTAATTCATATTCCTTATTGTCTTCCACTTCCTTCAATCTTTTTGGACAAAGAATAAATGGATGATTTATGATGAATTCTTCTATTTTTTCAAATTTCTTTCTTGACTCCTCTTCTTTCTCTGGTTGAGTCTGTGAATGCTTTTTCTTGAGGTACTTCTATAATGATGATCTAAGTTTCTTGTAACATTTTTCCTGACCTACAATGTATGTTTGCACATTCAATAGCACCTACCCCTATGGTTTCACCTTGTTCATTTACATAAACTTGTATGTTCTTTGAATTTTATACTTACTGAGAAGGTATCTGAGATTGGTTTACTTGATCTATAAGGGTTGTTTGATTTCTTTGAGGATCCATTAATGTTTGTTGTTATTATTATTATGGATACCTTCTTTGTTGTTATTGGTTATAGTTTGGACTAGGATTCCAATGCTAATTTGTTCATGGTTGCTGGTAATCTTGGGGTATCCAAGTTTGTTAAAAATCTTGGGGCATCATCCATTATTATGCCATCAATTCTTAGATGCCCCATTATGTTGATATTGCCCATACTTGTGAAGGTTCATACCATTGTGAAAAAGGAATCCTTGATCCAAACTATTATGGTTGATTTTAATGAAAGGTATTTCCTTGTCTTTAACCATAGTTGATTTTTATATGGTTTATGCATTCTATTTGAACTAGTTCTTAAGAGTAGGAAGGTGACTACAATTATTTCTATCATGCTCTTGACCATCACATATTACACAAATTTTTGTTTTTTCTAGAGAATAGTCCCTATGTGCATGTTTTAATTTACCCTTTGGATAATATATTTCTAATGGTTCAGTTTTAGATTTAACCTTATCTTACAATCCATATAATATTAAATTTAGTTTAACTAGTATGTCTATTTTGAATTTTTCTAGTTCTTTTATGAGTTGGCTTATATCACTAGATTTCCCTAGTTTCCCTCTTCTACTACTGGGTTTTGTCCTAGATTAGTTGGTACATAGATGTGTGATCTCTTAGAAGTCTAGTTTAGTAATATCTCCATTCCCCATGAGATTCAAGGAAAACACTTTTGATCACTTCCTCAGACATCTCATATCCACATCGATTATGGGAAAAAGAAAACTAATCTAAATAATCTTCAAGGTTTTCATCTTCATTTTGTTTGAATTTGAAAGATTCTTATTTCCTATCCTTGACCCTGTAGTAATCTTGATATTTTTTCAATAATACTATTTCTATTTCTTTCCAAGTGTTAATAGAGTTCCATACTAATCCCATGAACCAACTCATTGCTCCTTCCTTTAGAGTAGAGGTAAATAGCTTCAAATTTTGGTTGTCTAAAGTGTAATCATAGGTATGATAAAAGACTTTGGATTCAAAAAGAAATTAGTTTGGGCTTTTAGTGGATAAACCTATGAAGGTAGGTAGATTGGATGGAGAAATGCTTTTCATTATTATTCAATCATCATTCTCAAAGACAATAGGATAAGAGAAATTCCTCTCAAGAGGATTCTTGTGAGGGTTTCCTACATGGCTGATATTTTTTCCCAATACTAATAGGATTTTATTGAGAGGAGGGGATTCTAGTTGTTCAATGTCTGAAAGCTCAAATCTTGTAGAGGAAGATTCTTCTAGATCCCCAAAGGTACTTCTAAAATACTCACTTATCTATTTTTGCAAACTTTCTATCTTTTCATAAAATTCTTTGATTCTTTCTTATAAAAGATCAGGATCTTTTAGAACAAACCTTCCTTTTGAATCCCTTTACCTACTCATATACATGTATTTGATAAAAGCGTAATTTTATTCTATTTTTGAAATTTTTTATTTTATTTTTATGTTATCTTGAGTGTTTACCTTACTCACACTTTTAAATAACTCATAATCAATGATTCTAAAAATGATGGGTGTCTTTGTTACCCCTTCATTTAACCAACCTATATTGGTGTCAATTCTTACCAGGGCTAGTGTAAAAGGCTATGTGTGTAAGGCACTTTTTGATTTTAATTAATAGTATTATTTTAGGGGTTTTTTGATCTTATATTAACCTACTGTATATTCCTAAGAATCTAAAATAATGCTAAAAAAACACTCTTGTGAGAAATGTAAACAAACCAAACTGTGTTGAATCGAATAATCTAAAAGCAATCACACAGTGCATAAAAATAAACTCACTAAAACCAAATCTCAAATACACACTTGCAAAATTAAATATATAGGAATTAAGAAAATGACAAATTCATATGCAAAAATGAAAGTAAACACATTAATATTTATTCTATCCTATCAGTTATAAATATAATCATACAAAACATATATATCAATTTTAATTAAAAAATAAAAACTAAACTTTATAAATACCAAAATAAAGTCTCATATCTTTGGTGAGTGGGCCCTTGGTCACCCTTGGATTCAGGTTTGAATCAACTCAATTTTAAAATGTTATCTCAGCACATGGATTGAAAGGGTAAACTATTGAAAGTCTTATTGTATTAAAAAACAACTAAAATTATAATATCTATGTCTCTAGATCCATCATGGATCCATCCTTTTATTCTATGTAAAAGAAATTAACTATCCTAAAAATCAAGAAACTCAACTGACTTATAATAAGAAGATATTTAAAGAGACTGGGAGGTATAGCCAAAATATAAAAAATGTTGCAATAATATCTATAATGAATTAGAAAGATCCACATGAAATTACAACTTCTATGCTTAGCTATATCTAACTATCAAATATGTACATATAACATATCCATATATTCTAACTTAAAGTTGTAGCCTAAAACAACAACTTCTATAAATGGAAGACCATATAGAAATAGGAATATATATATATATATATATAAAGTATCAAAAGGAGTCTTTAGAGCATCATGGACAATGTAGAAAATATTCTTGAATACTTTTTAACATGATATGACCAAATATAGAGTGAAATTTAAAAATCCATAGCATAACTATGGTAATCCACAATTGACTATTATAATTTATAGATAACTAGCAAAATTTGTAGCCGATTGATGTAATTTATAGTTGAATGATAGAATCCATAGCTAACTAACATAATCTATAGCTGGATAATTAAATCTATAGTTAGGCTTTAAATGATCATTTTTATGTCTTGGAATATCCTTATCTTCATGAGATCTTGTCGAAACTCTTCTTAGATTTTATTATGCTTGTATATATCAAAATATGAACACTAAACATGTAAATGGTCAAAACATCATGAAAATAAATCTAACTTAGACTCACACAAGCTTATACAGATAAAATCATCTACTTTCTACCTTAAACTAGTTATAAACCCTAAGGCTACATGAAATACTTAATCAAATGACATTTTAAAGATTGAACTATGGAAATAGTGAGTCATAATGTTGACTCATCAAAATTAAATTTAACCTCAGGTGCATGAGTTAGTCATGTGAATCCAAAACCCAATCATATTCATTAAAACTTACCTTCTTTGCATTAACAGTCCAATTTTTACCTCAATCATGGGTCATTCTTGATTTATCATGCTCTCATGTAGTGATTCTACAAATAACCTAGATGGTATGGCTTGGCTTGTGTATTCATCATTCTCTATTTGAGATGGTGGATTATCTAGGCCTTCAACCTATTATTAAGTGTCCAAGAATGGCTGCCACATGTCATTAGGCTCTCCTTAATTTTGCTTATGAGATTCAAAATGATTAATTTCCATAGTGTTATTTTTAAGACCCTTCTCAAGCACCTTATGGGGTAGATGTGGATTATATAAACTTTAACAAAAGTTCCCCAAGTCTTCCCAAAAGGCCATCTCTTCATAATCAACTGAAAAGACATGGAGTTCACTATCATTCTTACCATTTACTTGTGAATCATTATGTTGATCAAGTATCTCCAAATCTTCTATAGATTCATAACAAAGCTCATGATCTATTGTAACTTGTTCATCCTCATCTTTTGTGGATAATGGAAGATTATCAATCCACTCAAGTTCTAAATCATATTTCCTTTTTGTGTGTAAACCTAAATTATCTTCTTCACTTGATATCTCAACATGTTATTCTAATCCATCATTCTAAGTTGTCATGTTGAGTTATTAAATATCACTTAAGATTTTATGGTATGTAATCATATAAAATGAAAAATTTGGTTACTTGAGTGTGGCTAATGACACACAATCCATAGGTCCTCCTACTTATTAGCACAACCCTTTTAGGTTTTTCTTTCACCAATTCCCAATCATCCATAGCCTTCTAGACTTAACCCTCACATACCCAAGCATCTCTTTTAGGCCCAAATCCATTCCTTTAGGTCTCATTCCCTCTAGATAATATTTCAAAACATAGATAAGAGCACTAAAACCTAGGGTGTCTTATTTCTAGCATTGTTGTCTAAGTGCAAATTTAGTTGAAATGGTCATATTCTCTGATATCCTTATCCTAATTCATGTTAGCCTAACATGAATACATTTAACCCATGATCATTAAATCCCCTATAAAATTCCATTCAAATTCCATTTAGAATGGTTGGTACTCATTTACAAGAGAGAAGCAAGACTATAATAAAGTACACTCAAGCACTTTTCCCTATTCTCTACATATAGCCTTCCAATATTATTCCAAGCTTATTCAAACCCTTGCACTAGTCCTTATCCATTTGAAGTACACTCAATTTCTCATCTATTTGTAATTTCATACATAAATACACTAATCACTTCAATGGGAGAACTACATTAGCTTGATCCTTACTCAAAAAAATTGGTATGAGGTAGTGTGCCTACACACGAGGTGTTAAGTACATCCAATGTATCCTTTATACACTAACCCCTTCTCTTTCTTTCCTAAATTTTCCTTTCCAGTTTAAGCACAAAGATATCTTATGGATTTCAAAGATTAAAATAAATGCATAGAAAGCTCTACAAAATTTTGGGCTTTGATATTTCACTGATAGGGTAACACAGACCTACCGATCAAAACCCAAAAAACTCAAATCACCTAGAAAATAGCACAAAAAAAGGACTATAACACTAAAAATAGGGCATCCCACTTTTTCCACTCTTTTCCAATCAAAAAACAAATTTTACAAACCTATTTTTGACACTATCCTATTCATGTACCTTAATTCATAGGCCCTATCTCAGACTGGACAACTCACAATAAGATAAGTCATATTTTCTCTCATTTATTAATATTTTTAGAAAAGGAAAAAATACAATCTATTTACATAAATTAGTGGCTTAATTATTGCACATTATTTATTAATTTAATTTACTCCAGACCTATTTATTAATTAATAATAAAACTCCATTAGTCTAAAAAATAATAAAACCCTAGAAACCTGACTTACTTTGAATTTTGCACAAAAAAACACTAAAAACCATAGGGTACATTATTTTTGATTTTTTTCCATAATTTACTGATTTTTATCATATTTAAAAATCATAAATCTACAAATTAATTGAAAATTTATCAATATATTTTACAAAAACCCTAGTTTGCACATACTAGGTCCTTTTTGCATACAAGCACATTCCAAACACTAGGAAAAATATATTGCTAATTTTAGAAATATTTTCTAATCTTTCCTATAATTTTCAAGCAAAATTATACAAATTTTATATAAATTCATATCAAAAAATTTAAATTACCATACTAATTTTTAAAAAAAAACATTCCAAAACCTTAGTTACATCTACTAGCTCCCAGTTATTTTCTAGTACTTTTTTAATCATTTTCTAAATTTTTAGTTGCATATAAAAGTCAAAAAATCATTTTTAAATTCAAAAATTCATATTCATTTTCATAAATATTTTTTAAAAATCCTTAGTTACATGTACTAGCTCTTATTTTTGCTTCTTGAGGTATCACCTTACACATTTGTATACTCAGTATCCTTTTTACACAAATTCTAATTCACTCTTGTTCAAACTTTGTGTTTCTTATATTCACTACTTTTCACTTTTATAATTTACCTATTAAAACTTATAACAAAACATTCAAACACATTTCACATTGTTTTCCTAATTTAACAAAGGCCCAATACACTAGTTTTGATGAAAGTAATAAAAGATAACTTCAAGAAATCTTAACTAAACATCCGGATATGCAAGATGACATGCTTAAAATTATAAAAGAACAACAAAAATTTAATAATGGTCAATCTTCTCAAACCATAGATCAGCCAATTGTAAATGATATTATGGGGGCAGCTATGTCTCAATAACCCCTATAGTAGCTCAACCTTCTTCTATGCTACCAACTACAACTAGTACATCCCTATATCCTGATGTGGTAACCCTTATGCTAGAGATAATATCTCTTAAATCCAAGTTGAAACATCTTGAGAAAGATGTCTCTATACCTACTTAGGCATTGGAATATTTTGCTTTACTGCATACACCATTAAAATGTCACATTACTTCTACACCCTTGCCATAATATTTTATTCAACCCAAGCTCACTCTATATGATGGTAAGGGTGATCTAGAGACACATTCGAGAGATTTTCATGCAGCATGCTTGGAATATGTACCTAATGACTAGCTACTTACTAGACTATTTCCATGAAGTCTAAAGGATTATACATTACAATGGTTTATAGTCTACCAAATTGGTTGGTCACTGCATTCAATCCTTTAGTAGACATATTCCTAGCACATTTCAGTATCAACATTGGTGATAGGGTTTTTTATGCACAAATTACAAAGTAGAAATAAAGGTCAAATGAGCCCCTCATGGATTATGTTCATAGATATAAGAATATTTTGGCTAAGCTAACTATCCCCATGGTTGATCAAGAGCTACCAAAAAATATTTAAATAGAGCCTTATACTAGCATTTCATGAATCTATTATGTTCAAAATATTCTCTTCCTTTACTAAATTATGTCATACACTAAAGGAAAGAAAAATCAAGCTTATTTCGATGGGAAACTTAAGTACTATAGTATCTCAAATAGAATAAAAAAAGAGTAATAGAAAAGTCCCATACAAGGTCAAAGTTAATGACAATAAGAATCAAAATAAATTGATAGTCAATGCATCTTCAAAGACCCCTCAACATTTGGTTTTATTAGCACCTTCTCATCATGCATTTACCAATCTATTAGTTGTTCCAGCTAGGGTTTTAAAATAATTACTAGAATGTAACATCATATATTTTACTCTTATTTATTAATTTGACTTTAAAAAACTTCTTCCATGGATATATGATCATAATGCATTTTTTAATTTTCATAGCACATCAAGACACACAAGAAATAGATGCATCAATTTGAGACATAAGCTATAGGACTTGATAGATGATAATATACTTGATCTGGGCACTTATGTTGAGCCTCCACATGCAAAGCCAACATAGGATAAAAATTTGAAAATATTCTTAGATCCATTTCCAAATCACTCTAAATAAGATAAAGTGGACACATTAGGTGTTCACCATACATACTATGCATATCCTTCACTAGCTACATCTTAGGCAATTTTAGTTGAGTCACATCCTTTGAGTGTTATGGTAGGCGTGTATGAGTCTAGAGTTCTAGATAGACCTTAGATATCCTTCTTAGATCATGAAATTATAGAGGACAATTCAAATTATAATGCACTTTTATCAAAGCACATATTCATAATCAACCCATTCACAATGTCCTCATCGATAATGGTTCTAGTGTCAACATGGGCACCATTACATTATTATAGCATTTGGGTCATTTAGAGTAGGATATTAATCCCATAGATATAGTTATAAGAGGATTCAATGGGCACATATAGAGTTCATTATAAGAGATTACACTTCTTCTACAGGCTAGTCCCACACATGTGACCACACATTTCACCATAGTTCCTAGTGCAGGAATTTTTGACATGTTACTTGGTCATCCATGGATTCAAAAAATTTGAGCAATACCATCTACAGTTCATAAATGCATGAAACTCATTCACACTAATTAGTTTATTATATTTATTAGAGTTCTATATGAGTTACCACTCCCCACTTCAGAGCCATCTACTTTTTAGTCACCAATTTCAATTTCCCCACCAGTTATAGTTCTTCCTTAGGTATAGATTCAGACATAGTTGATGTATCCATTTCCAATATAGAAGGTTCACACACCTCCATAACTTTAGGATTATAGATAGATTCTAGCTAGAGTATTCACACCTAGATCAATTTCATTAAGATATCATGCATCTACACATAAATCACATGTTCAAAAATCTTCTCCTACTTCCAGATGGGTCCCTAGGAGCCCTATAGTTTCATCCACTTATCAGAGTTATAAGGGGACCCCACATTTTGTTTTCACTTTAGTTATTTTAGATTAGTTATAATGTACACATATTTTAGCTTCACAATCTTTGACATTAAATCATACCTCATGATCATGCATGATTCATTTGTTTGATATAGGACACCATGACAAGGGGTCTCATCTAAGACTTATCATGACATCTAGCTACTTGATTGATTCACTCTACCCATTGAGGGGGCATTCCTACTTCTAAATTATAGACATATATCAATATACATACCCACTAGGGGTATCTTCTACATGACAATACCATCTAGGATATGTCAATCCTACACTATAAACTTTGAGTTATCATATTGATGTATATTACTTACTAGATTACATAGATTATTATATTGACATTTCACTAGTATCTAGCACTTGTATATCTCTTAGCATATACCTAGTCTTGTACTAACATGTCTTGCATACTTTCACTTCTTGCTTTGATTAGTTAGATGCATTTATATTTCTAGTTTACTTGCTTTCATTCCTTGCTTAGCGTAGCTTATGTGATTGAATTTATTTTTCCAATTTTACTTCTTGTATGTATAGCTTCAAACATTTGCCAATGTCCCTAGTGTGTACTCTTTTATGTGACAATCTTTGTTTGTTTCAAATTATATGTGTATGTGGCATTTAAACATACCTTATATTCTTGATTTCTATTTTGAGTGACATATGTCCATGTCCATTGTTTGAATGGCCCATTGACCATCCTTGTATGATTTTTGCTTCTTACTATATGTGCTTGTTAATTGATTATTTGTCTATGTTTGTAATGTCAGGATCCATATCATGCATTTACCTTTATTTTTTAGATATAATGATGGAGATCATGTTCTATCCCTCTAACTAACAACTAAAAACTAACATCTAACATTTTTATATCTAGTTCGATACATTGTATATGCTTTTACATTATTATACCTATCCAGACATACCCATATTGATCTAACAATCTCACAATATAAACATTTCTATCTTTAGAGATATCTTATCAAATATCATGGCTATATCATGTATCTATACATCATAACACACTTGTAGGACTCTTTCTTCTGAGAGCAATCATTATAGGTTCATCATTCCTACCATTAAACGAGGGGGATATAAATAGGGATTTTATCACAAAGATCAAAGCTCTTAGAAATTAAAATAGCAACATTCATATCACCGAATTCAAAATCTAGAGGTCAAACCAATCTAAGCAAAATAGAAAAATAGTGATAATTCTAGATCAACAACTAGTTTTAGTATAAGACAAAAACACAAGAAATGGATAGTAGTGCTAAACACAAGGTTGTCCTTATTTTGGTGCTTTTTGTCTAGGTAGAAAAATACCCAAGTTTTCTAGTAATAGGCAAAAAGTTTAGCTCTATTTTAGTTGTTGTACATCTAGATCAGTTAGAATCATCAGTTTCAGTATAGTTTTATTAGAGAATCCAAATATAGGGGTATCATGCATGGCATGATGGCTCTCACTTCTAATTTTAGATTAGGCATTTGGCATAACTTCTAGATCAAAATCTATATTCTAAACACCAGTAATTTGGGAAAATGTGTGTGGCACATTGGTCTTCATTTATTTTCAAGTTCAATTTATTACCCAAGCATTTTTAGTATTTATGTACCTTACTCCATCTATAGGTGGTTAGCATCATTTTCAAGTTGCAATTTCATACAAGTTTAACTTCTTGATTACCTGAGTTCTCAAGTTGGCTTTCACATAAGCATATTGAATCAGTTTTAGAGTGGCTTTCATATAAACCTAATCTCCATATTTTGAAATGGCCAAAAGTGTCTTAGTTTCTAGCATACATTAGGCTATCCATGCCACATTATCATATTTCTAGAGTATCCATGGGCTCCATGAGCCACCTCATATGACATCTATTCTATATTGATATCACTTCATAGCTTCATTTCATGGAGCAATAGTGGATCCAAAGGACTAGATATCCTTTGTATTATTAAGCCACCTATTTAGAGGGATTGGACACATAATCCAAACATCAATTAGCATATGCATGATTTTCTAACTTCACTTAGTTGGAGCTGATGGAGCCAAAGGGCCTGCCTTTACATTCTTTATCCACCTTTTAGGGAATTAAGCACTCAACTCCATTCATTATATTACTCTTGATTCAACACATACCCAACATCATCTATAAAAGTCCAATATCATAACAAGTTCTATATTAGTTTGCATACTCAATGAAGTGTATTCATTACTTTCTCTTCCTCTTTATCTTACCTAGATTTGTATATTCTTATTTTAGATATAGCATATATAGTAAGAACTAATCTACTATAAATTTTTCCTTATAGATTCACACTTCATAGCATGCTCTCTCTATGCACATCTAGCATCATGCATTTTCATGAGCTTCTCCCTTATAGGTAAGTCTAGGCATGCTTTCTACTTTATTTTATCCTAGTATTTTTCTTTGCTACATCACTAGAATAAAGTTGGGGGGGGGGGGTGTAAATGTAGTCATATAAAATGTAAAATTTGGTTACTTGAGATTGGATAATGACACCCAATCTATAGGTCCTCCTACTTACTGACACAACCCTTTTAGGATTTTCATTCACTAATTCCCAATCATCCATAGCCTTCTAGACTTAAACCTTACAGACCTAGGTATCTCTTTTAGGCCTAGATCTATCCCCCTATGTATCATTCCCTTTGGACAATAGTGACCAACTTGGATAGGAGCACTAAAACCTAGGGTGTAATATTTATGGGGTTATTATCCAAGTGGAAATTTGGTTCAAACAGTTATGTTCTCCTAGATCCTTATCTTAATTCATGTCATCTTAATGTGAATACATTCAACCCATGATCATTAAATCACTTATACAATTCCATTCAAAGTCCATTTATAAGGGTTGACATTTATTTACAATAGAGAAACAATAATACAAGAAATTACACTCAAGCACTTTTCCCTATTCTCTACATACAACCTTCCAATATTATTCCAATCTTATTCAAACCCTTGCACCAGTCCCTATCCATCGAAATTACACCCAATTTTTCATTTGGTTACATTTTCATAAATAATTAAACCAATCACTTCAATGGGAAAATTACATGAGCTTGATCCCTCCTTGGGGCATTGTATTGGGTGTGAAGTGCATCTAGCATATCCTCTACACACTAACCCTTTCTCTCTCTTTCCCAAAATTTCCTTTCAAGTTAAATTACAAAGATATCTTAGGACTTTTTAAAATTAAAATATATTCATAGTGACTTCTATAAACCTTAAATCTTTGATACTTCACTGATATGGTAACACAAACCTGCCAAGTAGAACCCAAAAAACTCATATCACCTAGATAATAGCACCAAAATAGGACTATAGTGTCAAACAATAAGGTGTCCCACTTTAGACACTCCTATCCAATAAAAAAATGAAGTTTAGGAACCTATTTTTAACACTATCCTAGTCTTGTACCTGAATTCTTAGGCTCTGTCTCAGAATAAGTTAAGTCATATTTTCTCTCATTTATTACTATTTTTAGAAAAGGAAAAAATACAATATATTTACATAAATTAGTGGCTTAATTATTGCACTTTTTTTTATTAATTTTATATTCTCTATACCTATTTATTAATTAAGAATAAAACTCCATTATTCTAAAAAATAATAAAACATGGTACAACTACTACCAAGGATCATCTAACTCACTTGAAATTCTCTTAGCTTCAACAATTGATTCATGTAGATTTTTTTGTGGTGTATTTTCATCAAATTCAACATCATGTCAAAATTTACTAGCTTGTTTGATAGCTTCTAGAGTGCTCTTCCAACTTGGATCTTTAGGAATATCAGGCTAATCGTTATGTTGTTGAAAAGATAGAGAAAGAAAACTAGTTGAGGACACTACATTCTTATTCCTTCATTATTTAATTACTTTGTCAAACTAGGATTTATCTTGATTATCATGAATTACTGTAGAATGAAGGATATACGGGTAACTTGAGAAACTTGATACATCTCCTTAACTTGATACACTTCTCTTCTTGATTTTAAATATGCATTGGAGAAAGTTCTCTCAAAAATAGGAATAACATAATCTAGGGTTCTAGTCCATGAAGGCCTCTAAGATGAAGTTATCATAGTCTCTTGAGAAAGAATGGGTGGAAATTTAAGGGGATTTAAAACACAAAGAGGATGACTAGGGATAGGATGATGAAGATGATTTGAAATTTAGATGTTTGGTGTGTAGGGCTCAAGGTGAAACTTGAAGAGTGGTCTATATTTGATTTTGAATCCTACACCATACCCAATATTATAGATCATATAATAAAAATCATAGGATAAAGACCCACAAATTTTTGTCATAAATTCATTAGACAAACATAGAGAAAAATTAGGTGGTAATTCTGTAATAATAATGTCTTATGCAATTAAGGGCTTGGGGTAAGCATGAAGGGTAAGTTTTAGGTCTTTAATGAGGCCAAATGTCATTTTAGATGATCCATTCAATTGAAATTGAAATTTTGAAGTAGATTCCTATATCAAATTTAAATTATCATCAACTATCTTAGGGGTAAATGAACCACTTGTTCTATCATCAAAAAAGCAATTATGGACCAAGGAGTCTCTAATAATCACAAAGGTAAGTAAAGGAGAAGGGGTGATTACCTTGGTTATTTGCAAGGATTTTTTATTAATTTAAAAAGTATTTATGTTAAAATTCTTTTTTATATAATAAATCCTTTCAATATATCCATTTCCTCTCTTAGCTTCTCAATTTCTAAGCTCAAATCATCATCAGTTTGCTTGGGATGACTACGAACATCATAATGTTTCCATGATTTATTAGGAGGAAAGGGGGGTGCCAAGGAGGTGATTAAGAATAATAAGGGGGGTAAGGGTCAAGATTTTTTTTGGTGATAATCATCATAAGGTTAGCATCATTGATAGGGTTGTTTATAAGGAGGTATATGATGGAATTTTGCCGCATATGCAACCATCACATATCTTGATATAACTGAAAAGAAAAGTAAATAAGAAACAATAATTATCCTTACCCATAAGATGATGAACTTATTATGTCTCTTATAATGAAATATGACTAACAATATATTACTTAAGTACTTGAAGTTTTCTGAGATGACCAAGTACTACAAGTGAGTATTCCAATGCTTGAATCTCATCCCACTGGGTGTGCCATAACTATTAGCACTCTAACCTGCACCATAGAAGGAGGTTATTCAGGCCTACTTTAAATTTTAGGCTAACATGGGAATATTCGAAGGATATGGATGACCTATTATTGGGTTAGACCTCTACATTATGGGGCTAACTCCCTTGGTACATCTATTATGTCTAAGAATCACTAAGACCTACTGATTGGGGTTAAAAAGGGATAAAAGGAATGCATAAAAATAAACCTAATTTAAGGATGGTGATGCACCAAAATATATTATCCACTCTATTTTATCTATTAACAACACAAGTGAACTAAACATGATCTAAAACACTCTCTCAGGGGATTTTATGCATCATTACTTCATAAGAAATTCACGGTAGATGGAAACAACTTGAAGGTCATGGATGAGAGGCCTATGTTGAGAATGTATTCTAAAATATGCATGGAGTTGTCATTGATATCATGAAAATTTAATTGATGTCATTCTGAGTTTTCCTTGATGTTCTTAAGGTTGAGTTCATGAGTCATGTACTTGAGAAAACTTGTGTGAAGGTATAGGCTTGGTTGTATATTGAGGTGAGTAGTATCAGGCTTGTGAGAATAATATTGGTAGTCTATGAGCATATTATGAGGTTTTATTAAATGAGTTTGAAGTGTTGAGATAAGTGTAAATTGGTTTTAAGGTATGTTCAAATTCTAAGTGTGACTAGCAGTTCAAGGCTTAATGTGTAAAGAGACCTAGTATGGCCTAATGAGGGGTCAAGTTCAATTTCCAAGGAGATAGACATCATGAGATAATTTTTAAAGGTGTGAGAGGTTGTTTCAAGTTTTTTGGTAAATTATGAGGTCCTAAGTTGAATAATAAAGAATGAAAAGTGGTCTTAAGATTTTTTGTGTGCATAAAATGAGGTATTATAGACCTGAAAAGGATTTTATTTTGCTCATTGAAATATGAAACCTTTGCATGAGGATAAAATAATTTCATGGTAGTTTTGGAAGGTTAATATATCAAATTTCTTAGCATTATTTTTAGGGTTGAGGGCCTAATCTTTTTGAATGATTGTTAAAAGTGGAAGGTAGTTTAAACCCTACTAAAACCCTAATAATGACCCAATATAGAAGATCTTGATAGAAATGGATCATAATGTATTATATTACATATTTTTATGATTGTATCATGTATATGACTCTCCTTGGTACCCCTAGGTGACATTGGTTTGTCAAATGAGTGAGTAGATGTTACAAAAAATCCATTATTTCTTAGATTTTTGATGTAGTAAGAAATTTTGACCAAGTCAAATAATTAAATTACATGGAAGTTGAAGATTTAGACTTATATATTATTACCATGGTGGTTTATGATTAATTTAAAAAATTCAAATATGTTAAACTAGTCATGAAAGTTCACCTATCACTAAAAAAAGCCTAATAAGAAAGACAATGAGAAAAATAGGCAGAAGTGGGAATGAGATTAGGGATATGTTGCCATGGATTATGTATGGATCCAATTACACTAGATTTTTTTTAAATATCTATAACACATATACCTAATGGTAATAATTTTTTATTAATCTTGTGTATGGCAAAATTTTTATCTCAATCTGACTTGTCTAACTCTCAATGAGGTCTATGTACAATGAAGTCATGAGATTGGTCTATAAGACTAATATTTCCATTTTAAATTATAATATATTTATTTAAATAAGTTATAATGATGATAAATAATAATTTATACCAATTTTAATGTCATGAAAGTGATTGTACAGGTATTCTAATTCTTTGTTTTCATGATTGTGGTTTAAAGTCTTTGACAGTTCTAAGTAGTCATCTAACAGAGATGAGTATGAGGTGATTTATCCATCTTTGAAGAGTATAATTAATATAAATTTATTATATATTTCTCATATTTTAACTTTAATTTATATTTATTCATGATAAATTACTATGAAGGTGTGAAAAGTCAAAGGTTTTCGACTAGTTTCTAAGGCCTATTTTATATTTTGGGTGAGCCTATGGAAGTGATTGGTTTGAGATATTTTGACCTATATGGTGAAGTATAATGGAAATGGTGATGAATATAAGGTCATTATATTTTTTATTAAGTTATTTTTTTATGTGTTAATGTTGAGTGTATGCTTCAGATATTCAAAATAAACTTTCTGGTAGTGAGAAGGCCAAATTGTGAGTAGGCATAATGGTGTAGTTCAAAGCTTGAAATGATATAAATCATATTATGGAGCTAAGGTGAGATTATAAAGGGTATAATTTAATAATTTAATAATTTTTTCATTCATTTATAGAGTCTCAATATGTTTAAAGGTGGTTAATGTGAAATGTGTGCTTTGAGAAGGCCTAACTGCATTAGATCTCCTTTCAGCCTAATGGTGGTTTTAGTCCTTATGATTAATGTCCAACATATTTAGTGGTTGTTTATATTTTTAAACATGTTTTTATATATTAAAAATATAATACAAGTATGGATAGGTTTTTTACTAACAAAGGTATGTGAAACTAAGAGTCAAGTATAAGAAGAAGGTCTACTAAACCTAATTTGAATAGTTAGAATATTAAGGAGGTGAACGAATGATATATAATTTTATAAATCAGGTAGATGTATTTAGGAACATCATATAGTTGTGTTTAATATGTCATGAATTTTTAATATTGATTATGTAAATCATGATCAAGTGTATATGGCCTAAATCTTCCAAAAAGAGGGCTAGTTAAGTGAAGAGGCCTAATAGGTTGTTTGAGAGAGATAGAAGAGTGTTAAGAGAAAAAAAGGTGAACATCATTAGTTAAATGAGAAAAAAGTGTCTAAAGGTGATCAAATTTTCCAAGTGGCTGAGTTGGTGCTGAGTCACCTAGAGATTTGGTGCGTCTTTGTAAGATTAGTGATTGTTAAAGGATTAGTTGAGTTGGTGCTTGACTAGTGACGGATTGGGGCTTCAATAAATATTGACTCATTGCTTATAATAATATATTCCAATATATGTGTTATTGGGTTTTATTCCCCATGAGGGTTTCCCACATATCTCTTGTATTCATGTGTTATGTTCTTACTTTATGCTCATATGAATGGTTGATTATGAATTGTTATATCTCTGTATTAGTTTGAATGGTTAACAAATGATAAGTAAAATTTAAATAAAATTTTATACACTAATTCACCCCCCCTCTCAATATCTATGATTCCAAAAATTGGTATCATATCAGGTTCCTTATGCAGGATTAACATCCTAACAGAGATCTTTAAATCATAGGTATGAATTATGATAATGAAAGTGTTTATTATGATTTCATTGAAGATCTATCCATAGTAATTGAAATATCTTGTAAATGTTTTTCAAAATAGAAGAATCATATGGAATAAATCACCCATCTTAGAATGAAAGTAAATTATTTAGAGGCACAAGTAGATCAAGATACAGTCAAGATAAAAACATATCATAAATTTGAGGAGAGTACTAGCAAGTTTAACAATATGTTCAATAGTCAATGGTCCTATCATGATAAGACAGGTCTTGGTTTAAAAAAGAACCAAAAGGATTTTAAGGAGAATTAGTTTCTAAAAGTTAATGATATATCAAGAAGTGATAATGTTGGTAGAATATAGACCTATGCATAAGTTGTCAAGTTTCAAGTCAATCAGCAATTATCCAAGAAGGATTTTGTTTCATCAAAGGATATCAAGGGCAGTGGTGTATCATCCAATGATCATCAAATTACAAACAAGGTTAGATAATTAAAATATGAGGATCCTTTCACTGGATATTATTTCTAATGTGGTTAATTTATATATAGAGTTATAAAGTATAGATGGAAAATTAGAATCGTGTGTTATAACTACAACCAAAGATGACATATTTTAAGATATTGTAGGATAACACCCATGAGGAAGATCAGTCAAATTAAGAAGATATGTAGTCCTGGTACTAAATAATGGATCAATAAAACAAACCTTTTGGGTAAAATGAAGGAGAATCATGAATCTAGAAGAGAAGAATATATGATAGCTCAAACTACCTTTCATACTCAGAATGAATATTCAAAGTGGTACATAGATAGTGGATGTTCATGTCACATGACAAGAGATAAGAATAAATTACTCAATTTGAAAAATAATGCCATATGATCAGTAAGGTTTGGAGATGACACATTTTACTAATATAGTTGGCAAAGGTGCCTTGAGCTTGGATAATGGGTAGACCAAGATAGAAAATGTATTGTATGTAGATGGATTGAAACACAAATTGTTAAGTGTAAGTCAAATGTGCACCCAAGGACATACATTAGCTTTTCATAACAAAGGATGTGAAATAAGGAGAGCGAAATCAGGGAGGTTGATTGCCAAAGCCAAGAAAACTCAGAATAATCTATATGTATTGAATGAGATCACAAAAAAGAAGTGCTTGATGAGTAAAGTAGATGAAAGTTGGCTATGGCATAGGAGGTTAGGTCATTTGAAATTTGACAATTTGTTCAATATCAACTTTAAGGGGTCTCTGAAGAACATGACCAAATATTTCAAACCCATAGATGTTATTTACAAGGCATGTCAACATGGTAAGCAGACTAGGAGGAGATTTAATTTTAAGGAATAATATACTATTATACATTTATAACTAATCCATATTGATCTATGTGGTCCTACAAGGATTCAAAGCATTCAAGGGGATAAATACTTCATGTTGCTTATAGATGACTTCATAAGAATAACTTGGGTAGCATTCTTGAAAGAGAAGTCAATATCTAAGTAAGTTCAAAACCTTCAAGGATTTTGTTGAAAATGAGATGAATGTGAATATCAAGTGTCTTAGGTATGATAAAGGAGGAGAGTATATGAAACTAAAAATGTATCATGTCTATAAATCAATCCTAACTCAAAGAAGATAGATCATACACTTCTAATTGGGTATACATTAAATAATCAATAACATAACCAATATGGGGATACACTAGACCTAAATAAGGGAGATATTGTCACAATACACAATGCTAGGGAGGGTTCCAATGCCTCCAGTCAAGTAAGATTATTAAATAACCCTAGTTAGGTCCTATGTTTTCATATCTCACTAAAATAATAAGTAAAGGAAAAAAATCTAATCTAGTACTCACCAAATATTTTGGCACAATATGGGTGTTATTAAACAAAAAAAACATGTATAGAAGAATCTAAATTAAGCTATGTATGATTAAAAACTATTATGGACTATAATTTCACCCTTGTGGGATAGTTATTAAGGCTCCCCCACTCTCATTCATAATATGGGAATAACCTTAGGCTATGGGCATCCTATGGTGAGGTTGAACCTCCAAATAAGGCCAACATCCTCTTGGTAGATCACCTAAACTAATGTTTATACTTAGAAAAGGGATATAAAGGGGGTAGGGTAACCAAGATAGCTAAAATGATGATGTACCAAATTTGAATGACACTCGTGTAAGCTTGAAAAAGACACTGATTTAGCATAAGATAATCCTTTCTCACTCAATCTCACAATAAAGCTAATTTGCATAAGTATTTCATAAACTAGGCTCACTAAGCAATGAATGAAGCAAATAAGAATTATAATATTCATACCAAGCCTAAATTATTGGTAGAAAGAGCTCAAGTTTAGAGCTAAAAATAATTTAAAAACACCTAAAAATAGGCAAGAAAGAAGGAAAATAGACATGGAGGAACACTTCCTCACAAGGCCATCAATCAAAATTTTCCTAAACATAATTTTAGAGGGCAAGAGATAGGTAAAAATTATGTTTATTACTTCAAGAGGTTTTTCATACAAATTTTTGGTAGGGCTTCATTATGTCAAATGAGAGTCTCTTTCTTCAATGGATTGAGCTAGGATTTATATCACATAGGAGTATCTTTATGCTAAGGTGGAGAGTGCACATGTTGTGCTAAATTGGAGCCCCAGTTGATCATTCTTTTGGCTCCATCACCTTGGGCCCTTTGTACTGTGGTCACCACTGGAAACCATTCAATAAGATCCTCTACAAACTTGGGTGGTAGTTAACTGCCTACCAGTTATGGCAATCATACCAAATAATTTCCATTGTATTCATTATATTTAATGACACTTGATAGTATTACCCTACTTTGGTTAAGAGCCTTAATAATTACACTTGATCTCCAAATCCTCCATGATGGTGTTATAACTATTATTTCATGAATCCCTTTCTATTCTAATTGAGTTTATCATCCTTAATATCATTTTCAAATGACCATGATTTAGTTTTAGGATATAATATTCATGTACTTGGATGTTTTTAGGTTATTAAAACACTTTGATAAGTCTCATTACCACCCTAATCCTTACCAACTATGAATTCCTTTAGGCCTATTGTAGGTGACCAATCACTTATGAGGGGATGATCAAAACTAGGCCTAGCTTGCTTTTTGAAAAATGATATTAATATCAATTATATAATCATCCTCTTACCACACTCCACTAATATTCTACTGATTGTATAGTGCTTGTTGGAACTTACTATATATCTCTATGGAATGGAAAACTAATTCCCTTATTGGTTTTTCATGGAAACCTCACTCCTCTATGTATCCATCTCAGTCTAATTTGTAGGAGACCATGGTTATTTAGGTAAAAGAATTATGGAATCCAAGAATTAATTATACATGTGAGTCCCTTTTAAATAATAATGGACACAATCATGAAACAACACTGTAACCTTAGAAAACATGGCCTATAGGCTCTAAATCTTCAAACCAAGGATATTAACTAAGCTTTAATCATGGCATATGAGTTTTAAGTATTTAATTTGGTAACCCATGGGTCTACAAAGTTTTTTATATGATGTTTCTACTTATTTGGGATCTCCTCACCACATTGTTATTTATATGATCAATATAAATTTAGACATGTGTCTTCATCTCTTGCCCCCTAGAAACTGGATCAAATTTGCTCTATCAATCTCCTCAAGAGTCTCTTAACCTTTAATTTTAATGTCATCCATTGATTTTTAATCTATATTTTATATTATGACACTTGACACCATCATGTGCCTTTTATGGACCCAACTATTAGTTAACATCCATTTAACACACTTATGCCATGTAGTGGCCTTTTGTGCAATCTAGGCTCATTAACGTTTTGACCTTGATTTATACCATTGATCTAATTTTGCATGGTTAAATAAACATTTCATATCTTTAATCTTCTATATAAAATACACATTGTTAATCTTTATTTGAACATACGATCAAATGTAGGCTATCGATCTACTACCAATTCACCATGATTTAGACACTTAGCACCATTGCATTCATTCTCAAGATCCTCTAAAAATTTTAACTGATGTTCATCATTGGATATTATTTTTCATGATTCAACATGGACGATTAATCTATCTTTACTTATTTACTTTGTTATCACCCATGTGCCATTAATCTACTAATCTGTCAAGTGAGCTTTTAACACTTGGAAGCTGTACATTTAATTTAAGCCTTTTGAAGATTTTTTGAATCTAAATGGCTACTTCCTATGACTTTAATTTGACATCCATAGGCATGTCCAACACTAATATATCATTTTTAAAGTCTTATTCTAGAGAAATGAAACATACCATAACACCAAAATTGTAGGGGATATTTATGTCATGAAATACATCATTTTCATGCAAATATTCAACTTTGGTTGACTTATCAAGTACACTTATTAAATGCACAAAAAAAATGACTTGTTCATTCCTACATGATGTGATAAGATATTCTAATTCATTTAGGCTTGTTTTGGTCATCTTTTTCTCTTCAAAAGGACACTAGGAGGCATTAAAACTTTACCAAGACACCTCTAAGCTTCAAAACCATATTTATCACCTTAATAACCTTCAAGGGATGACCCTCACTTGTATTTTGAGACCTATTTCCAATTATTCTCCTTAAAATCATCAAACTTACTTTAAATATTACTTAAATTATTTCAAAATCTTGCAAGTGACATGTGATCTTCTCCTTCCACCATAGGATCATTTACTCAATAGAACTTTGCTCAGCTTCTCAAACCATACCAACAAAAAATTTATTATGTAGGCCAAATTTGGCCAACAATACCCTAATATATTAATAATAAGAGTAATATTATTTGAAGAAAACACTTATGCTACTTCTATGTACTAAAGAGAGAAGTAAAGTTAGATAATACATACCTAAAAGATGAACCCATCGAGATTCAATCTCTCCCTTAGGCAAATGGGATTTTTAATAGGCTGTTATGATTTTTAAGGATCACTAAGAAAGTCAAAAACATCCAATACTTTTCCAAAATACTATATTCTTCAAGTGTAAATCATAAACTAAGACTCCTCAAGTATAATGGTAGAAGATCAGATCGTAAAGAAGTGCAAGCAAATAATAACTCTTATTCATTGTTAAATAATGAAAAAATGATCTTGTATATGTAGGTATATTTAACCTTAATCCCTTAAAAAAAATTAGATGATAGGGTTGACCCAATCAACTTAATATAGTTATGAACAAAAATTCAATAGGTCACAAACTAGGTCAACCAAGAGCCAAACTAGACCCTAAATGAATTTTACCCAAAATAGTACAGGGTTGATCTAGTCAACCAAGTGTAATATAATATCAAAATGGGCTTAAGGTGAGGAAAATATGATATAAAGTGGGAAAATACTAGATGAGTATGAAAAATAGGAATACTAACTTTGATAATTGTTTTACAATCTAGTTGGATTGGTAATAAGTGGAAATAAGGGACAACAATCCTATGAAGCACCAATGGTCTACCCACCCCTTTATTTATGCACCCCTTAGTGTGTGAACTAAAATGGATTTAATCTTGATGAGTTACTACAAGATATAAAGCATCAATATTTAATAAAATTTTGAAAATATTATGTGTATACATAATTCCCACTTGAACCGCATCATGTGTCCCTAAGGTGAAACAATAGATGGTGCTTTGAGAAATAACATAAGAATGCATAACATTGAGGCTAAAAATTTGTAGTAGTTTAAATCATAAAATAACTAAAATTACATTATTAAAAAGTGAATGTAAGGTTTACATTGGCTTACCTTTATTGTTGGATGGTTGTCTGTTGTATTTGTAGTTTTGATTGTGGAGGGCACAGAGACTACTTTTGGCAAACCCAAGAATACAAAACTAAAGAATAAAAATAAAATAAACAAAATAAATACAATAAAAATAGGGTTATAAGGATGGGATGTACTTGATAATTTAGCTAGCTAAGGTGACAAGTGGTATGTTATACCAAATGACCAAGTTGAAACTATTAGAGTAAATCAGGGAACAAAAAAGTTAAGGCTACTAAATACCAAAAAACTCAAATAAGTAAACTTTAAGTAAGAAATCCAAACTCATTAATTCAAACCAAGGATACATGTCAAAAGGATGGTAATAAAATATAAATGAAATATCAATAACAATCTTTAAACAAATATGGGTAAAAAAAAAGATGGTAAAATAACATTGATGAATAAGCAGTAATAATCCTTAATGATCAATAGAAAAAGGATGTGAAAGTAGATATAGACTCAGGCATCCATAAAAAGGGGTGGTATAATAATTAAAAATGTTAAAATGAAAGCAAAAAAAGTCTAGGAATGTAAATCTATGGTATAAATAAAGTAATCCAAAGTTGTTCAAACATGTTTTGCTCTAAGGATAGATAAAACTGAAACAAAGTAGTGCTAGAATTTTTTTAAGAGATGAAGAAGAAAGAAGTACAGAAGAGGGAAAACAAATTTGGAATAATAATTACCTATCAATTGGGTAAATGAAATGGATGGTGGTGATAATGAAGGGAAAACCAAGGTAGAGGAACTCTTTATCGAAGTCAAGATACTCAAATTAGGTTTGTCAAAACAAGAGGGGACTATCAACCTTATGGACTCTAAACAACATCTCTAAGCCACACAAGTCTTAGGTCAACAAATTAAGTATATATACCATCCCATGAAGGGTATATTCATGAAAATTAAAATGGACCTACCTTCCCACAACATGTTCCCCATTCCTTAGGACTCTTTATAGAGTCATTGGTTTACTACGAAGATTGTGTACTTGCATGAGAAAGTAGGTAGCACCATAGAGTTTTTTGAATTATCCTATTCCAATATACTAGACTACCACACCCCAATGGACCTTGGCTCTATGTGAGGTTAACTATGGAGTTTTATTTTTAATTAGAGATAGGAGATGTGCTTGTAATCACATCTTTTGGTGTGATTTTGACTTTTGAGATTTGTATGTTTCCTTTTTGTATATCATTTCCTTTTATTTAAAATGATTTGGAATTTAATTGTATTGATGTATTTTTCTATTCCTCCTCCATACAGATTTAGAAAACCAAACATGGGTGCTAAATATGACTTTCATTTGAATACTTGGGACTTAGTTGCTAAGATAGAAAACTTTAGAGAGCATAGTGTCTAAGAGTCTTGTAAATCTACATGAATTAAAAGTTATATCTTGACTTCAACCTTCTTTTATCCAATTTAGAGTGAAAGGAGAGGAAATAAAGATAAATGACACATGGAATAATTTTAATTAATTCAAATCACAAAAATAAATGTGAAAAGGGGAGAAAAAGGGATAAAATGATAGAAAAGTGTGATTCCTTATCATAATAATGAGGGAAATGGAGGAAAAAATGCTAACATAAATTTTTATGCAAATTTAACCTACCAAAATAAGGAAAATCTAAACCTTGAGAATAAAGATTAAGAATTCGTAATGATTGTAAAACACATTCTATAAATGTAATGACAAGATGGTGATTTTATGAGGAAGTCTAGGTCTTATCCATGGTCTTACACTGCAACTCATAAAAAAGAAACCCATGAGGGTGCCAAAAAATATTGGAAAAATAAATGAGATAAGTAAAAGATGGTATTTTTGAGAAAGGCTAGTTCCTATCAATAGTCTTACACTGCAGCTCACAAAAGCTAAACCCAAGGGGATGCCAAATAAATGTTTAAAATGTAGTAAAAATGAATAAATTATAGTACATCAAGATTGAGTCATATCCATGGTTTTATAATGAAACTCATGAGAAAAAAATGGGAAACCAAAAGACCAAAAAATGAGGACTAAAGGTTTGTAAAAAGAGAAAATTACTACAAAGGGAGAGACCCATGTAAGTATCCTACAGAAAGTGTTAGATAGATAGAATATAAACATGAAAATAATGGAATAATTAAGGAAAATACTTTTTGAGGAATTTATCATTCGTGGTCTCTTTGAAAACATGGCCTTCATTGGTTTGAAGATGATAGGTACTTTGACCTAAAATATCATTGAATAAATAGGGTCCCCACCAATTTTGGGCATATTTACCTTATTTATCATGGGTTTAATCTAATTTAAGGACAAGATCACAAATGTTAAATGTGAAAATTTTAACACCTTTGTTATGTTGTTTGGTAATATGAGCCTTGTATTGGTAGTTGTGTTGTAAAGTAGAAAGATGGTGTTCATCAAGAAAATCAAGGGAATGAAGGTGAGATTCATGTAATTATTCATTGGGTATGGTAAAATGAAGAGATATATAGAGATAAAGAAGCTCAAATTTTAATTAAATGACTAATTTAGAACTATAGACTAGAGATAATGACATTGCCCTAGTGGTAATATATATGCTAATGCGACAGGCCTAAAGAGCAAGATAGAGATGAAGGTGACAATATCTGTGGGTTTCATGAATTGTCTTTTGGAGAATTTTGTTAATAATTTTATTTTTGACCTCAGCTTAGCCATTGCATTATGTGTAAAAAAATTGTGATTAATCTTGAAATTGGTACAAACATGTTTGACGTCCTTATTTTTAAAATTACCACCATTATTGAAAATGATAGTATGGGGAACACAAAATCATAAAATGATTTCATTAAGAATAAATTTGGTGATGGTGTTACTATTGACACTAAAAAGGGGTATGACTTCAACCCATTTGGTAAAATATTTGGTAGTTGTGATGATAAAAACATGCCCATCTTGATAGCAAGGTTATTTTCCTATAAGATCTAATCCCCACATGGATAATGGCCAGAGATATTTGATAGTTTGAAGCTCAACTAGATTTAAGTGAATTAGATCATCATGAATTTGGCAAGGGGTACACTTTTTAGAGAATTAAATTACAATCTTTTTAAGAGTACGTCAAAATTATCCCATATGTAGGCATTTATGGGTAGTAGCATGCCCACTACAGTGACCACTGTAAATTCCCCCATGTGCTTGTTTAAGAAGAGGAGGGACCTCATCTTGCATAAAAAAATAGAGCAAGGTACCTTTATCATTTTTATAATAAATCATGTATCAAAATACATACTTTAAATCTTATTTTCTAATATGAGTATTTTAATGAGAGTCTCAGTTAGGAGGATAAGTTTGGTAGTCTAAAAATAGAGTGATGCCTTTATACCATAGGCTTTGTGAGATGGTAACAGCCTCGATGTGGTAGATAATTGAATTTTGTGGTTAAATATAAGATGGATATTTTGTTATTTGTATAATAAAAGTGGTATTAGAAATAACTTGGTGGGGATGAAATAGAGATGTTAAAGAAGCAAGGGAATCAGTAGTGGAATTTTGATCTCAAGGGATAGGTTTGATGGTGAAAGAAATGGATTCTTTGGTGAGAGTGGTTGTAATTTGATGATAAGAAATGATATTCTCAATTTTTCATTAGTAATCACCATTTACTTGGAAACAAATAAGTTGATAATCACCTAAAACATGTAGATATTAGATGTCTAAATCAAGGGTAGCTAGCATGCCTATTATTAGAGCTTTATAGTATGCCATATTGTTAGTTACGTTAAAGGTTAAGTATAAATATAAAGGAATGATTTTTATAAGAGTAATTGTAAGAATTCAACCTATCCCAACTCTTTAAAGTCATTTAGAACTATCAAAGTGAAGGTTCTAAGTATCCATATATAATTCAACATCAATTTTAGGAAGCTCTTTGATAACTAATTTTGGTTTAGTAGTATTGAGGGGAATATAAAATTCATCAAGATTACTTCAAGATCAATGTTGAAGTAATGAAAGTAATATTTAAGTGAAATATCCCATTTGATACCTTCAATATAGAGAATATTACCATCTACAAGATTATCTTGAAGGTGATTGGTAGCTAGCACAGGAGTGGAAACAAAGTTGATCAAATATAACTTGTCCTTTAACAAATTTTTGAGTTACAGTGTAGAGATAAAATTACATAAGGAATACCTTCCATTTGCCAATTCTATCTCTAGAAAGAAAGGCTTTGGAGAAGAAGTGATGAAGGATATCTGAATGAATGATGCCATAAATGGTTTGGTATAGCATGTAATGTCAAAGCCTTTTAGTTGCAAAATAAATGGCAAGGTAATCACGTTAAACTTTGGTATAACATTTTTCATAATTTATGGGGCCTTAACTGATGTTATAAATGGCATACTCTCTTCCAATATCATCTTGTTGGGTAAGCATTTCCCCAAATGATATTGTTGTAGAGGAAGTATATAGGATCAAGGGTAGATCATTTGAAGGAGGATGAAGTGTAGGTGGATTAATCAATGACTATTTTATGTTATCAAAGGCTTTTTGACAAGGGTCTATCCATTATAAGTCATTACCTTTCTTAAGAAGAGAATTTATGGAGTGGATATGGTAAGCCATTTTGGGGATGAATTATCTAATTATCCCAAGTTTTCCTAAGTAATAATAAATGTCTAGAATAGAATGAGGAATGGGCATGTTGACAATATAACTAATCTTATCTAGATCAACATTGATGTTGTGGAGAGAGACTAGGAATCCTAATATCTTTCTAGATGTGACACCAAAGATGCATTTATAAGGATTTAGTCTAACTTGATATTTAAGAAGATGGTCAAAGATGATGGAAAGATCAGAGAAATATGTCTTTTGATTTTTGGATTTAGAAATGAGCTCATTCACATAGGATTAACAATTTTTTGGATAAGATAATGAAATATGTGAGTCATTTCTCTTTGGTAAGTGGCTCTATAATTTTTAAGGCTGAAGGGAATTTTGATATAGAAATAGGTGTCCAATTATGTGGTGAGAGTTATATTATGTTGGTCCATGAGGGTGATGTGAATTTGATTATATCTTGGGAAGCCATCCATAAGAGAACATTTCATAACTAGTAGCAGAATCAAAGATGCCATCTATCAAAGGTAAAGGGAAGTTATCATTGAAACAAGTGAGGTTAAGGTCATGAAAATCAATACAAATGTGAATGACCATAGTGACCTTTTTTTGAATGGCAAAAATGTTAGAAAACAATTAAGAATAGTCCACTAGTTTTATAAATTTAGCATCAAGTAATTTGATGATATCTTTGTGACATAAGTTAGAAACCTCAGGTGGAAATTTCTTTTTCTTTTGATACATAGGCTTGGCATCAAGATAAGTAATGTTGTTATGCAACACAATACTAGGGTCAATACTAGGCATGTCCTCATATGACCAAACAAATATTTCATGATATTTATCAAAGAATAAAATAAAATTATCATACTTAGTAGGTGAGAGTTCACAAGAAACTATGATTGGTTAAGGTCAGATGGAGTACCATAGTCAATATGAGTGGTCTTTTTTCATAAACATGGTATTCACATCTTGGAAGTGATATGGTGCATTAGGTAAAGAATAAATTGGATTATTTTTGGATCAATAGTAGAAATAAAGTTGATTAAACAAGGGGTTTTGGTTTTAAAATTCCCAAGTTTATGATGTTGTCATGGAAGTTGATATTTTTTAGCATAAATTATTTCAAGAATAGCTTCTTCACTAGGCAAAGTGTGAATAGGACCATAATATTAAAAATCTACGTCAAGATCTAGAATTTGATTACCATGGTGATCATACTCAGAATGTATATGGTGAACATCAATTGCCTTAGCATCTAGTGTAATCTCAGGAGTAGGAAAAATAGATAGATCAGAAGGGATTTGTGTGCCATTGGTTTCATTGATGGAGAAAATATCAGGTGTAATGATGGGATCTATAGGTGGTAAATAAGATACAATAATTTATTGATGTTTGAAAGGTATAATTTTCTCTACCACCAAAGGAGTATTAAGAAGTGGATAATTGGTAGAAGGCACATAACCTTCGAGATATAATTTACTATTTATAGAAGTGGTATGAACATTTTGATTAAAACCATGAATTTGATCTAATTTTTTTTTATAATGTTAGATGTTAAAGTCTCAAGATTGAGCTTGATCTATGATATAATTATCATCATATGTTGCAAAAATTGAACATGCTTGAGATTCAGGGAGAGTTTTAGAAGGTGAAATCCTAATATTACTAAATGTACATGGAGACATGATGGGAGGATCTTGAAATAATTTATCCACTCCAAAGTCATTACAATTTAAGGAATATTTAGGTAAATAAGGCTCCTGAGCATTGCATGAAAGGGGAAAATTAGTGATATCATCAATAAGTGGAATATTAACATCCTTAGGTAATAAAGAAGGAGGAAGACACTCTAAAATATAAGGAGGTAGATTGGTAATATTTAAAGTATATTATAAATCATTAGGCTCATCATCATCTAAATTTACAAGAGTGACTTGTAAATTAGGATTGATGTTGATTAACTCAGGTAAAGTACCACTATTGATCTTAGGAATGGTAGGAATATAACATTGAGATTTTGGATTAGGAATTTGAATACTCCAAGGGTTATGATCATCCTCTGATTATATCATTTTCCATTATGTAAGAATTTAATGCATTGGATACCATAGGAACCAATAGCTCTCATTTTATGAGTCCATGGGTGACTAAGTAGTATATTATAAGATAATGGTAAATCAAAGACCATAAGCTTAGTTTGAATGGTCTTATTTCTAGTTGTTAGGGGAAGTCAAATGTAATTGAGTGGATTTTGATTAGTCTTATCAAAACTACAACAACTGAGGTACATTCCCTTTAGATTATCCTTGTTATACCCAAGTTATTGGATAAGATATAAAGATGTTGTGTTAATACCAAATCCTTCATCAACTAGAACCTTACAAATAAGGGTAGTATTAATGGCTATTATAATGAAAAATGGTGGATCGTTAGAATGAAAAATAATTTCATCATTGATCATGTCCTCTTCAATAAATTCAAAAGAAGGCTTGGAATAAGGAGACATGGTTTCAATAGTATGTACATTAGTAGGTTGAGATTCAATAGAAGGTGTTTTTTCATCTATAGAGGATTAATCTTCAATTTCTTATAATTGTTCCATAAGTAACTTGCGATGATAGATGGAAGTATGAACTAAATCCATAATTGGAATATTATAAGGCATAGAGTTAAGTTATTTAATAAAGTTCCAATGAGATTTTTAAGAAGAACCATTACATTGTTTAGGAGGTTAGGTATATTTTGAAGGAATAAAAGTGGTTGGGGGTTTGGAAAGAGTAAGTTATTGCTCAAGAGATTCCAAAGCAAGATTAGTGGATATATTATCTTTGTGAAGTTATTCTTCCAAAGAGGGCTTCTTAGGTTTGGTAATAGGATATTTGTGAGCCAACTTATGGTGATAATTGACCTTAATAGTGTTAACCTATTGAGAATTGTTATAATATTGTTCATAGTTAGCATTAATGGCACAAACATTCTTGGTATGTTATTAATTATTATTTATGGAAAAATATTTTTGGTTATTTGAGGTAGAAGCTTTGGAAACTTGTCATTTTTAAGAAGCAGTGTTGTAATCTTGAAGTTAAAGCTTGATCATAGCTTCATGATTAAATGAATTACCAAGCATATAAGAGACAAAAAATTTAGTGATCCGTCTATAAGATTCATAGGATTGATCAATGTCGGCATGGAACCAATAAAATTGATTAGGGTCATACCACTTAAGAGAATTGTTAGGATAGGTGAAAGGTTTATAGGGTGGTAAAAATTGTTTCATTTATTGCATCATGAATGGTGTGTGAGAAGATGAAGTAATTTCATCTTTGGCAACTCCTAGTTTAGTTTATAGGGTATTGCCAGTAAAAGCATTAGTAGATGTTTGAAAATATCCTTTAAGGAGTTTAGGATTAGGTTTGGATTACTTCATGAGAAAATATTAACATTTAGCTTGGTCAAGAGCTTCATTAACTATTTTGGGAGCAAAAGTTTGAAACTTATATTGAAGAGGAGTTAAGGAAAATATAAAGAGTTTAATTATGGTCAAATTTATGGGCCAATTATTTCCATCTTTTGATAAAGTCATGAGTTGATTCAGTGGGAGATTACTTAGCATTGATGAAGTGGCTAAGATAATTTTTAAGAACATCATTATGTTAAAACTCCTTAACTAATGGATTGACCAAATATTCAAGTTGCCAAATGGAGTGTTGTGGAAGTTGGTTATACCATTCTAATCATCGCTAGTAAAGGTTTTGACTAAGAGTTTAGTTGTGGTGAAAGTATTAGTTTGAATCCACTCTTTGTAAATGTTGTCAAATGATTTAAGAAATGAGGTAGGGTCTTTAGTTCTATCATAATTGATAGTTGAATATATGTTACCAATATCATTAGACATAATGAAGGGAGATAAAGTCTCATTTTAAATAGCTTGAAGCATCTTGTTATTCATTATGGGTTGAGTAATAACATTTCTTGAAGAATCTCTAAGAGGTAGAGGAATATAATTTGGATTAGATTGAGGATGGATAGCCAAAGGTTGATTATCTATATTAATCAAATTATATTAAATTAGCATCATTTGAGAGGTGTTAGAGGTTTAAATTATGTTAATTTGATGTATGACATGTAGAATAATTTGAGTTGTATCAATAGGTGGGTTGATTTTGGTAGGATCACTCCCTAAATTTGTATTAGTGTGAGAGTTATTAGTAAAAGGATTATTGATTAAACTTGTGCCAATTTCTCCCACATTAGTCTGAAGGTTTTGGAGATGACAAGTATCTTGATAGGTATAGAAAGGGTGAGACATATCAACTTCATCTTGAGGTGTGATTTGCACTATGTGAAAAGTCATAGATGGAGGGGAATAGGTGCCCCAAAAGTGATAGTGCTCTCGGGAGAGAAAAAGAGAGTGAGGAATGAACATCTCATATAGTATTTAAATAGATTATAGTTGTCTAAGAAGATTATAATAGGGGAACTCATGATAACTTTGAGAAAAATGAACAAATTCTAAGGAAGAGAAATAGAGAATTAGGTCAGATAAATAGGGAAAGCAATAAGAGTATAGAGTTGACTGGGTCAACCTTATACAAAAAATATGGGATGAAATTTGAGAAAATAGGGATATAGGGATGATTGGATCAACCTACTTTTATAACCTAGATATAAAATAGATAGAAAAAATATAGATTCAAAAGGGTCAACCTAGTTATGTATTCTAAGAAGCAAAAAAGAGTATTATGTCGATAGGTTTGACCTAGTACTGCAAGTGGGGAAAATAAACAATTTATAAGAGCTTATGTCGAGCAGAATGAATATGTACTGAAACAAGAAAAAAATTTCAGGTAATTTTGAAAACAAGAAATGAAAAGAAACACATAATCAATTAGGTCAATGAGGACGATCCAATTGAGGCACACATAAAAAAACCTTGCACCAATGCAAGTTTTTATAATATAACATATAATTAAGAAAAGAATAAGTAGTCAACTTTGAAATTAAATGATAACTAAGTGGTTATACTGAATTTTGTTAGATTATTATAATATTATTTTAATATGTGATAGGAAACTGGCTATAAGAAAGAAACTAAAATTTAATCTATTGATGGTTTTAGGATGTTTAGGATGAAAGAAATTTGTGTTGGCAATGGTACTAGCTTGGTATTGGGTCTTATCCCCTCACTTCACACACTACAAAGATAAATTTGTTAGGTGATTTTCCAATATATACCATTAACCACATGTTTATACTTAGCCATAAAACCAAGTCAGCTTCACCTTTGGTGATGACATCCAAGTAAATAGGCCTTGGGTAGATAATTATTTAAATGTGTTTTAAGATTATTTTATTTGATAGTATGTGCATAATAGAAAAAAATAGTGTAATTAAATGGTATATTTAAAAACCACCTAATTAGACTATGTAATCTATTCTAATCATGCAAGCAATTGAAAGTGAAAGTGTGAGCTAATTATTAGCATATAAGTGTTAATTCTAACTTTAAAACACAATAGCAATTCAGATGATAGTTTATGTAGATAATATAGAATATATTTGATAGTTTTGCTACTATAATGTTGAATTAAGGGTTTGTAAAAATAACTACATCAATAATGTCAACCTAGTTTTCCAGATAGAAGATAGAATACAAAACTAAGTTAATAAAGTAGACCTAGTTTACTATAGACATTCAATTTTAAAGACTAAAAACTATGAAATATATAACTTTAAGAAATAAAATAAATGATAGAGAATGAGAAAGGAACCTTGGTGGGTTGGAGGATGTAGAGGAAAATGAGATTGATTTTTAAGTACCCTGATGTATACTTGTAATTATGCCAATTAGGTCAACCTAATTTTGTTGTTTCCTATTTTTTGAAACTTGTAAAGTATATTATGATAATAGTGTCAACCTAGTAATTTTTATAAAAGTTTGAAAGTGTATTGGCTTAACAGGGTCAACCTAATAGTCTATCTAGAAGTTTGAAAGTGTATTATGACAATAGGGTTGACCTAACAACATGTACCTAATAAAAAAATTGCTTAGATAAAATAGATTCATATTGATGTGACTATGTGTTAAACTTGCACACAAAAGTTAAAACTATATGAACACTATCAACCCAGTATCACAACATATAAAAATAGTAAATAAAATGATAAAATAATGAAAAACATGAGATAAAACTTGTAAGGGTTAGATTCATGTTGGTTTCACTAGAATGCATGTAACTAGAAATGCATCATGTCTATAAATCAATTCTAACTTGAAGAATATAAATCATACCATATACTTTAGATTTGGGATACATTAGATAATCAGAAACATGACAATTATTAGAATCTGCTAGACCCAATTAGGGGATCTCTTACCACAATACACAATGCTAGAGAAGGTTTTAAATCCTCTAGTAAAACACAATCACACAATAACCCTAGTTAGGTCCTATGTTTTCATATCTCACTAAACTAATAACAAGTAAAACAAATAAATCTAATCTAGTGCTCACCAAAGCTTGTGTCACAATATGGGGTTTAGTAAACAAAATAAAAATTCATAGAAAAATATCAATTAACTTATGTATGAGTAAGACCTTAATACATTAATAAGAAGAGTAATATTATTTGAATGCAATACTTATGATATTTATATCTTTTAAAGAGAGGATAAAATTTAGAAAATACTTACCTAAAAGATGAACCCATCAAGACTTAATCTCTCCCTTGGCCAAAAGGGCTTCACAAGAAGTTGTTGTGGTTTGTAAGGATCACTAAGAAAGGCCAAATCATATAATACTTTTCCACAAGACTACATTCTCTGACTAGAAACAATAAGCTAAGACTCCTCAAGTATAATGGTGAAAGATTAGATTGTAAAAAAGTGCAAATGAATAATAACTCTTATTCATTATTAAATAATGATGAAATGATATTGTATATATAGGCATATTTAACCTTAAGCCCTTATAAAAGTTTTGGCTAATAGTGTCAACCTAGTTGATCTAGTACAATTATGGACAACAATTCACTAGGTCATGGGATAGGTCGACTAAGAGCTGACCTAGACCCTAAATGATTTTTACCCAAAATAGTATAGGTTCAACCCAGTTGACCTAGTGTAGTAGATTATCAAAATGGGTTGAAGGTGAGGAAAAAAAAGATGTAAAGTGGGAAAATCCTAGAGGAGTATGCAAAATAGGAGTAGTATCTTAGGTAATGGTTTTAAGAGCTATTTAGATTGGTAATAAGTGTTAATAAGGGACAATAATCATGTAAAGCACTAAAGGTCTACCCACCCCTTTCCTAGTGCACCCCTAAGGGCATTCACTTCAAGATAGACTGAGTCTTGATGAGTTATTACAAGATAAAATGCATCAATATTTCATAAAACTTTGAAAATATTATGTGTATATAGAGAGTATTGGTCAAATGATTTTGATGAGTTTTGTGAAGTCAATGGAATAAAAAAATAGTTTTCAACTGCTAGAACACCTAAAAAAATGGGGTAGTTAAAAGAAATAATAGACCCATTCAATAAATGTCAAGTACCATGTTGAATGAGTAAAAAAATTCTAATGTATACTAAAAATAAGATATGGGTACTATAGTTTACACATTGAACATAAGATAGATTAGAATCAATGGAAATAAGACTCCATATGAATTATGGAATGGCAGACCTACTAGTGTTGAACATTTTAAGGTGTTTGGAAGTAATTATTATATCAAAATAGATGAGGAGGACTTAATAAATTTTTAATCAAGGCCTGATGAAGGTATTTTCTTAGGATATTCATCAATTTGTGATGCCTATAGATGCAACAACAAGAAGTTGCAAAAGATAGTGAAGAGCACAAATGTGAAGGTTGATGAGATAATGAAATCATATTATTAATAAAAGAATGATGGAGTAATATAGATAGATGAGGATGAAAATAAATTGAAGAGAGGAATGACTCAAAAGGTCCTCCTAATTAGATTCAAAAGGATCATCCTAAATTTTAAATCATTGGTAACAAGAATGCAGGTATACAAACAATAAGGATAGTGAGTAATGTTAATCATGAGAATATTTAATTACTATCTAAATTTGAACCTAAAAGATATGTATAATTAAGTGAAGATAGGTTTTGGATAGATTCCATGAATTATGAGATAAATCAAATTGATAAGAATGAGACTTGGGAGTTAGTACCTAGGCCTAAAGATAAAATTATCATTGTTATAAAATAGGTGTTCATAAACAAGTTGGATGAGAATGGAGAAGTCACTAGAAACAAGAATAGATTAGTATTCAAGGGATATGTTCTAGTAGTAGTGGACTTTGAGGAACCCCTTGATATAGTAGTAAGGTTAGAGGCTATTAGGCAATTTATTGACTATGCATATTTTAAATGCTTCAAGGTATACCAAATGGATGTCAAGTCAGCTTTTCTAAATGAGAACTTAGAGGAAGAAGTGTAAATTTATAAATTTAAACGTTTATTATTGAATGATGAAAATGACTATGTTTACATTTTAAATAAGGATCTCTATGGTCTAAAAAAAGCCCTTAGAGTTTGGTATGCTAGACTATACAAGTATATTTTGGACTAAGGATTCAAGAGAGGAGTTGTAAATAGTAACTTGTATATCAAGACTAAAAATGACCATTACTTAATAGTGTTGGTATATTTGGATGATATAATATTTGGTGAAAATAGTGAATATATGACCAAGGTCCTTTTATAAGTGATGAATTTAAAATTTGAAATGTCTATGCTTGAAGAACTATCCTTATTTCTTGGGTTTCAAATTAGTCAATCTAAAAAAAGTATATTCATTTCACAAGTCAAGTATATAAAAGAGATGCTAAAAAAGTTTGAAATGGAATATTTTAAGGTTTTCAATACACCTATGGTTACAATATGTAAGATAATAAAGGAGGATGAATCTTCAAGATTCAATCAGATAAAATATAGATCAATGATTTGGAGTTTGTTGTATACTACTACATCTAGACCTGACATCATGAAAGTAGTAAGTCTTGTGGGAAGATTTCAAGAAGATTATAAGGAAATTAATCTACAAGAATTCAAGAGGATAATTACGTATCTCAAGGGAACTATGGATTATGGATTGTGATATCTAAAGAGCAAGAACTTTGATCTAGTAGCCTATGTAGATGTAGATTGGGTTGGGAGTCTAGATGATAGAAATATCACTAGTAGAGGAGCCTTATTATTAGGTGAATGCTTAGTTTCATGGATAATAAATAAATAAACATAAATGGTGTTATCTACTTGTGAGGCTAAGTACATTAAAATAGCTTCATGTTGCACTCAGGTGTTATGGATGAGACAAACCTTAAGAGACTACAAAATAGAGTTTGATGTTCCTAGTCCCACATTTTGTGATAATAATAGTGTTATAAGTGTTTCAAAAAATCTTGTCATGCATTCAATAACCAAGCACATTCCTAAAATAATCATTTCTTAAAAGAATAGGTGAGTTAACAAAGTACTAATCTTGAATGTGTGTCTACCATGGATCAAATTATAGATATATTGACTAAGCCTCTTCCAAAGGCTACTTTTGAATATATAATATAGGAATTAGGTGTGATTCCTACTCCTAATAGTCACTAATAAAGTCAAGTGCTTAGGGGGAGATAATAAGGAGGTGTTTTAGCTCCAATATTAGGAAAGAAGTACACAAGTTATGAGGTTAAAGAGGGAGTCATATCATTTTGTCAAGAAGAAGATGATTAAGGTAGTGTTTTATCATTAGTGTCAAAAGGGGAGATTTATCTATATGGGTAAGATGTATCCCATTGAGAGAAGTTTTTTTGAATAGTTTACATCAATGAGTGGTTGTCATCAAGGAAAAAGGGGGAGATTATTGAGAATGTGTTCTAAGGTATGCACATATTTGTCATTGATGTCATGAAAGTGTCATTGATATAATTTTGAGTTGACCTTGATATTATTAAGGTTGAGTTCATGAGTCATATACTTGAGAAACCTAGTGTGAAGGTATAGGCTTAGTTACATGTTAAGAGGAGTAATCTTAGGCTTGTGAGGATAATATTGGTAGCCTATGAGAATGATATGAGATTTTATGACATGATTATGAAGTTTTGAGAGTATTTTAAGTGGTTTCAAGGTATTTTCAAGGTCTAAGTATGATTGACAGTTTAGGGCCTAATGTGTAAAGAAACTTGGTATGGCTTAATGAATGGTCAAGTTTAGTTTCCAAGGTGATATATATTATAAGAGAATTATAAAAGGTGTGAGAGATTATTTTAAGTGTGTTGGTGAATTTTTAGGCCTTGATTTGAAAAATAAATCATGAAAAGTGGTCTTGAAGTTTTTTATGTGCATAGAATGAGGTATTACAAACCTGAGAAAGATTTGCTTATGCCTGTTGACATGTACAACCTTTGAATTAGGATCCAAACACTTCATGGTAGTTTTATAATGGTCCTATCTCAAATTTCCTAGTATTATTTTCAGTTTTGAGGTCTAAAGCTTTATGAATGATTGTTAAGAGTGGAAGGCAATCTAAACCCTCCCAAAACCCTAACAATGACCTGATATGGAAGTTATTGATATAAATGGATCATAATGTACTATATTACCTATTTTTATTATTATAACACATATATGACTCTCCTAAGTACCTCTTGGTGGCATTGATTTGTCATATGAGTGAGTGGAAGCTATAATAAATCCTTTATTTCTTGAATTGTTTATGTAGCAGGCAGGGTTGACTAGGTCAAAACATGAAAATGGATGTATTTTTAATATTGATACTTATATATTATACCCATGGTTATTTATAATCAATTTATAGACTTAAAATATTCTAAATTGATCATGTAAGTTGACCTATCACTAAAAAGGCCTAGTGAGATAGATAGTGTTGGCTAGATATTTTGTAGGCTATCAAAAGTACCTAGGTAATCATGGGTTTAAATACCATTAATTTAATAGTGAATATCTCATATTTTTATGTTTATTTACTTCTAATTATTCACAAATATCATTTATTCATAGATTATATAAATTATGTGTGAGTTGTCTTATTTTTGGTTTATGAGTTTAATCACAGAGTTTATGAACTATAACAAAGTGATTTTACTGCAAGTAAGCAGTTGTTTCTAATAATTTGTAAAGAAATTTTTATAAAATATGGAATGAAAATACTATAATATGTGAGAAGAAGGTATACTTTACAATAAGTAGTTTTATAAAGCTTATTGAATCTGTACTAGTAAATAAATATGAGATGATAATCCTTTGAAAAAAAGATTAAAAAAGACTAAAATTCATATTTAGGTTTTAAAATATCACAAATTTTACCATTTTAATCTTCACAAATCCACCAAATTATATCTTTAGATTCAAATTTCTATAGAAATCAACTTCTTTCTTATTCACTTTGAACCAATTTTATACAAAAGAAAAAATCCAAAATCTAAACACAAAGTTTTAGATTACTTAAACTCTCTTTCTTTAGTTATAATTGCTTTCCAAAAATTAATATCATTAGGCACATAGGTCTTCACTTATATTTATACAATTTCAAAAGTCAAAATCAAATAGGAGACAATTTCTATGTGTTGTGCTAAAAACTAGGAACCATTGAGAGGCATCCTTCTAGAATTTTTTCTCTGTGGCATGTAATAGTTGATGACATGTAACACTTGTTGGTTTTATTATTTGAATTAAAAAAATCTCTTTTCATTCAACATAACTCTTTATTAAGTAATTTTCTTTTACAAAATGACTTCAAATAATGACATTTAGCCAAGTTACTTGAGTCTTACAATCTATAAAGTAATATACCTTGACAAATAACATCACCAAATGAATTTACTTAAATTAATTACTTATAAAAAAGTTAATTTAAACATATTACTTGAATAAAATAGAGGAAAAATTAATAAGTTGTTGAGAAGAGGATAGAAAACAATTACTCCATCTTATGAACTTTAGATCTACATTTTTCTATGTATTTGATATGATGGGACATCATGAACTATATTATTGCATCATCTAATTTAGCAAGTGATTTCTTTTTAGTTTCATATCTCAACATTTCTCTTTCCATTTTCTTACAATAATATTTTACCCTCTCAAGTCTTGTTTCAAGCCTCTTGATTTCTTGTTGACTCTTGATTAACTCCTTTATAGATTTTACAATGAAAGGAGTTGTGACCTTTTCAATCAATTGCTTGAACTATTAATGTAAATATTTAGGTGTCCTTGAATTTTTTTCAAACCATATTTTAGTGAGACCAAAGATGCAATCTTTCAGATCCACTTTTCATTGTGAAAGTCTTCTTCTAAATTCTTTATCTCTCTAAGCATGGCCCCAAGAATATGCATGTGAAAAGATAAGAGGTACTCCTCTTGTTTTGATTTCTTTATTGACCCTTCATGAATAATCTATGATTTAATTAAAACTTTATCACTCAAAGTGTTTATTATTTAAAGACTTTCTTGCTACAACTAAAAAATTCCATTCTTAGGTTCTATTTCCTTCATCACTACCTTTATCTATGCTAATTTATTTTCAATATCAGCTTGAGTACCTAGGACCTTGAGAAAGTATTTCTGAGTAGTTTGTATCATCTTATCAATCCATTTATTAATGTATTTAGCCTTATGTCCATTTTTCTCTACCTCAGTTATTATTTTTTGACCAATCAAATCACCTAAAAGAACTGACTGCTAAGGAGTGGATCTTGCCACTTTGACAATTCGTTCCATAATTTGGCTTTGTCAGCTTTCTCTTCATCAAGCTTATGAAATAGATTATTGATCAAGGTCTGATTATCTTGCTTCAAACCTTATATGGTAACTTCTCCAAGGGGTATTTTTATGACTGTTAAGTCTTGTTCAGTGAATTCACCTTTACCTTTACCTTGAAGAAGAATCTACAAACTTTTGCCTTGAAGGTTCAATTATCAGCTTGGAATTTATTTTAGAACTCTTCAGCTTCTTTCCTTTTCAAAAATCTTTGGCTTCTTTCCTTTTCTATCAATACTCTTTAATATTTTTCAAATCAATCTCATCAAAATTTATTACTTCTATAGTTTTAAGAACTATTTGTAATGCTAACCAAGATGAGAAATCTTTACTTTTTAGAGTAACTAAATATACAACTATTTGCTACTGATTGTTTCTTACTACTAAGTCTTGGGAAGGATCTTCTTATCCATCTAAAACACCTTATAATACATTGGGAATTACTTTTTTATCCTTCTCCTTCTCCTTCTCTACGTCCTTATCTTTCTCCTTCTCATTGTTTACTTCCTTCTCTTTCTCATTCTCCTTCTCTACTTCCTTATCTTTCTCCTTCTCCTTCTCTACTTCCTTCTCTTTCTCCTTCTCCTTCTCATTTTATGCCTTTACCTCTATTTATTTATCATATTCAACCATTTATTTTTTCTTTTCTTGTGATACCTCTTGATATGAGGTCATTTTTTAGTAGTTACTTATTCTGACTCTTTTTGAGGGGTTGGTTGATCATCTAAAGGGGGTGGAGGTGGAGGATTATGTGGAGAAGATAGAGGAGTAGTAGGAAGAATAAAAGCATTTTTCAGAATGAGATTCTTAGGAGGCTTGATGCTATGATATTTTGGAGGTGACATGAGTATTGATGGATCTATGGTAGGTGTAATAGAAGTGGGAATTATGGGTAGAGAATTATCTATGGAAGTGATCAAAAGAGATGTGGTGACATATGTTTAAATTGGTTCTTTATCTTTCACCACATAGTAATTCTCATCAGTATTTGTCTTCAACTTCAATTTAATCTTTAAATCTTAATTTATTTTTCCTTGAGTTATCTTCCTCTTCTAACTTATTCAGGTAGTTTTGATCATTAATTGCTTCATGCAATATCTCTTATTAAGGATCCATGTGGATGTCATGGAAAGAAATATATAAATTCTATTATCAATAGTTTTAACTTGATTTTTACCAAAAAAATCTCCAAAATTGGAGCATTATCCCCTCTTATTGCATGATAGGAATCACTAATTACAATTCCATCATCCTCCATGTCCTTCAGAATTGTTTTTAAATCAAAAGCATAAATTTTTTCAACAGTCAATCTACTATAGTCTCTTTTCCTTACATCAAACTCATCCCTACAATCAATCCAAAAGTCTTCAAATGTATGAATATGCATATACTCAAGAGAAATTATATTCTGAGTTACACCTTTACAATCAAAATTTGATCTAGCTTCAAAATGGGTCTGATTGTAGTTGTGGTACATCTCCTTTTACACATTCTTTGATTTGTAAATTATAGGATAATGATAATTACCAATAAAAATAATAAAAATGATATAGGGATGGTGAAACTTTGACTATAAATCATGTAATTTAACTGGTTACCTACCCAACTCCATAAATATCCATTTGTCATTAGGATACCTTGGCAATTTGACTAGTGTGCCTGAGAAACCATTAACTTTGATGTATGTGAAATTGAGAATTTGAATGAAGAGACATCTAAAACATGAAATTTATTCCCATGTTTCATCTGACACCTTCTTGTGTTTCAAATTAGTATTCAAATTATAAATGATTTCATCAAATAACCCATCATTTACCCTCTTATAATGTCTAAAGTATCTAGAAAGAACTAATTAGGGGTATTATTCATATATAGGCTCTGATGTCAATGTTCCTTTTGTAGTCAATCTATAAAAATCTCCACTTTATGTTACTACATATACTAATTATGAAGTCATTTTGAAGTCAAAAGTCACCAACACCTTACTCAGCTAGTGGTCAATGTTATCACTTATCAATCGTGACCATTTAATCATTATAGAACTCCTTTGACATCAATGGCCTAGATGTATGCATACATCCAAGTTGGAAAGCACTTAGCATTCTTCTCTCCAATTATTATGCATAATAACTAGGTGATATCATCAACTTCTTAGATGAAGTCAACCCTTACTATCTATTTTGGTAACATTAAGGGCTACTTAATTTTCTTTAAATAGTGTTCATTACTTTAATACATTCTAAAGTCTATCTTTTCCAAAGACTCTTATCTTTCTCCATTGATAAATTTATTACTTTAGACTTTTCTAGGATATTTAAATATTAGTCAAAGTATTGAACATCAAGCCTGATTATTACATTGCTTGAAGTGTCCTTCACTATTTTAGTGAGAGAGTCATAGTACTTGGTAAATTCTAAGATAAACTCAAGTAGTTGTAAAGAACTTGGGAAGGTTGTCACTTGCGAGATTCTACTATTGGTTATTAATTGCATGAGTGGAGTATTTATGATGGCTTTAGATATCTATAATAACTTAGTTATAGACACATGCCCCATATCTATGTCACTAAATTCTAACACTTTGGATATAACAATGAACTCAATGGGGTATCCTTTGTACTCATACTTCATCTTTGGTTCTTGAGATTTCATAACTTTCTTTTCTTTTTCCCTACTCTTCCTACTTGGCCCAAGAATTTCTTCAAGAGCTAGCTTAGGGACTTATTCAACAAGGATTTATATTTATATACTCTAGCTATTTATTCCTTTAATCCTTTTGATCCTAGCATTTACTTTGGTTAACTTTGGAAAAACTTTATAGGTGCTCTAGAACACTTAGTGATTGCTCCTACTGGTTTATAAAAGGTTGAAGAAATGAGTCAAGTTGTTATCTCAAATAATATTCTTAAGCAAGATTTATATTTCAAGTAGTAGAGAGCCTTGAAAAATCCAAATGACTCATCGTAAGTAATAGGGTATCATAACTCCAGGTTGATCTAGATAATATGTAAGTCTTAAGTATTCAAGCATCTAATTAAATAATAAGTAGTAGGCATGGACAACTTTGGGTTTCTCTCATCTTTTAACTTTGGGTTTATAATATCAAGTTACTTTGGTTTAAGACTCTAAGAAATTAGTAATTTATGAGGATTTAGGGTTTACCTTAGGTAGTTCACTAAGTTTTTTAAGAGTTATGACTTTGGATTTCTTAAGACAAGCAACTCAAGTTCGGGACTCCAAGTAAGTAACAAGTTGTGGAAACCCCAAATTTATTAGCTAGGTTGATAGCTAGGTTTTTTTTGTAGAAAGGTTCAATATTTTTAGGGTTTTGTGTGATTTTCACATGCTAAGTGCCTATGAGAGTGTTGACAAGGTTTTAAGTAATATTTTACATGCAAGAATGACATTCAACTATAGGAAAAATGAGAATAGATAATGAAAATAATAAAAATGATACATGAAACTTTAATAATAGAATAATGTGATTTACAACCAAAAATAAGACATGAAAATAAATGAAAAACAAACTACATACCTCATCTTCAAATGGGTTGCAGAGGTTAAGTGCAAAAATTTCTCCAAAAGCTTCAATAATGTCATTCAAGATTCACAAGGGTGGTAGCTTAATTAAATAACTTGAATGATAGGTGGGAAATGAGGTGAAGTTTCTAAATATTTATATTATCCAACACATTAATGATAAGTAGGAGATATGTGTGAGGGAGCCACAAAAGCCCTTGACTTTTTATTAGGTTTCTTAGACCACTTCAGTTAATTTAGCTTTTAAAGTTATGCAGCTTCATAATCTTGATTTAGTCTTTACTTGTGTTTATTTCAGGCTTGTAAACCTTTATTACTTCTACTTATAACTTTGTCTCATTAAAGTAACTTCAAACCACCATTTTTCTCTAGATTAGTGCTCTATGGGTTTACAGGATTACTTTAATTACCTTTTGATGAGAAGCAAAGTTATTTCTTAAATATAGTTTAAATTGATTGTTACAACTTGGGTTTATAGGAACAACTTGCTTTTTATTTAATAAGTGAATTAACCTAGAGAACTTGAGTTGGCTTGGAAATGAACCCAAACACTTAACTTTTTGATTCCTCTGGTAAATATGGGTAAATGGGTTTTTTAGAGATGGCCTTTGGTAGACATTTTTAACCTTCTAGAGCAGTTTCAATCAATTAGAAAAGAAATCAAGAAAAATAAAAGCTAAAAAAGACTAAGTCTTATTCAGGGGACTAGTTTCAATAAGAACAACTAACTCATAAAAAACAAAAGGCAAAAATATTAATAGGGGTATCCCAAAATTCTATATGTAAAATTTTGGGTGACACTAGTTGGATTCGATTGGGGACATCTTTGTTTCTATCAAAAAGAAAGATACAAGGATGAGATACCAATAAATCTAGTTTTGAGTCTTGTCTATTTGGTTCAAAGTCTTTTGTTTAACTCAATTACAAAAAAACTACAAAACAAACAAACAATTAGAGAAAAAACAACAACTGAATAAAAGAAAGATTGAAAACTTATTTATATACATATATGTGTTACCCTATTGCTCAGTTTTTGTAGAGCTTCAAGTGTGACCTATTATATGGCAGTGGCATTTCAATTTCATCTTGATAAGCTAGGATGAAGATATCTCTTCCATCAATATTCTTTATAGTGAAAGGCCCTTTTCATAGGGAGTCAAACTTGTCATGCTTCTTTTTTTGTTCATTCTACTTATCCCATAGAAGGACCAGTCACTAATTTCAAACTATCTCAAGACTTCTTATCAAATATATTCTTCACTTTCATTTGGTGATTAGTCAAATGGTCAGCAATTTAAGTATGAACCTCTTACATTTTAGTGAGAAACATAATCCTCTTATCAAGTGAATCTTGATAAGTTGCATCTTCAATAACTTTAGACAATTACAAATAAATAAATTATATGGTGATTGGTATCTTAGCATCTATTCCATATAGAATCTAAAAAGGTGACATACCAATGACTTTATTTGGAGTAATTTTGTTATCCCATAGCGCATCAAAAAACTTCTTGTGCCAGGTACATTGATTATTATCCACCATCTTATGAATGATGGTCATCAAGTTCTTGTTACTTGATTTAGATTGACCATTCCCCTAAGTATAGTGATTTGAAGCATGAACTAGGTCTATGCCATATGAGTAACAAAAATTAGTTAGCTTCACTAAATAAAAGTTGGTTATAGTATCTATTACTATCTTGTGTAGACACCAAACCTTACTTGATATTCTCTTTGATAAAATTGTATACTACTTTTGAAGTGGCATGCTTGATAGGAATCGATTCTACCCACTTACTAAATTAATCAGTTACAGTTAGGACATATCAATGTCCAACACTTGAAGAAGGATTCAACATGCTAATAAAATCCATGCCCTACTATTAGAATGCTTCATTGATTATGACTTGTTTTAATGGTAATGCTAGAAAATTTACATGTCTAACAAAGTGTTGACATGTTTGACACTTATCAACCCAATCTGAAGTATCCTAGAAAAGAGTAGACCAAAAATACTTTGCTCATAAGATTTTGTGTGTTATGACTAGCACTAAAAAGTGGCCTCCACATGTTTTATCATAGAACTGCTCTAGTAGTCTCCTCTATTACTCTATGTCCATACAATGGAAGAAGACACCATCAATTCATCTTTTGTACAAACCATTTTCCCAAAAGACATAATCCTTTGAATTTAGCTTGATGGTATGTTTTTTCTTGTATGTAATTTTAGTTGGACATTCTCAATAAGTTAATAAATAAGCAATTGTGTTATACCATTCATCAACAAGATCAACAAAAATCACCATAGGCAAATATTCATATAATTCATCATAGAGTGAAGGTTCCACTGTATCTGTGTCATCATGTTTTTTCTCTATCATCAATTGGCACAAGTCTCATCCTCTTACTAGCTTTGTTGGTTTGATATCAAGACCAAACTCTTGTACCTTAGCTACCTAGGTGCCTCTCAGTAATCCCAAATCTTGTGTTAGAATTGATTTGACTATAGTGTTGGGTATATAGACTTTAGTATGTGAAGATAAAATGTAGTACCTAAAGACTTTGCATGCTTTGACTACAACAAAGGCATGTTTTTCATCTATGAATACTTTATTTCAAATATTTTCAATGGCTAACTCATGAAAGCTATATGAGATTCAATTCCTTCATCATTATTTTGTACGAGCATAGCTAACTTGGTGTGCTCAAAATAATAACAATAAAGAATAAATTCCTTACTGATATATGGAGAAACCAATACTAGAGCTTAAACTATAGTTTATTTAATCATTTCAAATGCCAAATTATCTTCAACATTCCACTTGAAATCTTGCTTCTTTTTCTTCATATCATAGATGTGGTGAGTCAACTCAACGAAGTCAAGAATGAATCTTCTAAGGAAGTTAACCTTGCTAAAGAAGAAATATACACCCTTCTTGGAAGTAGACAAAGATATAATTTGTATGTATTTCACCCTTTTTGGGTCAATCTTCAGTCTTTCTCTTAAGACAATGTGACAGAGAATTTTTCCTTCAGTCATGTCAAATATTGATTTCTTAGGATTCAAATAAATCACATGTCTCCTACACTGGATGAGAACTTCTTCTAAGTAGTCATATGATTACCTCTTTGCTTGGAAAATATTTTCAAGTCATCAAAGTATACTGCTATACTCTTAATATTTAGATGTGCAAATCCCAGATCCATTTCTAACTAAAAATTTTATCTAGTATTGATAAGTCCAAAATGCATCTTTTGATAGGTAAATGCCCCCCATGGCATTATAATAGTTTAATTGTGTTGATCCTCATCTTCCACTTTTATCTAATTATACCCTGAGAAATCATCTAACATAGACAACATCTCTAAACCTATAACTAATTACAAGGTATGATCCATAATGGGCAATAGGTAGTTATCTTTGAGAGAAGCTTGATTCAGATTATGAAAATCAACACATAGGCATATTTTTTCATTTTTTTTATCACTTGGATAATGTTAGCTAGTCATTCTGAGTGATGAACTAGATAGATGATATTATCATCAAGAATCTCCTATATTTTAGCATAAATAGTTCCTAAGATGGTTGGGTTATGGTTTCATATCTTTTGATTAGAAGGATTTGCTTTTAGCTGAAGTGGAATGTAATGTTGTACCTCATTTAGATGGAAGGTCTTCAAGTTTTTGTAAGACCAAATGAACACATCAATATACCTTTTGATAAGTTATATGAATACATCTTTTTCTTCTTGAGAGAAAAATTTTCCAATGTTTACCATCTTTGGCTCTCATTCAATGCCCAAATTAACTTGTACTTATGAAGAAGAACTATCACCATACTCTTTCTTTTTCTTTAGAAATAAATCATGCCTATCAAAGATTTATTCTAAAGAAACTAAATTTTTAGGGATTCTATTTCCTTTAAATTGAATTATATATTGACTATTAGTAAGCTCAAGGTTAGTGACAGCTATTGTCATTTGGCATGGAAGTGAACTACTATCTTCAAAGTACAATTCCTCAATGTTATCTTGTTGCTCAAGAAAGGTAGTTATCTACTTATCATCATTGAAAACTTGTCACTGACTGACATTGTCTAAAAATTTTAAATGAAAAAACCATCTCTAATCTATAATCTTCTCAAAAAAGTATGGGTGGTTGATCTGTTCTAAGTAGAGCTATAGTGACTATAAGAGAATCAGCTCTAGAGTTATGATCATGAGGAATGGATTTGATTGAGAAGGCTTCAAAATCAAGTGTTTCATTTAGAACTTAATCATAGTAGTGCCTCATCTTGTCTTTTTTCACTTGATATTAGCCACAAATTTATCTTTCTATTAACTTAACATCTCCTTATGCTCTAAGAAGTCTCACTCCAATTTCTTTTTCTTGTTCAAATCCTAACAATAGTGCCTCATACTCTAATATGTTTTTAGGTTTTTCAAACATTATTTTGTAAGAGTAATAAAATACTTTACTATCAGGTGATATCAATACCACCCCAGCACCTAAACTAAGAAAACTATAGCTACCATCAAATTCTAGCATCCATATTTTCTCTTCTTCTTCTTCTTCTTCTACTTCCTCTAGTTCTTGTATATCCTTGCCTGATTCAAGGTAATAGACTCCATGGTATAATTATTCAAAAAGAATATGTGATCTTGTATCATCATACTTGAAAACCATATATTTGGAATTTTTTTTAGGTTCAAGTTTATGATTTATTCCTTTGATTGAAATGTGAGCACATGACCAATCCATCTTGACTTCTCTACCCATATCTTTGAAAAAAATTCTACTTAGCAACATTCTATAAGAGATAGGAATATTTGTTACCATAATAGTCATTTTGAGCCTTTTATCTGGGAAAGTTGTTAGGACAACTTGGGCATCTTTGATACAACTTGTCTCTCCATTAAGTAACATATGCCTATTGTCTTTGTCAAAGTGAGGTCAATGGAATCAACTACTTTAATTGGCATGACATTATCAGAGGCTCTAAATTCTAGGATATAGTTTCTTAACTTGAAGCTATTAATCAAAAGAGACACATAAAATGGCTCTATACTTTCAATTTTGGAGGTAGATGTGGGAGAAGTAGATGCAACATTGTTATAGGAAAGAACCTATTTGGGAGTAGGTAAGATACCTTTATAGGCATTAACTATATTTTTTGACCCTTTACTTTGAACATACTTGACTAGCCTATTCAGTTGATCTAAATAAGACCTCAATTATTTGGCTTCTAACATTTGAATTTTAGTTTTATTTATGTGGTCAATTATTTCAAAAGAAGGAATGGATGTAGATAGAGAAATATTAGCTTCATAAGTTACTATCTTATGAGTTTGAGAATAAAAATCTACATACTTATCTTTTAGAGATAGATAAGATGGTAGAGGACTATCTCTTTTAAGAATGCTTACATCTAATCTAGAGTCTCATTTCTCTTGTTCCTTGGAAGGTTTTTCACTAGCTTACTAAGTCTATGACCTTGTAAACACTATAAAAGAATGACTGTGATCTTTTTTAAATGCTTCTTCATAATCAATTTTTGAATGATATTCAATGTAGCCTATGTTAGAGTTACCAGTAGGATATACAAAGTCATCTTCATCAACTAAACTTTGATGAGTATCACTAGTCATCTGATCTTCTTCATTCATCTCAATGTGATTTTTGGGAACATCTTCAATTGTCAGTCTTTGTGTAGGATCAACAATGTGGTTCCTATTTTGATTATTAAAATTTCATGTAGGTGCATTCCTAATAGGGGCAACATGAGTACCTTGAGATATTTTCCTTTTGACTTATTTCAAGTCATTAGCCAACTTCTATAATATGGGATCAGTGGCTTGTGATGTTCTTGAAGTATAATAATTATACTTAGAAGTTTTTTTCTAAATATTTCTAGCCATTATCAAGTCACCTTTAACCTCTATATCAATATTTTGAGTTACTGCTAAATCAATCAGACATGCTCTACATAGTTGATAACTAAATTTTGGTAATAAGGAATTGATGAATAAGTACTTTTGATTATCTATAATAGATCGAGCATCATGAGGAATTTTATAAAATAGTCTATTAAATTTAGCAAAGAAATATCGCATGTGTTTATGTGGTTCTTTTTTTAACTGAGTCAGTTGGGTAAGCAATATGTGAGAATCTTCATCATCTTTAAATGTATTCTCAAAATTCTCATGCATAGTGTCCCAACTAACTATAGTTCCAAGAACCAAATGGTAAAACCATTATGTAGCTAAGTCATACAAAGTTTCAATGAAGAGTCTAACTGAGACATTTTTATGCTCAATACCAATTACTCTATAGGCTATAAAAAAAAGTGGCTAAGTGCTCATCTGGGCTTTATTTTCTATCACTTTTGAACTTTGGAAAAAAAATCTTGAATCCTTTGGCAAGTCATGGAGAGGAGTCAAATTCAGAGTTCTAATTGATGCCCCCCAAGGGATGCAAAGTGGTAACCCCATTTTTCTAAGAATAAATAATTGAGGATTGGTAGGTTAGATTATTCCTAAAGAATTGTGTTGTAGCTTATTCATAAGATTTTGTGATCATTTGATAGGTGAGAGGATGGATATTCTTGTTTTGTCTTGGACGAGAAAGCTAAAAGTAAAAATTTATTTATTGTAATTCAAATAATTCATCAGTTTGGCCTTGAGCTCTCCTTAATCTGGTGAAAGGTAGGTTTGTCATATTGAAGCACAATAATTATAATAAATATTTACTAGATTAATTTAGTTTATAAGCAAAGACTTAGGTGATGGTTACTTAACATGCAGGAGTTCAAGAAAAATAAAGTATAAAATAAAAAAAAATATTCAAGACATGCAATAACTAAAAAAAAGTGATGCAAATATTTTTAACAAGTTGATTTAACTTTAGAAAGGATGCATTTCACTCATAGGTGTATAACTACTCAACATGCATCATTATTAAATAAAGGTTTGGAAAAGAAGAATTTTGGAGAACTGTGAATTCATCTATGCCTATCTCACCCTTGCGTGAGTAATCTAAATTTTAGTTTTGAGAGTTAAGTTTAAAGTTCCCCAATAGAGTCACCAAAAACTATTGGCTGGAACTTTTGTAGCCTATAAAAAGTACCTAGGTATTCATGGGATTATATCCATTTCATTTAATGGTGAAGCTCTAGCATGTTTATGTTTATTTACTTCCAAATATTCAGATCCCTTAGTTATTCATAGACTATACAAATTATGTGTAAGGTTTCATATTTTTGGGGTATTACTTTAATCACAAAGTTCATGAACCATAAAAAAGTTATTTTATAGTAAGTAGTAGTTGTTTCTAATAATTTGTAAATACATTTTAAAAAATGGAGAATGAAAAGACTGGAATATGTGAGAAAAAGTTGTACTTCATAATAAGTAGTTTTACAAAGCTTATTGAATCTGTACTAGTAAATAAACATTCAAGATATGATAATCCTTTTAGAAAATTACTAAGAAAAAATAAAATTCATATTCATATTTAAATATAACACAAATTTTACCATTTTAATTTTCACAAATCCACCAAATGATCTCCTTAGACACAAAGTTCAACAGAAATCAACTTCCTTCTTATTCACTTTGAACCAATTTCGTACATAATAAAAACTCAAGTCTAAACACAAAATTTTAGATTACTTAAATTATCTTTTTCCAGTTACAATTTATTTCCAAAATTACCATCACTAGGCATGTAAGCCTACACTAATATTTATACAATTTTAGAAGTCAAAATCAAGTAGGAGACAATTTTTATGTGTTGCACTAAAAACTGGGAATTGTTGAGAGGCATCTTCCTATAATTTTTCCTCTATGGCATGCAATGGTCGATGACATGTATCATTTATTGGTTTTACTATTTTAATGAAAAAAAATCTATTTCTACGCAATACAAAGCTTACTTAAGTAATTTGCTTTTACAAAATGGATTCAAATAATGGTATTAAGATAAGTTACTTAAGTCTTACATTGTACAAAGTAATATACCTTGAAAATTAACATCACTAAATGACTTTACTTAAATTAATTACCTATAACAAAGTTACTTTAAACATATTACTTGAAGAAAATAGAGGAAAAATGAAGAAGTTGTCGAGAAGAGGAGAAAAACAATCAATTTATGTCATGATCTTTAGATCTACATTTTCCACTCTATTTGATATGTTGGGACATCATGAACTATATTATTGCATCATCTAATTTGGCAAGTGATTACCTTTCAATTTCATATCTTATCATTTCTCTTTCTAGTTTCCTATAATAATCTTTTACCCTCTCAAGTCTTAGTTCAAGCCTCTTGATTTCTTGTTTACTTTTGATTATATCCTTTATATATTTTGCTATGAAAGGAGTTGTGACCTTCTCAATCAATTACTTGAACTGTTGATGTAATTGTTCAGGTGTTCTTGGAGTTTTTTTAGACTAAATTTTGGTGAGACCAAAGATGTAATCTCTTAGATCCACTTTTTCATTATGAGCATATTCTTCTAAATTCTTCATCTCTTCAAGCATGGCCCCAAGAATATGCATGAAAAAAGATTAGACATACTCCTCTTATTTTAATTTCTTTACTAACCCTTCAAGAATAATCTATTATTTGATTAAAACTTTCTTACTAAAAGTGTTTATTCTTTGGAACTTTCTTACTGTGACTCATAAATTTCATTCTCATTTTCTATTTCCTTCATCACTAGCTTTATCTGTGCTAATTTATGTTCAATATCAGCTTAAGTACTTGGGACCTAAGGAACATATTTCTGAGTGGTTTATAGTATCTTCTTAATCCATTCATCAATAGCTTTAACATTATCTCTAGTTTCTTCTACCTTAGTTAGTATTTGTTGACCAATTGAATCACCTCAAAGAATTGACTACTGAGGAGTAGATCTTGCCACTTTGGTAATTATTTCACATAATTTGTTCCTTCAATTTGGATTTGTTAGCTTTCTCTTCATCAAGCTTCTATAATAGAGTATTGATCAATATCTGAGTATCTTGCTTCAAACCTTCTATGGTAATTTATCCAAGGGGTATTTTCGTGATTGTTAAGTCTTGTTCAATGACTTCATCTTTACCTTTACCTTGAGGAGTAATAGATACCTATACAAACTTCTACCCTAAAGATTCAACTATTAGCTTAAAAGTTACATTAGCACTCTTGCGCTTCTTTCCTTTTTGATCAATACTCTTTAATAGATAAAAATAAATATCCTCCAAATTCATTACTTCTCTATTCTTAAGAACTACTTCAAATGCTAACTAGGATGAGACATATGTACATTTTGGAGTAACTAAATGTACAAACATTTACTATTGATTGTTTCTTACTACTAAGTCTTGGGAAGGAGCTTCTTGTGCATCTAAAACACCTTGTACTACATTGAGAACTAATTATTTATCCTTGTCTTTCTCTTTCTCTACTTCCTTCTCTTTCTCCTTATCTTTCTATACTTCTTTCTCCTTCTCCTTCTCTATTTCCTTCTCTTACTCCTTCTCCTTCTCTATTTCCTTCTGGTTCTCCTTATTCTCTACTTCCTTCTCTTTCTCCTTCCCCTTCTCCTTTGTTGCCTCTGCCCCTATTTTTTTGTTAGTTTCAATCATTTTCTCTTACTTTTCTTATGATACCTTGTTATATGAGGTCACTTTTTCTATACTTACCTATTCTAGCTCCTTCTAAGTGTTTGGTTGATCATCTAAAGGGGTGGAGGTGGAAGAGTAAGTGGAGAAGATGGAGGAGGAGGAATAACTATCTTCTTTTGAATGGGCTTCTTGGAAGGCATGATGCTATGAGATTTTGGAGGTGGCATTAGTATTGATAGATCCATGGTAGGTATAGTAGAAGTAGGAATGATGGGTGGAAAAGTATCTATGAAAGTGACCAAAGGGGATGTGGTGATAACTAGCTGAATTATTTATTTATCTTTCACCACAGAGTAAGTGTCATCAACATTTTTCTTCAACTTCAATTTCTTCTTTATCTCTTGACTATTTTTTCCTTGAATTATCTTCCTCTTCTAACTTATTCTTATAGTTTTGATCATTAATTCCTTCATGAAATATCCCTTATTAAGGAGCCATGTGGAAGTCATGGTAAGGACTATAGAAGTTCTATCAACAATAGTTTTAACTTGATATTTACCAAAAAAATCTATGGAAGTGGAGAGTTATCCCCTCCTAATACATGATAGGCATCACTAGTTACAATTCCACCATCCTCCATATCCTTTAGAATTGTTTCTAAATCAAAATCATGAATCTACTCAAAAATCAATCTACTATTATATCTTCTCCTTACATCAAACTCATCCTTACAATCAATCCAAAAGCCATTAAGTGTAGGAATATGCATATACTCAAGATAAATTGTATTCTTAGCATCACCTCTATAATCAAAATTTTCTATAGTTTCAAAATGGGTCTGATTGTAGTTATGGTACATCTCCTTTTGCATGTTCTTTGCTTTGTAAATGCTAGGGCAATGATAATGACCAATAACAATAGGAAAACTAACATAGGGATAGTGAACCTTTGACTGTAAATCATGCAACTCAGCTAGTTACCTACACAACTACATAAGGATGTATTTGTCACTAGGATACCTTGGCAATCTAATTGATGTGCCTAAGAAACCACCAATTTTGATGTATGTGAAATTGGGAAATTAAATGAAGAGGCATACAAAATGTGAAACTACTTTCCATGCTACATCTGACACTCTCTTGTGTTTCAAAGTAGTATTCAACTTATAAATGATTTCATAAAATAACCCATCATCTACCCTCTTATAATGTTTGAAGTATTCAGAAAGAACCAATTGGGGGTAGTATTCATATATAGGCTCATATACCAATGTTCCTTTTGTATTCAATATAGAAAAATATCCACTTGATGTTGCTGCATATACTAAGTATGAAGTCATTTTGTAGTAAAAGGTCACCAACACTTGACTCAACTTATGGTTAATGTTATCATTTATCAATCTTGACCATTCAATCATTGCAAGAATCCTATTGATATCAATGGCCCAGATGTATGCATACATCCAAGTTGAAAAGGACTTAGCATTATTTTCTCCATTTATTCTACATAATAACTGGGTGATATCATCAACTTCTTAGATGAATTCAGACCTTACTACTTATTTTTGGAACTTTGAGGGACGCTTAACTTTCTTTAGATAGTTAGTGTTCATTACTTTAATACATTCTAAATTCTTTCTTTCCCAGAAACTCTTGGATTTCTCCATTGATAAATCTATTACTTTAGACTTTGTTGGGATCTTTAAGTAGTAGTTAAAGGATTGAATATCAAGCCTAATTATTACATTATTTGAAGTGTATTTCACTATTCTGCTGATAGAGTCTTATTACTTGGCACATTCTAAGACAAACTCATGTAGTTATGAAAAACTTGTGAAAGTTATAGCTTGTAAGATTTCACTATTGGTTATTACTTGCATGAGTGGAGTCTTCATGATAGCTTTAGATCTCTACAATATCTTAGTTATAGACACATGGCCCATATATGGACTCAATGGCATATCCTTTGTACTCATGCTTTGTCTTTGGTTCCTAAGATTTCACAACTTTCTTTGCTTTTACCATACTCTTCCTACTTGGCCCAGGGATTTATTTAAGAGATAGATTATGGACTTATTCAATAAATGTTTTCTATTCTTATACTCTAGCTATATCTTCCTCTGATCCTTTTGATCTTGACATTTATTTTTGTTAACTTTGAAAAAACTTGATAGGTTCTCTAGAAAACTTAGTGACTGGTCCTCCTAGTTTAGAAAAGGTTGAAAAAATGCGTTACGTTGTTATCTCAAATAATACTCCTAAGCAAGCTTTAGATTTTAAGTAGTAGAGAGCCTTGAAAAATTCAAGTGACTCATAGTAAGTAATAGGGTATCACAACTCTGGGTTGGTCTAGATAATATATAAGTCTTAAGTATTTAAGAATCTGAGTAAGTAATAAGTAATAGGCATGGACAAATTTGAGTTTATGTTAGCTTATAACTTTTGGTTTATATTAGCAAGTTACTTGAGTTTAAGACTATGAGTAAGTAGTAAGTTATGAAGAGTTAGGGTCTCTCTTAGTTAGTTCACCAGGTTTTTTAAGACTTATGACTTTGGGTTTCTTAAGATAAGTAACTCAGGCTCAGGACTCTGAGTAAGTAACAAGTTATGGAGAACTTGGGTTTCTTAGCTAGGTCGACAACTAGGTTTTTTTTAATAAAAGGGTTAAATATTTTTAGGACTTTATGTGATTTTCACATGATAAGTGCCTGTGAGAGTGTTGACAAGGTTTTAAGTAATATTTTGCATGCAAGAATGACATTCAAATTTAGGAAAAATGAGAAAAAATAGTGAAAACAATCAAAATGATATGTGAAATTTAATAGTAGAACATGATTTACAACCAGAAAGAAGACATGAAAATAAAGGGAAAAAAACTACATACCTCAAATACAAATTCATTGTGAATTTGAAATGTAAAAATTGTTCTAGAATCTCAAATAGTGTTGTTCAGGATTCACAGGGATGGCAGCTTGATCAATAACTCAAATTTTAGGTGGAAAATGAGGTAGATTTTATCAATATTTATATTATTCAATGTATTAATTATAATTAGGAGACATGTGTGAGGGAGCCACATAATTCCTTGAATTTTTTTTTGGTTTCTTGGACTACTTCACTTAATTTAGATTTTAAAATTAAGCATCTTTGTAATCCTAATTTAGTCTTGACTTGTGAGTATTTTGGGTGTGTAAACCTTCATTACTTCTACTTGTAACTTTATGTGAGTAAAGTAACTTCAAAACTCTATTTTGATTTAGATTGGTGCTCTATGAGTTTACAGGACTAATTTACTTACCTTTTGATGTGAAGCAAAGTTATTTCTTAAATCCAGTTTGAATAAGGCAATTTAACTCAGGTTTATGAGGAAGGTCTAATAAGAAGGTCTAATAAATCTAATTTGACTAGTTAGAATATTGAGGAGGTGAATGAATGATATAAAATTTTGGAAACCATGTAGATGGATTTAATACCATAAGATAGGTGTGTTTAATATGTCATGAAGTTATAAAATTGATTCTACAAATGATGATCAAGGTTATGTGACTTAAATCTACCAAGAAGAGGGCAAGTTAAGCAAAGAGGCCTAATAGGTTGTTTGAAAGAGATATAAGAGTGTGAAGAGAAAAATAAGGAGATCATCATTAGTTGAATGAGAAATAGGTATCCATATGTGATTAGAGGTTATAGGTGGATGATTTGGTGTTGAGTTATCTAGAGGGTTAACATACAAGATTGATGCTTGTTAAAAGACTAGTTGAGTTGGTTTTTAACTAGTGAGGGGTTGGTACTCCTCGTGGGGTTGGTGCCTCACTAAATACTGATTAATTTCTTATAGGACTATATTCCAAGATATGTGTCAATATGCTTTATTCCTTTTGAGGTTTTCCCATGTAGCTCTTGTTTTCATGTGTTATGTTCCTAGTTCATGCTCATATGAATAGTTGATTATGCATTGTTATATCTCTATATTAGTTTGAATGGTTGATGAATGATAAGTGGAATTTAAAGAAAATTTTATATACTGATTCACCCCCTTAATTTTTTTTTCCAACAGCCTATTTTGAGACACTTCTAACGAGGTTACACTTTAAATATAATCATCAACCTTAAACACATCATATGACCTACATCAAACAACCTAGTAGCATCTAGGTGTAGTGAGGACATGAAAAGGTAGAAACTCTACCACTTATGCATATTAAAATAAGCATATAAACACTAGGAACTACCATGAATAAGATATAATAGTCCATTAATCAATCCAAGATTTTTTCAAAGTACAAATCCAGACATAGTTTCTTCATTCCTAGGTGAGGGATATGTAAAATAACCTTAAGGCCTCAATATATAGAACAATTATCTAATAATAGAGGTCAAAATTACATTTATGTGTAGATAATAGGTCATAAATGACCATGGTACACTCACATAATAGTTAAATTATCCATAAAAATCTCATATTTCTCCCTCCATGCATTGACTTGAGCCATTTGATATTCTTCAATGAGTTGTTGGGAATTAAGATAGAGTAGTGAGGGGTGATTAAAATTTATTTGAACTAATATAGAGCATGATCATGGCCAAAATTTTCAATCACTTCTCTTATGGTAGTTACAAAGTGTAAATGAGGTATAATTAAGCCTCCATGAGGCATTGAGCAACCCATCATCCTTTATGCATGTTCACAAGACTTAAAAACTACCATATCCTCTATTAATATTATGAGGTGTGTTGGTTGGACTTTATGATGGTATTTAAAAGTTTTAATTCCCCTATATGACCCACTTCAACATCCTCCCACACCAACCTACACTTCTTGTTAACCAAGTAGGCCTACTAGGTCAATTAGGCCTAGTTACTTGACTGTTTGTGCTTTAATGGCCATGAAACCTTCTTATAAAAGGTATATGAGAATTTTTTTGGTCTTAATAAACATTTTATATCATGATATGTTCTATCTCAATGGTATACATCTATAATTTTGCTAATCTAGGTGACTAGGTCACCTTATACTAGCCCTCCTAGATTGGTCTTTTTGTACAAACTTGTAGTAGACTTTATAAGGAAAAATATGAGTGGTTGGTGATCTATAGATTTGAAATAAGCCTTAAAATATCTTTCCCAATGGTCTAAAACCTATCAAAAACCTTATATCCTATTCTATACTCAAATCCTTATAAAAAACACAATTTATAACAAGTCCATACATTTTTTATATAGACAAGTACCATAAATGAGGTCTCCTTTAAGTGGAATAGGTGTTCCAAGTTTTTACCAATTCAATTCATGTGTTTTATTGCAAAAATATCCACCCTTCCTTCATCAAATATGTCTTTGGGTTTAAGCAAGGTTTTGGAGGTCTACCATCTTAATGATGGTTCATAAAGATTAGACCTCTAATCCCAAGCTTATGGGCATGGATGTTTATTACATAAACCCCCCTAAAAAATCTAAAAATATTTGGGTCCAATACATTTTGTGTGTATAGATATTAATGCAAGATGGTAAAGTTTGAGCTCCTTACAAGCCTTCGAGACATGTTTATAGTCTTAACATTGATTCATAGAGGTGGGCCCCTTAATTCAAGTCTCTCCTCCATGGATTTTTATTCCATGTAGTTTCCTAACTCCTATAATTAAATTATATTTTAATCCCTCTATCATGTAATAAATAAGTGTTTGAATGAGTATCTGAAGGTGGAAACCTAGGGTAGTACAACTTTGAGTTAGGACTTAAGACTAAATTTGACATTTTGTTGCTTGTCCCTACTTTAAACACTCTCTATAGGACCTATAACATCCTTACACATCTTCTTGTGGCCTTAAATTTAAATCGGTGGTTGGATATGCCCCAAGGTAGTGGTGAGGTTTAAGGCCTTACTAATGGCTTTTAGGCCTAACAGGGCTAAACTAAGTCTCATGACTCTGAGGCACATATGGGTGAGTTAATGGACTAAACACCATTATATAATTATTATTCATTTGATTCCCACCTCTTTTCAATTATCTATAACCTCATAAACTCCATATCTTCCCCTTTATCATAACCTATAGTTTTGCCTAATAGGCCACTACATAATTTGAGTGTTTGATATTAATATCATAAAGACATTAGTAGTCCCTTCTCCTTATTATAGTACTCATGTTCATGTAGTTTGGAACTTCCTAATATGGACTAGAATTTGACTCACAATTGGATATACTTCTCTTGATTAAAATTAAAAAGGAGAGTAACCATGGATTTTTACCTTCTACCTCATTTAAATGTCAACCCAAAGACGTAGACTTGATAGGATGATGTCACTATATGTTCACACTCAATCTCTAATTTGACATTCTGCTAATTGTATCTAAGATGTTGAAGTACATTAAATGAAATGCTTGTATTGAAACATAAATAAAATATAGTAAAATAAATGTTTATGCATTGGAAGCTTCCTAAAATAAATCTTAAACAATAATGTATCTTACATAAATTAGAAATAAAACATGCAATGCTTAAGTAAATTAAATGACATGCTTAACTAACTAGATAGGTTGGATTTTTGTTGCAGCCTTCCAAAAGGTGCCCTTCCTCCTTCCAACTTTAGATTCAACCCTTCCTTTTACAATATTGTATTGAACTTAGAATTGATCACTCATATTAATCAAAAGTGTAGTAATGAATTGTTGCATGAGGTTATAAGTACAATTAATTAACACAATGTACTTCTAATAATCTCTATTCAGTAAACACTATTTTTATATATATTCTCAACTATGTTGCTATGTATTTATATACTACAGAGGAAATTATTTTATGCAAAACAATATATACATTTTATTTTAAGATACATTTGAATTAGAATAATCAAAATTAGTTCTTTTCACTAAATACATTATGCATGTGAATCTTGTGCCTTTGTTGCAAGACAAATAGGGTTGTTTCATTATTTAAGCACTTCCTTATTGAGATCCATAGTGGTTAGAGTCATTCATATGAGTCAATTATAAGAGAATCAAAATCTCTTCATCTGTGGTTTTAGTTACATAGTGGATATAAGATGGTCTGTGTAATAAGATTCCTTTTAATGCAAGATTCTCCATGATATATACCTATTTCTTCAAAACACATACATAAGAAAAACATCCTAAAGTAATAGACAACCATTATATATTTAATTTCAATACATAATTTTAACTATTTAAAAGAGTTTGAAAACATAATGTTATATGGTTTATGAAAGTAGGAAACTATATGGAAAAGTGTTTCAAAAACATGGTAAACAAGCAAGATGAGCATAATAGATGGACATAATAACATGAAATTTATGGGGCTCATCACAACCCCCAACTTAAGTTCTTGCTCGACCTTGAGCATCATAATTTTTCATCTCTAGTGCACAAAGAACTCTAACATCTATGGGTTCTATATCACCCTTGGCAAGGTGAGCGTAAAAACCCCACCTCTGCTCAAATGTTTGCTTGATTTTGGTTTCATGAGCTTTATCCATCAGGATTTTGTCTAGCCAGACTAAAACAAGATACTAGAATAGGGGTGGCTAGAACTTTAGGTTCAGTAATTATGATCCCATGTCACTTATAAGAATAATGTATTTTGTGGTCCTATTAAATGCTATGTTTAAATTAAAATGGGAATAGGGATCCCTCTTCTTCTATGTAGTAGTGAGCTCATTTAAACATTCAATATAGGACTCTTTGGTTTAAGGACTAGTAGAAGTTCTTATCCCCAAATAAAAATCTTGATCCTCATCACATTTCTATCCAAACTAAGTTCTGATTTCTTTCTTTGACATGATATTGTTACAGTCAGCTAATACAACATTAGGTGTCATTGATTCACCCCTAATATGTGACTAGCTTTCATCTTCCTTTGTCCTATATTCTACTAATTCTCTTCCTCTTTTCTATTCATTTAACAAATATGATGAAATTTCTTGTAATTAGACATCTCCAACATATAGATTGGGATTCCACTCTCTATCATATGGAACAACATAATAATATAAGTAGAATTTGCACAATTATGATTGTTCTTATTATGAGCTTAATTTATAAATGGAAAATAAAGAAAGTGGATAAATAACTTTATGAGGCATATCACAATAAATTCTCATAAACTTGAACTTATGCCATTGTTCTTCAAGATAAACTGAATAAACTTTTCTAGGAGGCCTACAATCAAGGAGTTATTGTGTTATACTATCAATGTCCCCAAATTTATATTTTAGTTTTATGATGCTCTCTTCCTTCAACTTATTTTCCTCTTTCATTTTCTTCTTTTTTTTCCTCAATTCCTTTAGAGATTCTAATTGATTATCCATCCAATTCAATAGATCAGAATATATTTCAAAACATGAATGATACCTAACCTCAGGGGTAGCTTTAGGTTCCTTTTATTGATTAACCTCTATAAAAGGTTTTGGAATGTTGGCTACGAGGTGATATTTTATTGAGGGCTATAGATGACAAGCTATTGCAGTAAGTGCATCCATACCTCCACCAGATTGATCTTGAAACTGCTTCCTTAATTTCTCAATTTCTTACAAAGATTTCTCAAGAGTGAAAAAATTCACTTTCTCTACAATTGTTTAGCTTCTTCTTACATAGGTTTCTCATTTAACTCTTCAAAATTATGTTCCACTTGTTTTTCCCTCTCATGTATTTCTTCAAGATTTTGCTCAATTGGCTCCTCATGAAAAAACTATGCTCAAATTAGTCTATTTCTTCCTAATGGAATACTAGAGAACATTCTTATTTATCTATTTTAGTCTCAATAGAATCATTTTTACTAGTAGTCCTTTCTTCCCTAGATTCTTCATTTATTTGAATAATGGAAGAAGGCTTAGTTCTCATTTTTATCTTTAATCTATGAGATCTATGAGGAGTGGAGGTTAATTTGGTTTTCTTGTAAGAAGATGGTAATTACTCCTCAAACTCATCTAAATTAGGCCAAAGAATGAGTTTTCTCTTTTTCTTTTTCTCGGACCTTACTACAAGTTCTTGTGTTATTACAGGAATACCTTCTTTTATAGGTTCTTATGTGGCTATAGGAAGGTTTTATACTACAATTTCTTGTGGTTATACAAGAAGGGGTTTTTTATGATTTTTGTTTTCAACCTCCAATCCTTCCTCTGGTTCATTTCCTTCTCTTTCACTTTCTTCATTTCTTGGTAGTTGGATAAATTCCTCCCAACTAATGTTGGGTCTAGTTTTTTGCAAACAGTCTTTAACAAGTAACTGAATGAGACAATGGTTAGAGAGAACTTTAGAATTACCCTTTTGAAAACCCTTAGACAATTTGGTGATCATATAAGCCAAAAATTTGGAATATTTAACTCCACTCTAAGCCACAAATGATTTAAGAAATTGAAGTGTATACCATGCAACATCAAATACCTTCCTTAAAAAATGATATATCTGGAGATAAACTTGATAGCCTTATCCCATATTCTTGGTAGAGACAACCTTATGGTGTAATAATTTGAGGTTTCTAGTTGTTCATTTGCTCTACTAATCGTTCATCTTTTAGCCTCATCATCATATTTATCCTACCATTCCTCCCCTATTTTAGGTAGTCCCATTACTCTATTAATGGTTATTTTTGTCAAATTTACTTCCATCCTTTTTACTATGGCCAAACTATTATGCAATGTGTTAGAAAATTCCTCTATAATTATTTAATCCATAGACTTTATTTTCTCAAAATACTATGCCTGTCCTATATGCTAGAACAAATCCAAAAATTTTGGGTTGTTGGTCAAGGGAGTAACATCTAGTAGTTCATGTTTTAACAAATCACCTCCCATATTTCATAGATACTTACCACACAATTTTTGGGTAATGTTGGAATTATTTTTGACTTATAAATTGAGAGGTGAAATAATCCCTTTAAATTTATGACAAATCTCCCCCCAACTTAATCTGTCACTTTTCCTCGAGGGGTGAAGGGCGATGTAAACAAAACACTCGTGGGAAGAGTAAGGGGTGGAATTAGTAGGTGTGTTAATGGTCACATCAATAATGATGAAGATAGTAAGTGGGCATGATAAGGAGAGGATACAATGGTGCATTGATAGCATTAAGTCTCATCATCTTTAGAAATAATTAAAATGTATGACATAAAATAAATATAGAATAATTACCATATTACCTATAGAAATACCTTTCATAAATATGAAAATGATGATATGAAGTGGTGATCATGGCATATGCTAGAGTTTGAGTGGAATCAAATTCTTGATGTAGGATGGAATGTAGGAAGACATATTGTATAAAAATGTGTGTCCTATAGCAATAGGTTTTATCCTCTAGTCATAAGTTTTATCTTGTAGTGATAAGTTTTTCTCCTATAGCGACAAGTATCCCATCCTATATCAATAAGAAAAATATATTTATAATTCAAGGGAATAAATATGTAATCAAAAGTAAGTAAAAACAAAATATTTTTACTATAGTAGTGATTTCTTTTTTCTTTTTCTTTTTTTTTAATGAATGTTGATCAGTCAATGACCTAGTTTTCTAAGATAATCATCCATCAACAATGCCCAAATGTTTTCATTGATTATTTTTTTTATTTTTTTAAAATATAAACTCAACTAGAATCATAATAATCTATAGGGTAATATTTTATTTAGCCTAAACCAAGCCATTGGGAATGACTTGTTCTTGGCTACAGGAAGCTTTATTACTTTTGGAAAGTATAGGATAAGGGTTGACAAAAATACCCTTTAGATGTAGGAATAGTTTGATTTGCTTCATGAAGAAGAGAGGGATGTTTCTCTTCAAGAATTTGATGAGTGATATTTTATTTTGAAAATGGTTTCTTGTACAGCTTGAGCCTATGGACATTAACAAGTAATTATAATTAAACAGAGTCAATGGTCATGAGCTTTACATCTCCATTATCAAAAACTCAATCAATCTCATAAGGCCCAAGCCATCTAGACTGTATCTTCCCTTTATCATTATTTTATTTAGAGTAAAAAAGGATTTCCCAATCTCTTAGTTGAAAATTCTTAATCTTGATGTTCCTATCATGCCATCCTACACATTGTCTTTTCACTATTCTAGTATGATGAATTGTTTCTTTTCTTAATTCATCAAGTGAATTTAGTTTCATAATATTATATTATTGAGATTGAGAAATATCTAATCCCAAATCAAGTGTTTTCCTTAATGTCTTATGTTCAAACTCAATGGGTAAAATAAACTTTTTACCATAAACTAGTTCATATGGAGTGAAACCAATTGTGGTTTTCCAAGTGATTCTATAAGCCCAAACTGCTTCCAAAAGATGAGTTGACCAATATTTTCTATGCAAGATAACATTTTTAGTGAGGACATTTTCCAATTCATATTTTATCACTTTTACCTAATCATTTGACTAAGTATGGTAGGGGTAGATTTCTTGTGTCTGATTTTATATTCTTTTACCAAGGTAATTGTGAAGTCTGAGATAAATTGTGGGCCTTGGTCTATGACTATTTCTCTTGGAAATTCATAATAGGTGAATATTTATTCATAGAATAACTCAACTACCTTCTCATCTTTGGCATGGATTAAGGATTTGACCTCTACCCATTGAGTGACATAATCAATGCACATTAGTATATATTACTTATTATTGAATTTAGGATCAAAGGGACCTACAAAATCTAGTCCCTATTTGTCAAAGGGTTTAAGAACTAGTTGTGGATTTAATGGAATTTCATTAGAGCAAGTGGGATTTCTCATACACTGGCATTGATCACATCTATGGGTGTACATCATGGCATCTTGATGCAAAGAAGGCCAATAATATCAATTAGTGAGTACTTCCATGGTAGTTTGTTTGGTATCAAAATAACCCCCATAAGGCTCATCATGGAAGGATCTATGAATTTCATAAGCTTCATCTTCTTAGATGCATCTTCTCATAACTAAATCTAGTCCAGTGATAAAGATATATTCTACAATCCAAGAATAATTTTTGATCTTGTGGATTAGGTGTTGTTTATCTCTAGGTGAGAAATGTTATCGTAGTGATCCTACAATAAGATAGTAAAATATGTGAACCAAGGAGATTGAATTATTACTATAAATAAATGTTCATCAGGAAAAGAATCATCAACAATAGGATTGTGTTCATCATTTTTTAATCGAGATATAAAAAATTCTACTGCATTATCTTTACTAGGTATGTCTATAATGGTAATATCAAATTCCTACAGCAAAATCAACCAATGAATTATCTTACCTATTATAGTAGGTTTTTTCATTAAATACCTTATAACTGCATGATCAATGTGGATGAATGCATGGTAACCTATAATGTAGTGTTAAAATTTATTGATGGCATAGATGACGGTGAGAAATTCCTTTTCTATTATATTGTAGTTTAGTTTAGCCCCTTGAAGATTCTTATTGATAAAAATAAATTACATAACTCAGAGATTCATCTTTTTGGCCAAGGACAACTCTTAGAGTGGTGTTATATGAATCTGTATGAATGTGAAAAGGCTTCTTCTAGTCAATCCCTCTTAGAAAAAGAGTTGTTATGAGTAGGTCTTTAAGTTGTTTAAAGGTTTTTAACAATCATTATTCCATGTAAATTTGACATCTTTAGTAAGCAATCCAAACAATGGGGTGGTAATTTTAATAAAAATATTTGGTGAATCATATATAATAGCTAGCATGTCCTACAAATATTTTAACATCTTTCTAATTTCTTGGCATGGGTAGATCCCTGATGATACTTATCTTTGTTGGATCAACTTGAATTATAAAAGGGGATATGTGATGTCCTAACATAATTACTTTAGTCATAGGCATGTAACACTTCTCTTTACTTATAAATAATTGATGGTCTTGGTAGTGTTGAACAAATTTCTCTAGGTTGGTCAATGCTTCATCGAATGTCTATCGATAGAAAATGAAATAATCCATGTAAATTTCAACACAATCATGGGAGAGATCAAAAAATATGCTCAACACAGCCCTTTGAAAGGTAGTTGGGGCATTGCAAAGACCAAATGGAAAGATGACATAGGCATAGGTTCCCCAAGGGTAAGTAAAAGTGGTTTTGTCTTGGTCTTGTGGTAAAATTCATATTTAATTATAACCACTATAGCCATCTAGGATAGAAAAGCACTTCTTCCCTACTAACGTATCTAATAATTGATCAATAAATGGAAGGGGAAAGTGATCCTTCTTGATAGCATCATTCGACTCTCTATAGTTAATACAAATACACTATTTGCCTCCTTTATTTAGGATAATGACCAACGGATAAACCCATTGGGTATCCAAGATAGGATAAACAAATCTTGTATTCAAGAGTTTTTAAAACTTAGTTTTTACAATGTCTTTGACTATAGGATTTATTCATCTTTGAGGTTGGAGAATAGGTTTCCATTCTTCTTTGATATAAATGTGATGCATGCATAAATCTAAGGATATTTCTCTCATGTCATGATAATCCCAAGAAAATTCTATTATGTGCCTTCTCAGCATTGTAAGTAACTGACTTTTTTGTTGGGGTCTTAAGGAAGTGTTGATGTTGGGAGGTTTATTTGGTAGGATGTTTACTTGCTTTATTAAAGAAAGCATAGTCTCTATAGTGGTGACTAAATGAGCATAACTACATTGATAGAGAAGTAATTGATGGAATGCCCAAATGTCTCTTATAGTTTTATCAAAATCATTCTCAGTAAAGGTATTTTGAAGAGGGCATGGTGTACATTCTAATAGGTTAGTTGCTACAAGATCTTATCGATAGGTGTTTTACAGGATACCATTCATGATAGTGTCTTTTTCTTGAGCCTAAAAATCTGGGCTCTATTCAATCATGTAGAGAATCTATAAAGAGATAGCTTCTTCAAGGTCATCAATCTAATGAATTTGTCCATCATTTGAGGAAGGTTGAGCTAGTGGATATAGCACCAATTTCTTGGTGTCATTTCTATTGGGAATTAGTATTTTTATTGATTTGTAAATAATAAAGGCATTAGTGGTAGCCAACCATGGGTGACCAAGGATGAGAGGATAACCCCTCAAATTTCCCTTTGACAATAGGACAATAAATTTAGTTACATATTACCAAGAATCCATAGTGATAACAAGGTCCTCAATAATTATTTTAGGCTTAATGGTTTATCTGTCAGCCATATAGAGGATGATAGGTATTGGATGGAGAGTGGTAAGCTTCAGTTACTACATGGTATCCATTATCATCACATTAATGGTTGCACCCAATTCACTTAAAGTAGTAGAAATGGGTTAGATATGTATGCTAACATTAATTGTAGGACTTCTTGGATTAGAATATTTTGGAGGAATTATGTTTCCCAACATAATATCTACTAATTGGCCAATGACCTAGACTATTTTAGGATCATTTTTTCTTCCTACTTTTTTCAAACATAGTTATTGAATAGATTTATTATAGATAGGAACATATTTTATTACTTGAAAGAGTGGGATTTTGATACATGCATTTTTTAGTTATCCTAGGATATCAAATTAAGGCTCTTGTTTAGGATGTGATATACTCAATCTCTCTATAAAAGGAAGATTACCAATTATTTTTAATTTTTTGATGGACTTATCTCAGGATTGGCTATGAGTGGTTGTGGATTACTATGGAGTGGATCTAGTTCAAAATGTTTTATAATTATGGATGAGGTGGGTTGTGGAAGAACATGACTTGAGTGAAGTTGAACTTGATTAATATCCAAGGTGTATGTTGAATATTGTATTATTTTAGTCGATTGTGTTGGTTAAACTAACTTATTGTCAGGATTGGGGATGGGTTGGGAAGATAATTGAGTGGTTAAAATAATCTACTGAGTGTTTGACATGATTTCCTATTAATGTGGTTGTTGCATTTGTTGGGGAAAGCCTTGAATTCTTCTCCATTGTTATTTCCATGGAATAAAGGGATAGATCCATTGTTGGTTTTAGAATTATCCCTATGGAGGTTGTTGTCCATTTTGTTGCATTCATAACTAATTCTAGGGTTGCTACCAATTTATTTGGGACCAATTTGGATTGGGTATATTCATCCAAAAACCATATTGAGGATTATTTGAGAATTGAGAATTTTCAAACATAGAGTTTGATGGCATACCTGATCTTTGTACCCATGGTTTATATTAAGCCACATAAAACACTTGGTTCTAATCTTATCATATGGCATGCAGCTCTACCATCTCAAGATTTTCTTCAGTGATATTGGCTACACAAGCCTTCACGGAATGGCATGTGTAATCCACCTTCTTTCTACGTTCAAGATAATAGGAAGTTAAGGCTTTCTTAGTTTTTTCTTGCTTTTTGAATGTATGTAATGTATCAAGCTAGGTATTTAGGTGAATGATGATGCCCTACTTCATGTCCTAGAGTAGGTTGTTAACTTCACCTTTAGACAGTCCTACAATAGATGTTGTGTTATGCCCTTAACCATTGGTGTGTCTAGGGATATGTGTGGTTGACTTGTGGCTTACATACCTATTTTATTTACTTGTTACATTTCTCTATGTTCTTATATAGGTCAGCTTATGGAATAACCTTGGATAAGTAGACTATATATAAGAGGTAGTGGTTAGTCTTTAATCATTATGTGAAGTATTCTACTATTAGTTCATTGTTGTAGAGGTTTCTCCCTCGAAGTGGCTTTGCTATATTATCTAGTATTTTATTTTACTATAAATTATCATTGTGTAATCTCTCATATTATCTTATTTTATGCGATATAAAATCATTCTATATGAATATCTAAGTAATTTTATTAAAAGTGGTATCAGAGCTTCAATTTGGGTGAGTTTATTGTGGCATTTTTTTTTGGATCTAGAAAGACATGGCTTTTGGGAGCAGTGAAAGTGAAAAAACATAACTTGCAATTTGGGAAGAATTAATTTTTTCAATTAGTGTAGTATTGCTCGAAACACTTTTTTGAAAAAAAAATATTTAAAAAAAAAGTCTAGACAAAAAATCTCCCCTTGAATACTTGTAGTGATTGGATTCATCTCAAAAAGATGATCACAATGGTATATTCTATTGGTACACTTTTTTGGTACCAAAAAGTTTACTCTAGTGTGCAAAGGTAATCATTAGATTCATCTTGACAAGGTGATCATAATGGTACCATTTTTTGGTACACTTTTTTGGGGGGTCAAAACTCTCTTAGGATTTGTTTATGGTAGGTCCTTAAAATTGGGGGAAAAAAGGGGCACCAAAAACTCCTAAGACTCCTATTGATGACATGAAATCTATAACTTTAGATTTGATGATTTCTCAGCTTCAAGAGGACATAAAAAACTTGGTGAGGCATGATGAATTTATTGCAATCCAAGCTGATGTTTTAGGGATACATGGAGAGATTAATGGAGTTCATAGTGAATTGTAGTATATCACTACATAATTGACTACCCTCACATCTCAATTTTATCCTAATAACCCTACACTTTAACAATCAAATCCTCCTCTCAATTATTCCCATGCTGATATGAAACTAATTTTAACAAAAGTGGATATGCATAAGTTTTATGGTAAGGATCCTCTCACTTGGATTAACCAAATTGATAATTTATTTGAGATAAATCAAAACCATTATTCTCATAGGGTTATGGTGGCATCCCTGTATATGGAACCTAAGTAATTCATTTAGTATCAATGGTTATGTGCTCAAAAGAGAAAGAATGATGCTCCTATCACATGGACTATTTTTACTAAAGAGTTGATAGCTCATTATTAGAATAATATTCTTGAGAACTATTTCAACCAATTAGCCAAGCTATGGCAAATAGGACTTGTGAAGGATTATATTCATCAATTTTAGAATCTCTCTTTACGAGTGGAAAATATCACTGAGAGAAATTTGATAGATCTATTTTGGGTGGCCTTAAAGATAGCATATAATACAAGGTTTGAATATTTGGCCCAACATCTATATCAAAATCTATCAATAAGGCATGCATGATAGAAGAAAAAGAGATGGTCAAAAAGAAATATTTTACTATTGGTCATGATCGCAAATTTCTAGCACCATCATTTCCATAGTCCACCAGATTACCACAATGACAAATTGAGGAGAATCAAGCCAAAGGGTTGTGTTATGTTTGTGACAAAAAATGGAGAAAAGACCATCATATTTCTAAAAATAAGCTATTTTAAATCAATCCAAAGGGTTTTGTTATGGTTGCGACAGCAAATGGAGAAAAGACCATCATTATGCTAAAAAGAAGCTATTTTACATTAAAGGTGACAATGATGATGAAGATGATGAAAAAGTAGAATTTCCTAAGGAGGAATCTAAAGACTCTCAGCCTACTATTTTATTTCATGCCTTGTCAGGTATTATTACTCCCCAAAATATTAAGGTGATGGGTTTCCTTAAGAAATAGAAGGTCACTATCTTGATTGATTCTGGGAGCACACACAACTTCATCCATAGTAAGTTAGATGCTCATTTGAATTGTTTCATTTATCTAGCTCCAAAATTTTAGATTATGATTACAGATGGTGGTACTATTAGCTATTCAAGAAAATTTCATAGTATTAAGTTAGCCATGGGAGACTACTTATTGGATTCTCCTATGTTTATTATTTTGATGGCTGGAGTTGATATTGTTCTAGGAGTCTAGTGGCTCACCACTTTGGGCACTATTGAGATGAATTTTCAATACTTATTCATGCATTTTAATTTTGAAGAAATGGCATTTGAGCTAAGAGGATTAAAGGCTAAATCTCCCCAGCTTATTAGCTCCCATCAAATGACAAAGATTTTTTGTAAAGGTGTTGAGGTATTTGTAGCTTGCTTATTTTCTATGGAAGTACATCTAACTCAACCATCTACACCTCTTTATCTATAATAAATAATTGATGCTCATTGTGTTATTTTTGAAGACATGCCAAAATGACTTCCACCTAATCACACGCATGATCATGCTATCATACTTATTCTTGGCAGTAAACCACCCAACATTAGGCCATACAAGTATCCCTACACCCAAAGAAGTAAAATTTAAAAGATGGTACAAGAGATGTTGGATGCAGGAATCATTCATCATATCCAAAGTGAATACTCTTCACCAGTTGTCATGGTGGAAAAGAAAGATAACACTTGGAGGATGTGCCATAACTATAGAGAACTCAACAAGTACACTATCAAAGATACATTTCCAATTCTTATCATTTATGATTTTCTTGATGAATTGAATGGTTCTCTTTATTTTACCAAGTTAGATATGCATTATGGGTATCATCAAATTAGGATCTATGATGAATACATACCCAAAACCACTTTTTAAGACTCATGAGGGCCATTATGAATTTTTGGTTTTGCCTTTTGGCCTAAAAAATGCATCGTTTACTTTTCAAAGTTTGATAAATACTATTTTTAAGCTATTTTTGAGGAAATTTGTTTTGGTATTCTTTGATGATATCCTCATTTATAGTAAAAATTAGGTAGACCATTTCCAACATGTGAAATAGTTACTCTCCATTTTGGAGCAAAATCAATTGTATGCCAAACCTTCCAAATGTACTTTTGTGGATGGTGAGGTTGAATATTTGGTTCATTTGGTGTCTTATGAAGGATTGAAAGTGGATCCTAAAAAATCTAAGTAATGGTGGACTAGCCAATTCCTAAGACACTCAAGTAACTTTGGGAATTTTTGGGGCTTACTGGTTACTATCATAGATTTGTCAAAAATTATGGTAGTATTACAGCCCCACTTACCTCTTTGTTAAAGAAAGACTCCTTTTAGTGGATTGATGTAGCTACCCAATAATTTGAATAATTGAAATTGGCTATGTGCACTACTCCATTATTGGCCACTCCTAATTTTTCTAAGACTTTTGTGGTTAAATGTGATTCATATGGGTATGGTATGGGTGATGTACTCATGAAATAACGTAGACCACTAGCATTTGAAATTCATCAACTCAAGGTTAAAAATTAGTACAAGCCCATCTATGAGAAGGAAATGATGGCCATTTTGCATGCAGTCAAAAAATGGAGACCTTATTTGATGGGTCATCACTTTTAGCTTAAAACTAATCATGATAGTCTTAAATATTTTTTAAAACAAAGGTTTTCATCTGAAGAACAACAAAAATGGATAACTAAGATGTTAGTCTATGGTTTTAAAATAGTCTACAAAAAAGGCAAGGATAATGTGGTGGTAGATGCACTATCCAAAAAAGATGAATCAGTTAAAGCATTACTATGTGCCATAACCATTTTTTAGGCAGATTGGCTAGAGGAAGCATGATTAGAATGGGAACATGATAGTAATGCTCATGACCTGATTCAAAATCTTCAGCAAGGTTTAGATGGATTTGAAAAATTCACATGGAAAGGTAATGCATTATGGTATAAAAATAGACTGTACCTATCTAATAATTCTCTTCTTAAACAAAAAGTCCTCTAAGAATTTCATGCAACTCCAATTGGGGGTCATTCAATATTTTTGAAAACCTATCATAGGATCAAGTAAGTTTTTTGGGGGGGAGGTCTCAAGGGGGATGTCCAAAAATATGTGGTTGGATGTATGATATGTCAACAAAATAAAGGTGAAACCATAAAAACTCTAGGTATTTTACAGCCTCTATCTATCCCTAGACAACATTGGGAAGAGGTATCTATAGATTTCATTATAGGGTTACCAAGATCTGATGGTCAAAATGTTATCATGGTTGTTGTAGATCATCTCAGTAAGTATGCTCATTTTTGTTCATTATCCCAACCATTTGTTACTAGTATAGTAGCTTTTGCTTTTCTCAATACAATTCAGAAATATCATGGGACCCCTAAGATCATTATCAGTGATAGAGATCCCATTTTTACTAGTAATTTTTGGACTGAGTTATTTCCATGTTTAGGTAATCAATTGGCTCATAGTTCATCCTATCATCTTCAATTTGATGGACAAATCGAGATAGTCAAAAAATGTCTAGAAGGTTATCTCCATTTTGTTCTGATAAATAGGATAAATGGGTTCATTTACTACCACTTGTTGAATGGTGGTATAATACTTTTGTTCATAGTTATTCTAAAATGTCTCCTTTTGTGGTACTATATGGATACCACCCTTCATTCATCACTTCAACCTTGAAGGTCCATCCTAAGGTTCATGTATTTGAATAACATATTCACTATCAACAAGAGGTCCTTGCAAGTTTACATGAAAATTTAGCTATGGCCTAGAATCGCATGAAGTAACAAGTAGATCAACATAGAAGTGAGAGGAATTTTCACATTGGTGATTGGTTATTTTTTCGCTTATAGACATGTAAATAGATGTCATTAAAGAATTAAAAAAAAAGATAAAAATTTATCCCCTAAGTATTATGGGCCTTATCAAATGTTGCAAAAAATTGGTAGTATGTCCTACAAGTTAGATTTTCCTTCATCCACTCACCTACATCCAGTATTTCATGTATCATGTCTAAATAGATTCATTAGACACAAAGTTACCATTTAAATAGAATTACCATAATTGGATGATGAAGGTAGAGTTATTCTTGATCCTAAGGTGATCCTTTAATGATGCACCAAGCAACTATGTTCTAGAGTAATTACAGAATACCTGATCAAATGGAAGAATTTACCATGTGAAGATGCCACTTGTGAGGATGAAGCATTTGTGTAGTAGCATCCAAATTTACCACAACATTGAAGATAATGTTGTTTTAAAGGGTAAGGGCTTGTTATTCCCTTAACCATTGGTGTGTCTAGGGATATTTGTGGCCAACTTGTGGCTTATATACCTCTTTTATTTACTTATTACAATTCTCTATGTTCTTATACAGGTCAACCTATGGAATAACCTTGGCTAAGTAGACTAAATATAGGAGGTAATGGTTAGTATTTAATCATCATGTGAAGTATGTTGCTATTAGTGCTAGTGCATTATTGTGGAGGTTTCCCCTCAAAGTGGTTTTGCTATATTATCCAGTATTCATTTTTGCTATCAATTATCATTATGTAATCTCTCATATTATCTTATTCTATATAATATAAAATCATTATATGTAAATATCTAAGTAATTTCATTACATGTTTTATGAAGGGTTTTTTACCTACTTTTGTTCATGGTTAATCTGAAGTGGTTCATACATAGAACCATTAGTTCATCAATTGATAGTGTAGAAATATCACTACTAGAGATTAGTTCTAGTGCCTCCAAATAATCATCTCTAATTCCATTCAGGAATATCAGCTTGACTGATTCTTTATCCATTGTTACCCATTTGAATTTTTTCAAGATGAATAAAAATATTTCCATATACTCCTCTAGTGACTCATCATCAACTAGGGTCATTCAAAAAATCTCATCTCTCCTATGATTTTTCCCCTATAATAGTCTAGATATTTCATCAAAAAGTTTTCCTTCATGTCTTCCTAAGTAGAAATGACATCCTTTTCAAGTCCCATGTACCATCTAAGTGTTACATCTTTGAGTTTTACTGGAAAAAGTTTGAGTTTCTGAGTATCTTGATTATAATCATAGCTACGACATAAGATGTAAAACTAAAAAAGAAATGTATCTAGATCTTCAGATGTTTTTCTTCTAAAGGTAGGGAGGGCAGAGTGAGGGATATTTTTCATGGGTGCATTTCCATCAGGAGTAAGGATAGGAAATTTGAAATTAACAAACTCGTTAGTAGTGTTTTCTTCCTAGTAATCCCCCATGAATATTTTGTGTTAGTATATGGGAGGTTGTTTCTACCCAACGCTCAAAATTCCTATCAATTCTCTTATTTCCTAGTGTGTAGAAGGTGGAGAATTTATATTTTTCCTTAGGAATGTATGGCTTCTTATACAAGGTGATGGTGTGGAGTTTTTATAATATTTTTCTAGAGTCTTGGAAAAGAATCTCTCTAAATTAGAAGATTTTATTGGCCTGGTATTTCTCCTAGGGGAAAGAATAGCTTTGAATGCCTCTTTAGAAAAAAAAATGGGAGATAAAGGGAAGAAAAGTTTAGATGTCTGAGTATGAGGTGATAAGTCAAGGATTCTTAGAGATGGTGTATGTGGCTCTCTTCTAGGGGTGTGAACCTCTTCAATATATCCAGCTTGTGCTACCAATCTAGCCAAAAAAAAATCTTTCTCAACCTCTTCTATTAACAACTGTGAGTGATGTTCAAGAATTCCTTTGTGTTTCTTAGTTTTTTTATGATGAATCAATCTAGTAGAAAATTTCAATTATCTGAGAAAAAATCTTCCTGTATAGTCCCCTTCACTTTACATACATCAACCACTTTTTTTAACTTTTTTCAACCCTACCTACACGAGGTTAGTAATATGGGAATTTTTTAAAATTTAAACTATCCTAATTGAAAAAAGGGAAATTTTAGACTATGGAGGAAACAAATATTTAATCTATAAAAAAAATCTTCAAAAAAATATTAAAAAAATAATAAACATCTAGAAATAAATTGTTATCAAGATTGAAGATTACAAGTGTGTGACTCCCTTCCCCAATAATGAAACAAAAAATTACCAATAATTGATTCATAATTGGATATGCTTATCTTGATAAAAATGAACAAGGGGATTAACCATGGATATATACCTTCTACCTCATTTAAATATTAACCTAAGGACATAGACTTGATATCATGGCATCACTATATGTGCACACTCAATCTCTAATTTGACATTATTCTAATTGTCTATAAGATGCTAAAGTGTTAAATGAAATTATTTTATTTAAAAATAAAAAATATATTAAAATAAATTCTTCTGCATGGGAAGCTTCCTAAAACACATCTTAAACAAGAATGTAACTTACACAAATCAGTTTTGAAACATGTAATGCTTAAGGAAATTAAATGACATGCTTAACTAACTAGATAGGTTGGATTGTTACTACAGCCTTCCAAATGGGGCCCTTCCTCCTCCAAAATTTATCTTCAACCCTTCCTTTTAAGATATTATATTGAACTCATATTTGATCACTCATATTAATCAAAAGTGCAATAATGAATTGTTGCATGAGGTTACAATTATAATTACTTAACATTTTATACTTTTGATAATCTATGTTAAGTAAATACTATTTTTTCTATATATTCTCAACTCTAATACTACATATTAATATACCACAAAGGAGATTATTTTATGATAAATAATATATACATTATATTCTAAGATACATTTGAATTAGAATAACCAAAATTGGTTATTTTTACTGAAGACATTATTCATGTGAATCTTGTGACTTTGCTACAAGACAAACATGGTTATTTTGTTCTTCAACCTCTTCCTTATTGATCTCCATGGTGGTTAGAGTCACTCTTATGAGTTTTTTTTAAGAGAATCAAAAAAAAATTATCCACAACTTTGGTCATGCAGTGGCTGCAGGATGGTCTGTGTAATGAGATTCCTTTTGTTGCAGGATGCTTCATGCTACATACCTATTTCCTCAAAACATATTCAAAACACATACATAAAAAAATCATCCTAAATTAATATACAACCATCATATATTTAATTTCAATACATAATTTCAACTATTTAAAAGAGTTTGAAATCATAATGCTATATGGTTTATGAAAGTAGGAAACTATATGGAAAAGTGTTTAAAAATCATGGTAAACAAGAAGGATGAGCACAATATATGGACATAATAACATTACATTTATGGGGATCATCAGTAACCCCCTTATAATTTGCCTCTCTTCAATCCTATTTCCTACATACTCCTTATCTCCTTGGTCTAGGGTTTATGAGTTGTCAAACCTGTATGGCCCTAAGGGTTGGGTTAGGATGTATTCTTTCCTCTTCTAAGATTCTCACCCTTATATAAACCTTTTCTTGTTTCTCATACTTCCTTTAATTATGGATTCAAACCTCCAAGAAACTCAAGACATGTATATGCTTTCAATGTGAGGTGTAGACCTCTAGATAAAAGTTTAGGCCTATTACGCTTAATAGGCCATTAGGTTATTTTACCAATATAATACTCTTATCAATTTAAAACCTTAATAAATCCTTATCACTCACCTTATCAGGTTTTTTCAACCTCTCAATAATACCAAAACATGTATAAATCTCAAACTTATGTGTACACACCTATTTAGTCCTAGTAGGCCATTAAGCTCTTCCTATCTTAAGGACTAAAACATACTAATGAAAAACACCAATATATTCTTAATATTATATGTGATAAAACTTCCTTTACCTTTATTCCTCATCTCTCTATAGGGTTCTCACTGAAACTCTCTTGCTCAAGTCCTATTGTAGGTGGCAATTTTGAATCATGACTAAGTAGGCATGAATGATGACACTTTCCTTCACTAACTTGATGTCCTCATCCTCCTAAAACTTTTTTATTAATTATTAACTTCTTAAAAAAATTATTCAAACTTTAAACAACCACTTAAAACATGTAGATGCCATCATCTCTTGTGCGCAGGCCTATACATGTGCATTTTAGGCCTAATAGGCCTAATTAGGCCATTGGACCATCCTTATTATCTTAAATTAACTAAATAATTATCTAAATATTTAGGAAAAATTAGGATATATTGATTTAAATCTTATAATTTAATTTTAGTGTAGGATTAAATCATTTTAGGTCTTCTCCTAACCTTACATGTGGGATGTGTTTGGCCAGTTGGCTACAAGTATGAACTCCTTACTTCATTCCTAGTTGATCATCTTCTTTATTGACCATTGGTTACTCCTTGAATGACCTAATTATATTTATGACCCCATTATTACCTTCTTTACACTCAAAATAGGGTTCTACTCAAATTTCTCCTCACCTACAGTTAAGCCTGTAGGTGAAGGTTCTAGGCTCTGGATTGTATGTGTTCCTCCTGAGAGAGGATGTGGTGATTCATAGCTTCTTTGAATGGAAAAGAATGTTGTTTTGAAATTTTTTCTCTCCTTTAACCTCTTGAAACTTATGCAAAACCTCATCATTCTCTTAATGTTTTAAAGTCTTACGTGTGTTAAAAGGGGTTATAACTGACTTGTTATCTTGAGGTGGTTGGGAGTGTTGATCCTTGCTTAGATAATATTTATTCCATGCTCATACTTCTACATATGGATACCATTAATCTCAAGGATCCTCAATTTATTTCTCATATCTCATCCAATAATGACTACCCTACTTAATTTACCTTAAAAGGCTTGTATGTGCCTAAATGGATGTTAGTCCCTCAAGTGACGAGGATGAGATTGATTATAAATGTATGGAAGTGGAATTCATGAGAAAAAAGTCATATAATATGAAATTATGATGAAACCAAAGCATTTTATGACTACCTTGATGCAACCCCATAGTCATCACCAAAGACACATATACACACTTATAAGAATCATACATTACATACACAAAATTCATATTGGAGATAGGACTTGAAAGATCCACTTGATCATCTAGTGGCTTAGCTAATATTGGGAGGAAAAGGAGGCTTAAATAGATTAAAATAAACCATCATAAAACCTAAACATCATCAGACACCTTCATTTTATGTCTTGGAGAATCTAGAATAAGAAGCAACATTATCATGTTTTTTCAAATGTAACAACATAAATATTTGCTTGATATCACACATTCACACTTATGAAACAAGGGTGGGGAGTATTATGGAAGGACCCTTATGACATCTATAAAACATATCAATTATTTATTTTCAAAAACACTTCAAGGATGCACCAAAAATGATGCCACTTTAGCCCCTTACATAGATGAAGAAGATCATTTGAGTACCAGTATTGTTAGTGTTTTTTTATAGAGCATAGTCTATAAATGTGTAGATAAATGCCAAGAATAGTAATTTCAAGATACCCCCTTCCTCTGCCCAAGATATTAGCTTCCCATTTTCTCTCACTTATGTGGACTGAGCAAGACCTTTAGAGCATGCTTGGACTACTAAGGAGGTTGGTAGGGAAAATGAAATGGTTTTAGACCTATTTTTCATATATTGGTCATGAAACTCCTCTAAGACACCTTTTATTATATTTGGGTGAACTTTAACACCTCCTTCTATATGAACTTGATTGCACATATCTGTACAACCTATAAAACACCTACAAATGCCTTCATTTTTATATTATATTCAATATTTTGACTTTGGGATGAATTTGGTGGGTATGAGGAGGGATAATACAAGTAAAATAACATTTTATACCTGATGGTGTGATTGGGAAGAGCTAAAAGGATGTACTTTCCCATGTGTGGGACTCATTTGGTCAGTGGGAAGTGAATTTAACCCCTAATATAGACCTTCATGCATATAGAACCATCCCAAAATGAATTATAATATCAATAAAGTAATTTTGATACCCATTAAAATATAATGTGGCATCTAAACACCCTTTTCCTAAAGTTTTATAATGCAATATGACCAATATCAGGTGTTTGAGGATCATTTGACATCTTGAAAGAGTTTATCAATGTTTAAGATAGACTTGAAAAAATAGAGCATGGAGAATGACTTTGAACACATGACTAGGCTTCACATTAGAACCCAAGCATAGTTTAAACACCCTTCACATTTATTAAAAATGTTTATTTCATGAGGAATGGCTTGAAACAGGCCTAAAACCATGGAAATTAGCAACCTTAATCTTGTCAAATTACCATAGTTTTGGCTAGGGGACCTTAATCCTATCAAATAATTCTTAGACCACCTTATATAACTCAAAACCACTTTAAAATTTTCCACTCACTCAATGAAAATCATGATAAATTAGCACACTTTCTAAAAGACCAAAATAGTTATGACATGATGAGTTCAAAATTAGGCTATAATACATACCATGACACTTTTAACAATGTTAACAAGGTTCAAAATGAGACAAATGAAGACATCACCATGTATGAGATCACCATGTGTAGGCTTGGATGGGTGTAATGGGAAAGTTTTTGATTGTAGGGATTGACATTTGGCTTGGGGGGCCAAAATGTCAATAATTCATTTTTTCAAACAATTGTGTATGTTTCTATATTTTTGTACTTTTTCCATTGTTGAGTGAGCTTTGTTTGTTATTTTTCACTCACCATTTTTTTACTTCATGTAATTTTTACATTGATGATTTAGTTTTGATTGTTACTTCTTACTAATCAATGTTTTCTTACTTTACTTTTTCTTTTCCATCTTTATTTAAAGTTTGGTTTGTTACTGCTTTATACATTGATGTCATAATTATCATACTACTTTTACATATCCTTTATTTGATTTATTTTTCCAATTTTATTACCTATGGATTATTTTTTTGTTTATTTTTTATTCATTTAATATCCATGGATTTTCATTTACTGGGTTTACTCTAGTTTTGGCTTAGTCAATTTGGTTCTATTTTAACATTTATCACCCTAGCTTACCAAATTTCTAAGTACATCTTGCCTACACATTTAAATTGTTTTAAATTTCTTACATTTGTCTATCTTTGATATTTAAGTTTTATATCCTTATGGTTTCTCCAAAATATTATCTATGTCCTCCATGATCAAAACTATAAACACATCAAACAACCATTCATCAATAAAGGTGAGGCAAGGTATGCATTTATTACTTATTTATTTTAGTTATCTCCTTTTAGTTAATTATTTATAGTTATTTTATACTTTAAAATACTAAAATTTATTTATCTTAGCATTGTGTGTTGTTGTGTTCTTCTCTTGAAGCACCATCTCATGTTACAACTATGTGACACATGATGAACTTTGAGTGGGGTATATGTATACACATAATATTTTTAAACTTTATCAATTATAGATGCTTTCTCTCTTGGAGGAATCCATCTAATCTCAATATCTCTAAGTCCACACCTTAAAGTGTGCATCATAAAAAGGGTGAGTAGACCACTGATGCTTCACAAGATTGGTGTTCCCTATACCACCACTTAAAACTGACACAAGTAACTCCTATATGTTTTCCTAAGCTTTTACACACTCTTCCAAATAATTCACTACCTCAAAACCCCTACCTAAGAAAAAAATTATTTTTACCATCCTTTGAACATAATCATATATGTTAACCCTATTTTGGTAATTAACCACATTATGGGACTAACTAGGCCTAGTCGACTTAGTTCGAGACCTAACTATTCTATTTCCTAAACAACTAGGTTGAATGGGATGACTCTGTCAGTTAAAATTTTAGAATAATTTATGGTTAGATCTAGATATATAAACACATCTTTCACACCATTTTCAATAAATATAATCATTCATCTATACTTCTTTATCTTCTTATTCACCATTCTACTTGAGGAGTCATTGCCTAGGGTTTCATATTTTCTTTGGAGAAAAACCTTGTCTTATGGAAAAATTCCTTTGGATACATATAAAATGTCTTTTAGCCTAAATCCATCCTATATTTTTTATCATTATTAACCATAATAACCTCTTTAAAAACACCATTGGCCAAGGGAGAGATTGAGACTCAATGGGCTCATCTTCAAGGTAATTATTCCTAACTCTTAATCTTATTTTATTAGTAGATAGATTTTTATGTGTAATGGATAATGAATTTATTTATCTCTCCATGATTAGGATTACCTCTACATTGATTTAATTATATTTATTCTTTTCATTTTTATTGTTTATGTTTATTATCCCCTATTTGTGCCATAATATTTAGTGAGTACTAGATTAGATTTACTTTACTTTATTACAAACCAAAAGACCTAGATAGGGTTATTATGTGGTATTACTCGACTAGAAGATTTGGAACCCTCTCTAGTGATATTTTATGGTAAGAGACCCCTTTTTTAGGTATAAAATATCCATATTGGTCATGAAATTGATTATCTAAATGTACCAACAAGTGGAATAGCTAGTTTGATTTATCATCTCCAAGCTAGGATTGATTTATAGATCAACTTCACTTTATCTTGTATAAAACTTAAATTCTCTTAAAATTACATTATATGATGGGATACTTCATTATTGTCTCTTGATAAATTTTAATTTGATTTGGAATACCTCTCTAGGGCAGTCAAATGTGAGAGAAGTCTATTTCTACATACCCATTTAATATCTTGGTCAAATATCAACTTATAGTAGTCTATATCCCTTTGGGATATCTATCACAAGAATGTCTATAGTCATAATAACATCGAAATCATATTTAACTTGAATGCATACATCTTTCAACTCTCCAACCATAGGCACTATTTTTTTCTACCATGAAAATGTCCTTTTGGATGGTCTTGTATTTACTTCTAAATTTTGACAAATAGAAGTTGGCATTACAGTGATTGAAGCTCCAAAATCAACTAAAAAATTATGTATATTTTTATCAAATAATCTGATAGTTAACCAAAAAGGAGGAAATTTTGGATTTCTCTTGTATATGACATTCATATGAGTGGTTTTTGTCTTCTCTTTAGCAGACTTCCCTATAATGGACCTCCATAAGAGATGTTTTTGCTCAGTAATCTTAACTAGTTCATGAAGAGGGATGTTTGCTTTTATATTCTTCATGTCCTTGATAATGTTATATCCTCCTTTACTATGTTATTCCTTATTTAGGGGTTGATCATTCCCTTTTGGGGGAGGTGGATTTTTATCAGCCTTCAGATTTAGGGGAATAGTCATATTATTTGGAGGAGAAGATGTGTTAAAAGGATGCTTATTCTTGGAATTGTAATTTCTTCTCTAGAATTGATGTAAGTTTTGTACCACATCTAAGTTATCCTCTGTCACATTATCATATTCTCTTGGGAAAGGAAACTCATGAGTTTCAAATACCATAGTTGTGTTTGAATAAATAGTATCATAGGGGCACTCTAGTAGAATATTCATTAAATCTTGCCTCGCCATTTCTATCTAAAGGATTTCAAATGTTGCATAGAACTCAACATAGTCAATCTCACCATGTTGTGATGTGTTATGAACCCTTCACCAATTAGATAGAGCTATCTCCAATATATTTATATCTTGAAACTTATTAAAACTTATTATCTTGTTATTGTTTTGCATTATTTTCAACCTTGTTAAAAGGCCTATTGTATCTTTGAAATGCAAAATTTTGATTATTATATAGACTAGTATTATTACCTATCTTCCTCTACATACCAAGAAATTATTACTCATCTTTTAAACCATCCTCTTTATAGAATCTACTTTTATTTTGGTAGAATCTAAACCCTAAGAAATTACAGTATTAGATAGGAGTGAATATTGATTTTTTTATGACCATTCATTTGTGTAGGGTTGTTTAAGAATATATAGTTTTGTTTTGGTGTATGCTATTTAATACGAGGTCGTGCATACAACTAATTTTGATTAAATTCCAGAACATTTTGATTCACAAGAGTCACTAGATTCAAATCTGGGAAAATAACATTGAGACTAAGAGTGCATAGTATCTGAGTCTTTAGTTGCCTATCAGTGTTGATGACTTCTTCATAATCCAGTGCTATATTTTTAGCAATAGAATCTTTGTATAAATAAATCAATAATTATATCCAAGGTTTTATTGTAAATTTTGAGTGCTAGTTCCTCTATTGGTTTATATGTAGCTCTTAGCTAAGTGTACATCTTCTGAAACCTCAAATTAAAATCATGGATCAGCTTATTGAGATCCCTCTTCATACTAGTGAAATGTTGATACACCACACTCAGACTGGTAACCTATCTAAATTGGGAAAGAAAATTGATTTGACATGATTTCCATGAATTAATCAAGTTCTCTTAAAAATTGAGGAACCAATCACAATAAGCATCTTGCAATGTGAATGGTAAAAGCCTACATGTAACATCTTCATCAGTAACATTCATCAATATTAAAGTAACTTCGAAAGACTTGATATGCTCCTCTACCATCCTTCCTCATGAAGAAGATGAATAAGGTAGGTAATTATTTGGATTATTTGTTAAATTATGCACATCTCCTAGGAATATAATAGTAAATTCATCTAACCAATTTTGAGACATAGGATAATTAATGGCTTGTAGGTTTCTTTCTTGGAAAGGTTTCATGACCCAAGGTATTATGGGAATAATCAATGGATATCTAAGTGTTTTATGGATCACCAAAGGTGAAACCAAAATACTATTTTGGACTATAGACATGGTTACTCTCTTGGGTGTCTCTAGTGTAACTTAGACATAGGTGACAACCTTTTCTAGGTAAGGGTACATAGTGGTTTTGGGCCTCCTAGAGCCAACTTTTCTTTATGTTGATGTAGTTTTTATGCATATCACAAATTTAAACAAGGTAACCTATACCATTTTAGGATCTAAATGGAGATAAAATCCATTCCATTGTATGATTTATAGGTATGGGTTGAATAACTAAGTGGTATAATAAGAATCTGAGCATGTATATTGTTATCTGGGTGTGAATGTAAGATTAAAACCTAGAAGAAAGTTAAAACTTAGTTGATTTGGATGGATGGATTTTATTCTAAAGTGGTTAGACCTCAAAAAAACTCCATAAATGGGGAAATTTAGAGTAGGAAAGAAGCTTATGTGATCTCAAGAAGTATTACTCCTAGGTTGGTCTCTTTTTGGACAAGTGTCTAAAAATGATGCTTACAGCTAGAAGCTATTATAAACACACATGCAAACAAATTTAAAGAGTCAAAAAAATATAATATAGGAAACTATGAGATCTCAACTAAATTTTGATCCTTTTTAGAGTTTTTTTTTCACACCCTTAATCATTATACTATAGATCAGATCAAAGAGGTATGTATGGAAGCTATTTCTCACTCCTAGAAAACTATATCATGGAAAACACTTCTACATAGTAAAATAAATGAAACAAACAACCTAATTGCATAAAATCAATGATATTTGAGAGTCATCCTATAGTTATTACATCATATACTATCATACACCACCAATAAAAACAAATAATTCTCTATATATTTTTCACACTTTGAATATTGAATCAACCAACTAAGAAAATAAACACAACTAATTACATATAATGGAAAGAGAAAGACATCAACACAGTTGCATGATAATCAAAATATTGTTTTATGTATTGATAAAATTTTAAATCAACCTCATCCCTCTTTTAAAATGAGATTATTAAAATATAAATATATTTTTGGAGGGGTCATCTTATCCTCTAAATCCATGGCAAACTCTAAAATTAAATGTTAATGATAATTAGAATGAGAGTTCTAAGTAATGCAAATTTTATATGCATATATAAACTAGTCAAAATTGTGTCTCTAAGAAAAGACTCATTCTTACAAATTATTTTCTTAAAAATCATGAAATTTGTACTTATTTACAAGTTTATTTAGTTAATTATTACATTTCTTAGTTCTAATACCAATTTACATGCAAAAATGCATATTAAAATAACCAAAGAAAACTAAGGTTTACTAGATGTTGGGGCCTGCATAGTTTAACTCAAAGTTGTCAAAGGGACTATAATGAAAGGTGTAGTTGAGTTGGATGATCCATATATATCTTATTTATTCACTTCCATTTCCTTTTAATGATTATATTCAAAGTTGTGTTGTTATCTTATTATATCCATTTTCAAAATAAAGGTCCTATGTATTTTGGCGACTTACACCAATAAGTATGCATGATAAGTATTTAGGGATATGAACACCAAATAAAATATTTTTACCTATATAACCTTCCTATTAAATCTTAGTTCTTGTTCAATTTCCTCTAGCATGCATCCCTATAAACTTTGCCTCAAATTGTTGGCATCTTGTTGGAGTAGTTAGTCAAAACTAGCCTTGATTATTAATTTACTGTAGGTATCTTGGGCATGATATATCTTTAACTCATCCAAAACTTATAAGACTCACTTCTCATGCTCTAGTAATTTTAGAATCAAAGTTTTCATTCTTGATACCCAGTCTTGAACTTATGATGTCTTGATGACCACTAGATTGAGAGCATTGGATTCTTCTAATGGTGTCATTAAATCCAGATGGCTAAAATCCTTATTAGTGATGTATAATACAAGGAAATTGAGATTATTCTCATCTTTTAAATAATTAAATAATTTTCAAGATTCAATAATGTGAGGATATAAATCATGTCTTATTGAACTAATAATATATATGATATTGTACAATCTAAGAGTTACACTTTGAACATCACCTTTAATTACCTTAAAAACTTATTTTATTTTATGTTGATCTCATATTTTCTCCAGTTCCTATCATATTTATTGCCTAGCTTATTCAATGCCTTCATGAATTTAAAACAAGGCTTACATATTTACTTGAAGATAAGATTTGAAATCATCATTACATGGAGGCTGTCAAATTTTATTGTTCTTTCTCTTTGATAGTAAGAAAACATCTTGCCTTTCTTCTAAAACCAAACCTCTGTCAGAGCCATCCTCTATTTTCCTCTTTCAGACCCTTTAGATAGTTTTCATTGATTTATCAAATATGGAACTCATAGTGGGAAGATTTGTTCTTGTCAAATTAGGTTTTTGTGAAGCTTTAACTTCTAGGTCTACAACCCACTATGGGATTAAAAATTATGTATAATCTATTGCCTAAGTGTTTTGAACAATGGTTTCCATCAACATGTCCCATAAATACTGTGTTAACATGTCTACATGAAGTGGGTCTAGTAATGATGGAAAGATGATCTTTTCCCAGTCTACATCACCAAACTAAGGCATTCGATGGATAATATATTTAGGCTTTTTATTCTTAGTTTTGGTACAAGGGATAATAAAAGTATGTTGGATACTAGTGGATAAAGGCATGAGAAATTCCAACTGAGTGGAAGATACATGAAATTGAGTGCTTTCAAGGGCTCCCATAGTATTATTAAAATGAATCTTTTTGAACTCAAGAATAGTAGGGTAAACGATAACTAAAGTAGTAATAGGGGAAGTAGAGACCATAAGAGATGAAGAAACAACCTCAACAGTATAAATACTAAAATATATAGAAACAATAGGACTAAAAAGAATAATGGGGATAGTGTAATCAATAAGGATTATAGTAACCAATAAAATTGGAAAAATAATAAGACCTAAAGGAAGTGAAGTAGTAGTGGCCAGAATAATAGTTATTTTCCTTTAATCCCTTAAAGACTTGAAATTTTATCCCTTTACAATTATTCATCATCATCCTTAGTCTGATTTTATGTAACCTTCATAGTTGAACTTGAGAGAGACTCAGTTGATGGAAGAGGGTCCCTAGGGGATCTTGCTTTCCTCTTGTAAGAGATTTTTTTCATTTTAGCTAAGGTAAGAGTCTTCAAAGTGGTAGAAGGTATAATGTTTACACTTTTAGTAATAGTAACTAAGGAATTAATGGGTATACATATGTCTTCAAAGTCAAAGGAATCAATAAAAATTGGTTATTAATCTCCTCCAAAATAAGTTATAATAGTAGGCATTTCCCTCACCTCTTTCTCTTGCTTGACATCTTTCATTACAATTAGTGGAGAAGTTTGGGAAGGCCTTTATTATGAGGAAATTGACATAATGTGTGCTTATTCCACACCTTGTTCTTGATTCATAGCTATCATCATAGTGGATGGTGTTTTGGATGACATTCCTTGGTCTATAGGTTATTGGATTAGTTGAGAGGTTCAGTAGTCTGTAATTTCCCATCCACTGGGAAGTGGAATCCTAGTATGCACCTCCATAATTTTGATGTAGATTTATCTTTGGATGGATATTAGATGGTCTTATATCAACCTATCCACTCATTCCCTTTCCAATACCTTAGCATCATCCTTTAAATTTAATAATACTAAGTCATGATCATAAGGTTCATGTTGTTATGGGGTATTCTGGACTAAAATATGTTTTTAGATAAGGCCATGAGGATCCTAGTCCTTATGTGGAAAATATGAAAATGATTAAAACTCTCTATTTGTTTTAATTCTTTGAAGTGCTTCTAATTTATGTAGCACATGTAACCAATCATCAGGGAAAACCCATAAAACACCCTTCTATTTCTTCTTCATGTCTTAATATATTCTCCACCATAAATATTAAGTTATTTCCTACTCTGCTAATTTGTATAGGATATACTATGGGAGAGATAAATAGGAAAAATTATATCTTTACACCATGATTATAGTATAAACTAGCTATAGCCAATAACCTTCTCTTAGCTAGAGTGTCTTTCTAATGCTTTCTAAGACTTGATTCATGGGTTCTTCATGAATTTTCATCCATAATTGGGGCTTGACATTCTCATATATTCAAATTATATTATTCATGTATGAATAAATATGGATGAATGAATAAAAATCACAGACCCAATTCTTATTGTAGTTTGAGGTAGGACTCTAGAGTGCTCCATTATGAACATAGATGGTGGCCATGACTGCATCTAATAGATATGATATCATGTATAATAGGTTCATTATCCTTCTTAAACATTTATTCCTAGAGCCTCATGTTGATTATTTCTCCCAAGGTGAATATGAGATCAAAGTTCATCAATAGGTCCAACAATGGAACCCATTCCAGGAGTAGGAAGTGAATGCTATTAAAACCATACAACATATTTAACAATATCATCCCAATGCAAACTCCCATCCTAAAATTGGTTATTATCATGAGCTCCTTAGCCTTGAGAGTGACCACATCTCTAGGATTAATCCATTTCATTAATTTATTTTCTATTATTCTTTTTTTCTTCCAAAATTTGACTATGTTCCCATCAAATGTGGCATCTTCAATGGGGAGTCACAAGTATATATGGAAAACATCACTTAATATGTAGGTGATAAATATCTTATGGTTCAAGTGGTATATAAATATGTTAGTCACCTGTCCCATGAATAACAAGTCCCAAAATAGGTTAATGCAAGGAATCACTTTAGGCTTAATAGCTATAAAGTTTAATTGTTGGTGATTTAGTGGTAATAAGTCTATACCAACTACTTATACTTATTTATTATATTTTACTCATATGCATGGGTGTCTATGTTTTCTATTATGTACCAAAGAGTTATATAGTTAAAAATTCATCATTGAACACTATTAAATAAAATATAGTGTATGTGTATTTTTTGGAGTCCTTGATGGAGAACTTAGACAGTGGAAATACTCATCTAAACACCTTAGATGATGACACCATTGTTAGCCTATTTGCTTACATAAAATTTGAATGTGTGTTTTGTTTATTGAAACTAGTTCATAATTAAATGTAGATATCCAAGGCTTTAAATTCTCTTTAGAGTGAAAATTCACTTGATCTTGTTAGTAATCAATAGGCATGATGTCTCTTCCAAATTTATTGATATAACTTTCAAGTATAAGACTTTAATTCCAGATCATGTGCCATTAATTCCCAATGTATCCAAGATTTTTTTACTTAATTTTAAATTTTCCACTTAATTTAATGAGTATGCCATGTATACTTTATATACATTCAAATAAATTCCACATTATAACCTTGGACATGTGTTACCCTGTGGTTAATTTTGTGCATAATTAAGTGTTCCATATTGCATGCCTTTGATAGTTGGGTTTACAAAATTTTGTTAAGACTGGGATAAAAAATTATCATGATGCCTAGAATATGAAAAATTAGAAGAAAAAAGGTTTTAAAGAACAAAAATTATCAAAAAAAAATCTAAACATAGTTTACAAACAAAAGTTCCAAAGACTAAAACTTATAAACAAAAGTTCTGAACAAAATTTCTAAAATGTTAGAATACACAAAGTGTAAAATTTTCAAAAGATGAAAATTCTAACAAACATAGGTTCCAATGAAAATTTTTAATGAAGACCAAAAATGTGAAGAAACAAACCACCAAATTATGTGACTTGGGAAAACCAAGAGTTGTAAAAACATCCTACGAAGAGAAAGTTTTTGAAAAAAAAATTCGAAGAGTAAAATATACAAAGGCAAAAAAATTCATAATTAAAAACTTGTGAAGACTCAAAAGTTTGGAGATGTAAAAGGTTACTATAAAAATATGTTATGATGAACAAAATTTATGAAAACAAAAATTTTGATGAATACATGTTCGAATCAAAAAATCTGATGACCCAATCCCATGAACAAAAGCCCCAACAACAAAAGATGAAAAGAGTAAATATTCTGAAGATAAATATTATGAATAGAGTTTTCAAATATAAAATTTAACAAAATTTTGAATTACTAAAATATGTGAAATGCACAACTTGTGAAGTGTAAAATCCATGAAATTTAAAACTTAAGATTTTAGTTTTTTAATTCATGCTCATATTTAGAAAACATGTATATATGTAAGTTTTTGAAGGCCATTAATATGTTAGTCTAAATAAATAATACAATAAAAAATTGGATAATGAGGGAATACCAATTTAATTTATACATGATCAACACACAATGAAAATCATCTATGTGCAAAATAAAAACTTTTTATAGTTTTAAGCTTAGCTAGGTGTGCATACAAATGTCAATTAAAAAATATTTTTAAAATAGACCTAGCATTTTTAGACTACATTGGGTCCCTATTAAAAAAAATTAATAATGGGGTGTGTTGAGTATAATATCATGAATAGTCATATCATATATTACACCTTTGTGCACACACATTCCCACATATAGGGGAGAACTATTAATTTTGAGACATTCCTTGGAGTATTAGCTATGTAAGAAAAAATAAGTGATGAGAGGTCATTGATGTCAATGTGACACCATGATTCCATTAACCTATTTATATAAAACTCATTCAAGGGTGAAGAAGGGTGAAGAACTAAGGTTTATCAAGTAAAAAATAGTGACAATATGTATCTCATATTTTACTATATCAGTAGAAAAGCACTATAAACCCAAAAAATCAAAGTTGTTTGCATTGAGATCTAGTCATTATCCCACACTAGATACATGTGTCACATCAAGACACTAGCATCGATGGTAATGTCCTGATCTGATGGTAGAATTTAGACATATAAAATTATATTTCCAAAATATAATGACTGATCCATAATACTTATCATGCATACTTTCTACCTATTTCCATTCTAGCATATACTTATGCATAGTAAACCTAGATAACTGTCATTTTTATTTGTCAGTGTAATCAATTAAACATATTTCAAATTTGGTACTTTACATATTCAACATATCTTAGTATTACAATTTATAATATTCATTTATTTGATTTTGTAATTAATTGGCCTGCTATATATTAGTTATCACCCTTGTGCTTGAACTACTTTTATATTATTAAACCTATCCACATACCATTCAATTTAGGTTTAAAAATTTCATGTACCCGACCCTTGGTCTCCAAACCTTTTCTTGACATAGGGTTGCCTTATTTATTATTTTCTTACTTTTTTATTTATGATTTAAAAATATTCAAACTTTAAAAATCAGAATTTTCATTTTTTAAAATCATGTTCAAAATGGATTATTTTTATCATTTATTTCATTATACAATACATAATGATAATAATTTTTTGTTATGTTAGTTTAAACAAATATATAATCAAATATAATAACCAAATTGATTAAATCAAACATAGTGATTTACAACATGATAGAAATCAAATTTATCTTTATAACTCCTTTTTAAATAATATTGAACCTCTCCCTCCTACTCACCATAAGGAGGGTGATATCCACCATCCATCTAATTATGTCTAGGCTATCACTTTTCTAAGGGAAAAGATGGCCATACTATGGTTTCAAATGAAGGTAATAATGTATCCTTACACAAACTCCTCAACCTCCACATCTCCTCTAGATGGTGTGTGTATGCATATTCAATCTTTAGTACTCAAGGTTTGTGATTTTAAATCCCTAAAATATCAAATCATCACTATGAGCAATTCCATTAAAGAGTTACAAAATAATTTTAATTAAAATATCACATTATTGGAAAACTAGATTGAATACCTATAGAATCAAACATATATTAGTGTTAATCATGTGTTTGCATCTTCATCTAAAAATATTATACCCAAACAAGTTTCATAACTAAATGAAAATATACAATATAATACATATAAAATAGGTGATTACAATATTATATCAAAGGCTACTAAGATTCCATGTGAAATAATAAGATTAATGCTTCTAAACAAAGTGTTTTAGCTACCTCCTCTACATCCTATAAGGATATCGAAATATTATTGTGCATATCATAGAATACATGGTCATCATACAAATTGGTGTTCTATATTAAATTAAAAATATAAAATCTCACATATAATGGTGATCCTATAATAAATACTTTAATAAATTAAACCACTCACATTATGAGTATGTCTCCTAAATCACAAGTTTAGAAAAAACAAATATGGCTACCAAATAATAATTTAGAGTAAAACTAATATCAAAATACATAATTTGACCCAAAAAAATATTAAAATCTCCTCTCAATAATGATACTTAGCTTTCAAAAAAATATGGATTTGGATAGCAATATCTACACCACTTTGGTTATCATGGTGAAGGATTATGACAACATGCACAAGGCATCACTCATCATATATCCATAGCTAATCATAATTGTCATGAAAACTTGGTATTTATTGGAAATACTAATGTCAATAATTCAAATATGCATATTAATTTCAATAATGTGAAAGAAAAATAACCTAAAAATGGAAATAAATCCATTGAAAATTCACACATGAACAAGAAAATAAAAATTTGGAACAAGAATGGCTATAAAATGAAATGTTACAAAAAGTTAAAATGGGCACATCAAATGTTTAAAACATTATTTATAACACAAGAGTTCAAAAACAAAGAGACATTTAAAAAAACTAAATTTTTAAATGTGGTTAAAAATGGGTCAACTACAAGAATTTCCTTATATCAAATCCATTCTATTCTCACTTGATCATATAGATGGTAAACAATCTTCAAATGAAAATTTCAACAAACTATGTTCTAATCCACTTGATAACTTACCACACAATCTATTCATACCTAAAATACTTGGTACATATCATTTGAATCAATCACTAGCATATGTGAAAACAAATATAAATAAATACAAATTAAATATATTGAGTAAAAATTATCAAAAGAGCATGATGCACTTTATGATTCTACTATGAACACATACGGCACATCTCTTTCAATAGATGTTATTCATTTACCATTACTCATAGATTCTTATCCACATATTGAGGTCATTGGATGGATTTTACATTTTCAATCACTCCTATAGAAACTCAAAGCATTCCAATTACTCATATTCCAAATAAAATATAGTGCACTAATCGATGGTTTCCATGAACCCCTATTCCTCATATTACCTCTCCACAACCACAGAGTCCTTTGATACATTCATAGAGTATGAACGATTGTATAGATCTAGATATGACACCTATAGATGCTCCTTTCAAGTATCTCCATTTTAATGTGTCATATTCTAAGTTTGAAGGTACCTATGATCATCCCTTATATGGGATCATGGGCTAGAATTTTCTTTTCAAATATTCCAAAAATAAATAAATTAATTAAATATTCTAAAAATTCAAAAAATTCAAATATTTGAGAAAATAAAAAAACATTCCAATAATTTAAAAAAAATAGTATTCCCTTATTTATTTGCTCATTGGCATCTATATTGTTTGATTTATGTTAATAGATAGCATATCATTTGATTTTTATATACACATGTTTCACACATCTTTGAGTGTGATATAGGCATACCTAGACCCATGATATCTGCACTTACAAATGTTGAGCATATTTTCAACCTATGTCATTTAGTACATTAGGGGAATATGTTTCATTGATCATGATTGATGCAAGTTACATATCCTTCATGGTTAATTCTACATTATCATGTTTGAGTTTATATACTAACACTTACACATGTCTATATCCATGATAATATTTTTCACATTGTACTTGATATGCTATTTACCTAACATTTTTTTATAGAACATATATGTAGGGACTAGTATGATATGTTTATGTTAGTTGATTATGATTAATATATTCATATTTTCACTTGTTTGGGTGTATTCCATTTCTTTTTATTATCTTTCTTGTGGAACACTTGAATATGTTCTTTGCTTATTAGAGCATGTGCCATTGTATGTTGATTAAACATTTGAATATGTCATTCCTTTCTATTTTGAGGAATTTGAACATGTCCCTAGTATGAGGTCTCCTTGGACAATTATTTTTAATTACATTGATTTCTCTTATGTGTGTGTTTGATTGTCTGTTGAGATTTTACTATTACTCTATAAATGTTGACATGATCCATATCATGCATCTTAGCATTTGATGTGATCACGTATTGTGAGCTTTAATGATACATATAATTTGACATTTATCTCTATATGTTAAATGATTATTACGCATATTATATATTTACCCTATCATTTTGAGGTAAGGTACCTACCAATTTCTATCTCCCTCACCTCAAAACGGGGACATATCAATGGAGGAATGTCATAGAATCATGACCTCCATATTTTCGCTATTTCCAAATTTTAGTGTAGGCATGTCAACATACTTATTATATTAATATTTTAATGTGGGCATGTCATAAATATGTGACCTACACATTTTCATAATTTCTAATACAGTTGCATGATTCAGATATACACTTGGGTCAGAATTCTATACATTGCACCATTTTTCATAGATTTGAAATTAAAAAAAACATATTTATGACACATATAATCCATTTAAAACACATTATAAGTGCACATTCATGTTATTATACCAAAAATTATATAATTTAAAAATTACACTATTCACCAGGATGCACTGATTACACCAAGATGTAGTGATATCAAACCTTTTCTAGTGTAGTAGTTGGTTCATTTTGATACTTTAAAGTGATTAAATCATTTAAAATTACTATATTTATAGGTTATAGTGATAAAATTATCCAATATCACTATATTTATAAGATGAGTTGATTAAATCACTCACCCTCACCAGATTACTAATACTAAGTCAAAACATCAAGAGGCAACATGGTTGCCTTGACACATAGGTTTACTCCTTCCTTGCTCTCTTTCATTTTAAGTATTTTAATTATTTCAAATTTTATATTATATGCACTGATTTACACTATAACATGCTCTTAGTTACAGGTCATAAATGAAAAATTCATTCAAATTAAGTTTAATCAAAGGCAAGGTGTATTGTACGCACCCAAGAATGCATTTCTTTACTTTAAACTGGTAATTTCATCCTTATACATTATTAGATTAAAGAAGGGGTGTGAGTAAATGTATATACTTAAATGAAATATTTATATCATCTCCATCTTGTACATTTGAAAATATCAACTAAGGAACTACCCTTCAATTTTATACCTCCCTATTGTTGAAAGGCTCACATTCTTCATCTCATTGTGCCTAAATGCTTATCTCTTAGTCAGATCCATATCATTCTGATGACCTAGGTATCTTGAACTACACAAAAAATTTAGAACATGATAAATATCCTTCACTATCAATTTAATATCCACATTTTTTTTTCTAGACTTCTATACACTACCATCCATATAAGAACACTACCATCAATGATAGTGTCCAAATCCTTATCTAGTGTCCAATTGTCAAAATTCATCCAAATTGTAAATGTTTAGAAACCTATGGGTCATCTTATTTTTCTTATTGAACCTTACTATGAGATATTTTCAAAAAGTGTTGTATAAATACAATTATAATCCTTCTTATTCATCATATAATAAATACCAAGTAAACACTTAACAAGGTTCATTCAATAAATTGCACAGCTAAATTATTTTTCCCTATTTATCCCTATTTCAGTCATAAGAGCAATCATATGTCTGAAGCATTCAAAAATAAATCCATGATAAATATTTGTTAAATTAAAAGCTAGATCATTGCATTCATATTCATATATTATATTTGACCCTTGTGAACACACATTCTCACACATAGGGGATAACTACATAGGTATGAGGCCCTCCTTGGACTATTATCTATGTAGGCAATACTCAGTGATAGAGGGGTTATTGAGGTTATCTCGACACTATGGTCCCACTAACATATTTTTAGCAAATTCATTTTAAGGCTGGAGAAGGGTGAAGCACTAGGGTTTGATCAATTAATAAAGAGAAACATCTTGTATCCCATATTTGAATATATCAATAGAAAGGTGATAAAAAACCTAAAACAACTAAGTTGGTCACATCAAGATCCAATAATTATTCTATATAAAATAACTACATCACATCCATACATTAACATCAGTAGTAGTGTTTAGATCTAATGGTAGTGTCTGTGACTACAAAATTAAAATTTCTATTATCTGAAAATTGATCTAGAATACTTATCCTACATTCTTTATACACATTTCTATTCCATGTCTACTTTCACATACTAAACCTAGATAAGTATCATTTCTCTTTGATATTTCAATCAATTGAGGGGATTTCAAATTTGGTACTCTCTATATTTAGTGTCTCAATAGTATAATTCATAATATTCATTTATTTGAGTTTGAAATTAATTGACTTACTATATATTAGTTTATCACCCTTTTACTTGAACTACTCATATATTATTAACCCTATATGCATACCATTCAATTTAAGTTTAAAAAACTATGTATAAAAGTGCAAGATGTGAATCATATCACCACAAACAAGAATATGAGTGTGATATATATATATATATATATATATATATATATATATATATATATATATATATATATTGACACAATAAGCTTAATATACATATCAAATGGAGTGACTCATAATGTAATGGTCATGATGAACATAATAACACTCAATATCATGCAAGGTAAAATCCACACACAATGTACAATCAAATGTCAGACACTCAGTGGAAAATATAATGTCAAACACTCAATGGATAATCTAATGTCACACATCCAATATCAAATCTAATGTCAAACATATTAAAAATTAAACAAATAGATAAGAAAATGTTACACACTAAGTAATTAGATCAAAGAACAAATAATAACATCAAAATACATAGAATAAGCAAGTCTAATATACACAATCAATGTAGACAAATGCAATAACTAGTGAGATACAAATATAAAAAGTAGGAGCCATATCAAGTCATCAAAATTTAGTGTAAATTAATTAACTATGATCAATATAACTAATCATAGAAAGATAAACTTGTGTAAAGTCATAAGATTCCCCCATTAAGAGTGTGCCCCATTGTAGGAAGGTTTATCTTAGGTGTAACAATGCCCAGCACTTGTGTGTCCATGTCATAGATGAATTATATGTCTTGCATCTCACTCATGTATACTATAAAAATGTATGTGTATATAAAAAATAGATATATAATGCACTATATATGATAATGCATTAAAAATCATGCAAACTAGCAATACATGTCATGTAAAGGTTCTAGTTTTGATTTTTAAATATTTTAATTTTATTTTTTGTATTTTATGGATTTTTAAAATATGAGATTCTCACATGTAAAATAGACACAAGCACATGATGTTCATAGGATTATTCATGGGTTTCACCTTGAGTGAAGGTAAGAGATAAACCCTTGTACCCAACTACTCTATAATTATAAAAGTTCATAACCAATATGGTTTGAACTATCCTTTTGTTTCCTTATTTGCATTTGTATTCTTTTGGTTATATTTGAAAACCAAGTCCCCAATTTTTAATTATTGATTTCAAATTTTCTTGTTATATGCCTTCTTAATGTGATTTTGATATACTCTGAGCTTATTTGTGGCTTATATGTGTCTATCATCCAACATATCTAAATTTTGTAATTGATTTTCTCAGTACTCATTATCCTTAATAATCCTTTTAATAGAAACATGAAAATATGGTATTTCTAACTCAAAAGGAAAAACTAGTTCTATAACATAAACCAAAAAAATTTAAATAGGCCTTATTGGTGTATTAATACTCATGTGATAATACCACTAGACATAAACCATATAATTATGCCAATATTTAGCATGCAATTTAACTATTTTTCTTAATATTTAGCAAAAAATATCTTATTTATGTTATTTTCTAAAGATGATTGATTCTCTACAATAAGAGTTGAGGGGAGTCCAAATTATAAAATGATATTTTTCATCAATAACCTACATATATCCTCTCATATAATTTATTGTAAGGGTATTTATTCTACCCATTTTATAAAGTGTTATTTAGCTATAATAATAAATATATGACCATAGGATGACTCTGAATTTATCTTTTCTATCAAATCAAATCCCCATAGATAAAATGGACATGGTGATACCACATGTAATTACTGTAGAGGTACACAATTCAAATTACTAGGTCCTTGGCAATTTTCACATAATTTTTCTTATTCTTGACATTCTTGTTCCATTATAGGCCAACATTATCCCATCCTTAGTAACTTATAAGGTATTAATTTTATATTGAAGTGTCCACCACATTCATTATTATGGAACTCTTGTAGAGTTAGATTAACCTCTTCTTGAATAAGACATCAATGTGACTGCCTATCAAATGATCGATTAAATAAATCCGCATCAATTATATCATGTCAAGTTACATCTCACTACAATTTTATTTTTTCATTATTTGAAAAATTATGAGGCAATTTAGAGTTATTCATGAAATTATAGATCTTTACACAACATTATAATTTTGTGCACTACATGTGGTTGTAATGAATTATAAAGCTTGATCATAATTTATGGTTTTTATAACCATCAAATACTAAAAATTTCTTGATCACCCTTACTATCATTAGGGACCAATAAAGTTACACTACACATGACATCATCATGGAAAATGTCTAGTAGTGGTATACTCTCACTTAAAATGTTATCAAAATGTTTACATAAATGTTGTACCATATCTCTATATGGATTTGAATTTTATTATTTCATATAATATATTTTTTAACCTAATTAACAATGAGTTTTGAGTCTTCATATACCTAAATATGTTTTATATGTAATGTGTGTGGAACTTACAATCTTAAAATAAGTTCCTTATATTTTTCCATATTATTTATGCATGGAAATCCTAGATAATGTGCAAATGGTTAAGGTTGTCTCTAAGGAATAAATAAGACTATTACAATGTCAGTGTCTGGGGTGTATTTAGATCCATAAAATTACACATTCTAAGTATAGTCTACATGTAATGAGTTAGGATTGATCTAAAATGTATCCTATATAAGAGATTCACGCTCAAATAAAATAAATCAAATAAATCCCATTAATACTTAATGTATCAATATATGACTAAATGAATCCATTAAACCTATCAAGAGGATAACTTATGTTTCAACATCAATAGATAGGGTTCTAAAGCCTATAAGCAATCAATATAATGAAACAACCCTAAGTATGTCTCTAATATTGAAATTAATCTAATATAGTATTGCCAAACTAGTAATACAAATAAGGGGGATGGTTAAAAACAAACTAAAAAAGGTCAAGAACCATGGTAGGAAAATGAGGGCCTAGTTCACCTAAGGTGGGAAATGGAAAGTTTGAAAAACCCTATATCCACACTAAGTATAATTTTAGAGGAGGTTCAAACATGGAGTTATACATTCATTCAGCTAGTAATAATTCAAATTATATATCAAATAAAAGAGATAGGGTTACAATATACTTAACTTGAAAATAAACTATTGAGCCTCAATCTCCCCCTTGGCCAATGATGCATTGAAAGATATTATTGTTTTTGTAAGGATTAAAAATTTTAAATCAAGATATCGGCTAAAATTACTCCTCTTATTACATCCAAGACTCTACAAGATAAGTTTTTTCCCTCCAAGACAAGATATAAGCAATCACTTCTCCAAATCTAGACTTAGAAAAATTGAAAGTAATGACAAGGTAAAAATAAATGTTCCTCTTCATTGGACTGAAATGGGGACCAATATCTATATTAGTGATTGATCCTAACCATTTTTGAATTTTTAACTAACGTCATCGACCAACCTCAATGTAGCTCAAAATATAGCCGTTTAACCTTAAACTAGGTCATCTAGGGTTGACTTAGTTGTGAAACATTTGTCATAACTTTCATACTACATCAACATGGGCCAACTTAATTTTAAAATTTGGGATGAATTAATAAATACTTCATTGAGCCAGGATGATATAGTCAAAAAATATGGGTCTTGGTATAGTTAGGGGTTATAGGGAAAAATATTGCTTAGGGGATCAAGTATGAGGGAACTGTGGTAGATATAGGCATGATAAATTAAACAAAAATACCTCTCATAAAGAACCAATTATCTTCCCAAGCCTTTCCTAATGCACCCTTTGAGGTGTGCACTCAAAGAGATTAAATCTTGATAGGTTGGTGTAAGAGAGAAAGCATCAGTAAATGACAAATTTTAAAAATATTGTGTGTATACAAAATCATCAATGTAATATGTTGTGATATCATCTTTAAAAGTATCATTGATCTATGATGTGTTAGTTAACAGTGTTTTGGGTAATTGATCAATAGTTACTTTCCCTTTTATGGGCTTTTGAGATATGAATTTTAAATAAAATTTGATTATTACCCATTTAGTTATAACTCTTGAAAGTTTTGATTTCAACATGATAAATTTTAATAGATCCACCTTTGTAATAACATTTACATATGATTATTGAGCATATAATGTCAAAATTTATGTGTTACAAACACAAGAGCTAAACATAGATTATCCATTGCATTTTTTTTATATTATATCAATGTATGAATGATGTAATAGATCACATGTTCCTTGATATCATCATCATATTATGCCAAAAAAATCTTAAACCTTGAATTATGGTGGAAATGTATAATAAAAAAGACATGTATGATATCAGTGGCATGAATATAGGTGGATTAATTTTTTATTCTTTCATTACATCAAAAATATATTTACATTTGGTATCCCATTAAAAATCATAAGTTTATTTAGTAATCATATGAAATTTTGCATCTTATCAGTTAATTGAGCCATAAAATGCCTCATTACATGTATCTTTCCCTATAAAGATCATAACTATTTCACCCTTTTGGTAGAGTCATGTCTACAATATCTTTGACCTTTTTTATATCCACTTTGATGCCTCATTGAGATATGATGGCCTAGTAATTTTCCTAATGTCACCCCAAATACACCTTTTTTGTTTAAACACATATTACTTTAATAATCATCAAATATTTATACTAATTTTGTATCATGATCATGTTGATTTTTATATTTTACAAGTAAATACTATACATAATCTTCTATTGTTTTATGTATATAACCATGAAATATGTGTGTCATGGTTATCTGATAATGGGATATTGTGTTATTTAATCCAAAGGGCATGACCACATAATAAAATGGTCACCATGGTGTGGTGAATTTTTTTTTATTGGTATTTAATATTAATATTTATATGGTTGTATCCAAAAAATCCATCTATAAATGACAAAACTCATAACCAAATGTAGAGTCTACAATCATATCACTTTTTGGTAATGAGAAATTATATTTGGGAATAGCCTTATTTAAATCATTTTAATTTTTATAACATAGAATCTATCCATTAGGCTTTGTAAGTAGAAATATTTTAGAAACCCACTCAGGGTATTCAATGGATCCAATAAACCTTGCATATAATAGTCTTTGAATTTCATCCTTAACCAACAAAGCTACTTTTGGATTCAATTTCCTAATTTTTAGTTTAACTAGAGTTGCATCTGGATAGCATAATATGTTATTCATTGCAAATTTAAGGTCAATTTATAGCATATTTGAGTAATCTTAAGCAAATAACTTTGGGTAATCATGTAAAACTTATCTAAAATATTTACCCTCATCATCTTTTAACATAGATTCTAGAATTGTTGGTCTCATATCTTTATTTGTTACAAAATAGAATTTAATTTTTTATTCATTTATCAAAATTTATATCTTATCTATATATGATGTGATGGGAATTATATCTATGCAATCTAGTTATACATAAATATTGGGACCTTTGCTCTCTCTAAAATATGTATAAGAATTTCATGTATCAGGAAATCTTTTCTTATGATAGAATGGAGGGAGATCCTCATATGACCCCAAGTATTCCAATGGAGGTTATTCATTATAAAACTAATCTAATGTATAAATTTATAGTTAGGTCTTATCATCAATATATTCAGGATGTATTAATTGTAGTGTTTATACGTGATGAACTTGATATTTGAGATCAAGATTTAATTTTAGAAAATGCATGTAAATATTACCTTTATTAATTTTATTATTATATGTAACCAATGTGTTGCTCAATTTTATGATCAAATGTTACAATGTGACTAATAATTCCTTGTGCATGTATCTTGAATTTATGTCCTATATATCCCAAATGCTACAAATATTTTATTCCAAACCCATATTGCTTTAAATTTATGGGTGGTGATGAAATAATAAGTGGAATAGATACCAGTGTTACTATATTATTTTGAGAAAAAGGATATCCACACTCATGTGGAGAAATATGCATACAAGGTATTAAATTTTGTAAAGGTTGCATCATCACATAATGTTTTAATAGTTCTTGATCCACAGGAAAAGTGTGTGTGTATTTAAAATTTAAAACACACATGTAAGTTTAAAATAACATCATTAATATCATGAATCCAAAGTCTTCCAAAAATAATATTATAACTGAGATTATTAAGCATAACTTAGCATACTATATAAGCCACAATGACATTCAATGTAACTTGTCGTAACACCTTCTAAGGTATATTATCAAATATTCAAATGTTCATATCTAAGTAATCAATATCCTTGGCTTCTATATTAAAAAAATAAATATTACATATATTAAGTCTAGATCCATTATCCACCAAAACCTGCTTAGCTCCCATATTTTTTATTTTGACTTGTATATATAATGGGACATATTCATTAATAATGTTTGTGGGCAGTAAATATTATTTTTCAATAGATATAATTTACTCAATCCATTATAATGTATGTATTATAGAAGAAACATAATGTGGTTCTACATCACTTAGTAAACTTGTATCATGTAATTACACATACATAATATCCTTATAAATGTGTAAATTATGAAGTAGCTCTATTATATAAATTATAGATGGTGTAATTTTAAGTTTATCTATAATATCATATCATAGAATTATGGGCGGTGGATGGGAATGAGGATGATTAGTTTGACTACCTTGTACCCTAACCTTCATATTTTGATAGAATGGACTTTGGAAAATAATATAAGTATAGGACAAATAATAGGAGAGAGATGGTATCCATCACTTCATTGAGGCCTAAGTGGAGGAACAAAATGAGTCATGCATACTACTTGGCATATATTTATAAATGGAAATATCTCATAGTTAATATTTTTTAAAAAATATACTAAGATTTATGTATAATTTTTTATGTAATATTTCAACCTTACTTTTATTATCCAATTTTTGAAACCATTTAATAACATGATTGTGAAATATGTTACATATTTGAAACCAAATACAAATGATTATAAGTATCATAGATTTAATAATAAAATATAAGTTATGTAAATCCTTTATAGTCATGATTTGATTTGATAAGGAAAATTTATAAATCCAATATAAAAATCAAAAATATTTACAAAAATTTGATACCCTATAAAAATAGAAGTGAATCTTAAGGAACTAGGTTTTTCTATGCTCGATACAATGAATGGGTTCACAAGTATTTTTTATACATTTTATAATTCATGTGACCCTAATGGAAAAAAAAATAATGATAAATTAGATTCCTTATAATGTATAATTAATAAATATATCTAAGTGTAACTAGCCAAATATAGTAACTTGTTATTTATGTAAAACACTATGGAACTATGTGATTAGCATTTTTGGGTTTGTACAAGTTTGTGGCTAGATACACTAGTTATTATAAATTAGAAAAGGGCATGTGAATGTTGATATTTAAAAATAGATAATATGCATATGCTTAGACAATTTCACTCTTCCTACATGGTTCTACTACCATGACATTATTTACTAATTATGGATTTTCCCTATATGTCTTTTCAATTTGTGATAGTATCTCCCACTATGATTGTGTCTAATAAGGATTCATATGTATTCTTATTTTATTAAAGATTTGAAAATATATGTGTTTTACTTATCCTTACTTAAAACCCTAGCCATGCATTATAAGACAACTAGGAAACTCTAACAATGGGTGAAAGGGAAGGGTTAGTTTATCCTTAGCCACCCCATATGACTAAATGTTTCTTATGTATCAAATATTCCAAATATGGAAATCAACCCAATTTTTATTCTCAAACCTAGTTGAGTCTGTGCAATCATATGAATACTAGCATGTAATTTAACCATATGTATGGATTTAAATACTTCACAATATATGACCTAACCTTGAAAATGGTATTTAGAATTAGCTTAGGTATTTATCCTTTGAGGGGTATTGGATTTTGGAACTTTAGAATAGTTCCTCTTAATCTTAAAATTGATATCCAATGATAGCAAGATATGTTCCAGATAGGTTCTATATAGGTAAATACTTAGACATGATATGTTTATATAGAAAAGTATTTAGGTAATTTCCTTTGAATAGACATGACAATCATATGGACTAATTCATATGAGAAATTTTAATCTTAGAAACTAGATGTTAAACATATCATGTAATGCAATCCTATGTATGGATTTAAAAACTTTACAATATGTGACTTGACCTTTTAAATGATATTATTAATTATCTTAGGGATTTATATTTTGAGGGGTTTTATATTTTGTAACTTTATTATAGTTCCTCTTAATGTGAAAAGTGATTTCCAATTATAGTTATATATGTTCCGTATATGTTCTAAATAGGTGAATCTTTAGACATGATATGTTTGTATAACCAAATATTTAGGTAATTTCCTTTAAATAGACATGAAAAATATATGGGATAACCCATATGAGTAAGTTAAATTCTTGAAACTAGTCATTAATTTTTCATCAAAATATTTTTTTTCAAGGGTCTAATACCAAATATGAGCATTTACAATGGGAAAGTATATTATTCAATAGATTGAGGAGAAATAAATAAGAAATAATTTATGGCTTACACTATGAATAATGGAAATGAAACATAATAAGGTCCCAAAAATATTAAGGACCTTAGAGATGATAAAAAGAGACCATACAAGAAGTAAAAATAAATGAGACAAGAACAACAACATCGATATAAGATAAAATAAAAAATGAAAATAAGGAGAAAGAAAGGGAGATCATTTAATTATTATATCAATTGATATGAGTTAAGATTTCAAGGTTATGGTGGTAAAAAAAGTGCCTATTGAATCCAATTACTCAATATTGTTTTATATTATGTTGACTTGTGTGTAGGAGTAGTTATAGAGATAGAGGGACTACAACTACATATATGCCAAGGTATTTTTTCTTGGTATCTAAGAGTAGGTTGGGTAAGTGGTGAGAAACTCCATAGTCTCTTTTTGTTTAGGAAACCAAAAAATTGTGGGTTTAACCCAAAAATAAATGGAAAAATAAAATGAAATCTCATGACAGGTGGAGGATGAATTATCAACCAGTAAGAGGTTGGAAATGGGTAAAGTATAAGGACAACAAATGATAATGATACTTGGCTTATTGGAATAAAAAACTAAGGCTATTAACTTTCATGGACAAAAGAGTGGTCTTTCAACGTTAGCATTCATTGTGAAGAGGAGATTAAAAATCAAATAACCTAGGAGGTATGATGTAATGTAATATCCAAATCATGTTATAGGATTGTTCCACCTACCTCTCACCTAACTCCCTTAGATACTCAATCACCCCTTCTCTATTAATGAAATTGTATTTGAGATGGATTTTTAAATTTTAAATGATTTAAAACTCTTTTTAAAGTTGTGAACATATGGTAGCATGGAATGGGAGAACTTATTGAATAGGTTACCACTCATAGGAAGGTAAAGAGGTTGTCATAACTGAGGAGGCTCATTTTTCACCTTAAAATGTCTCTTTTGTCCATATCTATAGTGGATGAAGAGCATCAAAATAATAATAATGGATATGTTTTATATAGTAGAGACAAAGAAGAGAGAGCGATATATTTATCTCAATATTAAAGGGAACTACTCTTAAAAATAGACACGGAGATTATTCACACTTAGGAGGCAGTGCACATATTTAAGAATAAAATTGGAGTATTCTATGATAAGGTTAATTATATCAATAGCTAGGAGGTTGAGTGAATAAAAATATATGGTGTGTGTGTGTGTGTGTGTGTGTGTGTGTGTGTGTGTGTGTGTGTGTGTGTGTGTGTGTGTGTGTGTGTGTGTGTGTGTGTGCGTGCGTACATGCGTGTGTGTGTGCGTGCGTGTGTGTGTGTGTGTGTGTGTGTGTGTGTGTGTGTGTGTGTGTGTGTGTGTGTGTGTGTGTGTGTGTGTGTGTGTGTGTGTGTGTGTGTGTGTGTGTGTGTGTGTGTGTGACTAAAATAGATAAATCAAATTGTAAGATACAAATAGTGAAATAATCTCTTGTATGTATATTTTATTGGCTATATATAAGATATACATATTGTTAAATGTATAGGCATATGAGCTAACATGTTTTTCTAGGTCCAATGAATGTAATTGAAGTGACATTTTTTTTAGGCTTGAGATATTAACATGGTTGGAGGTGTATATGTGTTTTTTTGGCCCTACCTATTATTGAGTGTTTTATCTAAGGAAAACATTGTAAGATTATAGAGACCATGTTTTTTTGAATCTTAACAACATTGTCAATTATGGTATTGTGTGGGAGACTCATATGTGTATAGTGTGTTATATTATTAGCTAAGGTGTGTGTGATGGAGATATCAGCTAAAAATTTGAACTTCTATTCATTTATAGCCTATACATCATCCACATCATGAAGCATAGATACATGAATGTAAAAAAAAAGTGTATCAATGATAGAAAAAATAAGTTTGGAAACCCTGCATAGGTCAAACTTAGTGGCAAAGAGGTAGATTTTTTAATTTTTACTCTAACCAAGTTGATCCTAGCCAAGATAAACCCACACTCTGAACATTTATTTTTAGTATAGGTTATATAATTCTATGTTTTAGAATCAAGATCTATAAATTCTATAATTCTACATATCAGGTTTACAACATAATAAATAGGTGTGATCATTGTTTAACCACTTTTTACTCTTTTTCATAATTTATTTTCATTTATTACTTTTATCATTTTTACTTGAATCCATCTAGTTAAATACATATTAATTTTTTAGTTTCATGGATATATGTTTAGATATATTTAATTTCAATTAATTTAATTGTATTTTTAGGAAAACTAAAATTAGGGCAAACATAAATGGTAAACCTTGATTCATTCAATCATTCAATCTAAGGTTTTTATTAACCCTCTTTCTTCTTAGGGTTTCCTATTTCAAATTTTGGCTTTTTTATGGTGTGTTAAGTTTATCTTTTACTACATTTATGTGTTTATTGATTGATTTTCATCATGATTTACATTAGCCAAACTATTGAGAGTACAAGTCTTTATTAGAAGTTAAATTGCAAAAACTTACATTTTCAAAGATTAAAAACATTAATGAATTTTAATGAATGCGTTGATAAATATTTTAAGTAAAAATTTCTTGCAAACCATAAATTCATTAATGAAATGGTACACAAAGTTATAAAAGTCATAAATTCACATATTTCTAATGTAGACACCACTATGGTTAGTACATGTGTCCTACTAATTCTATGATTTTGAATGAGTGTTTAACTCCTAATCCATCATAAAATTTAGTACTTGACCTTTAAAATGAACCTAGAAAGAGTATAACCATTCTTACACTATGAAACATGTTATCAATAGTTTTTAAAGTAAATGTATAGTTTATCCTTAGAAAAATAAATATTTAATGGTAGCATGAAAAGTAAACTAATGCCCCATACCCATGTATACAATGACATTTATTTCATGACTTAATTTTTTCAAAATTTTAATTATTTTATGGTCATGGTGATCCTCAAATAGATATTTATACAATTTTAACTTCTATAAACAATTGTGAGAATTCTCATTTGATGATACTTAAGTTATTTCATAGAACTTTAGTTTATTATACCGTAAATTTGTTATATTATTTTCTTAGTGGTTCCTTGGATTAAATGGTATGTTTACAAAAAAAATCATAGATCATTTCATTAAAAATAATGGACTTAAAACTAATTTAAAAACATTCAATGTCTTAAGCACCGCCCTAATGAAAAAATGGATTATTACATATTTAGATTTCACTATCATATTATTTAATTGATCTATAAACCTCGTGATATTAAAATACAACATATATTTATAAATAGTCTCATTTCACCTCTCAATAAAAATTCATTTAACACATCTCATACATCATTCAATTGTATTGCACATAAATCCATTGGTCTAGATAAATAACTACTCAAACCTAAAAACCAAACATCAACAACTAAGTAATTAAACAAACCTAGTACCCATAATTCAACCAAGGTTTAATATAATATTAAATTGAAGGAAAAAAAAATTCACAACATGGAAATATTCACAACCAGATCTACATACGTTTTCAAAAATAAATAAATTATATAAATGGCTTATTGGACAAAATATTGAACAAATTGCCTTGTATGCACAACTAATTTTCAAACCATAGAAAACATATTAAAAACACATACTTTTTTCATATCATTAAAAAAAAATCCATTTAAAAAATAGATGCATTTATATAAGAGACAAAATTTGGGAGCTAATTGAATAAGAAACTCATGTTTCCTCATCAAACTTCCTTAGGAAAGGGTGTTATTTACCAAAAAAAAGCCCCCTAAAGATGATTCAAAATCAAAAAACTTCAAGATTAATCAAAAATATCAATGCAATCAAAACTTAGATGACAATGATGATTTATTTTAAGATGAGACATATTTTGGGTATCCATATGATCCACACCACATGTGTTAATGCCTCACAAGGCACATCATGGGCTTCAACACATACATCTTATGGCATTTCCTGTAATATATTTTTTTTGCCTTTTTTTTCTTTCATAGTTTCATTAGACATGGTCTTCTACTTGATAATTTTATCACATATTTGGAGTTATTTGAAGTTGTCATCTCTTTATGACTCATAATTCATGGTGATCATCTTACTCATTGTATAAGGTTCCTTTACTTATTACATGTTTCTTTTGGAACTTAGTCAGTCGTATATAGACATTGATGACTATGATGCTTTATATAGAACATACATTGTTATATAGATTTACAATAGTCATCCATACATCTAGTGTTTCATTGATAAATTATTACACATGACTTCTTATGTGCATGAAATGGAAAAATACAAAAATAATTAAAAATATAAAAAATATAAAAACATTCATGAAATATGAGTTTAAAAAAATTATGACTTTCTCTTAGTCATATTATTCATATTGTAAATATATTATATGTTTTTATATATTCATATTCCCACATGTACTTCTCATGGTATACTTTACTACATAAGATGCAGGATATTCCAATTATATATGGTTTTAGACTCATTATATTCATTATAAATTACTACATAGCAACATTTTTACTAGTATTTTCTCCATTTACCATATTGAGCCACTTTACATTGATCATGCACCTTGTGTTTTCCTTCACGTTAAGTATAAATATTTTAATTTTGTACATATATATCTACATACATTTATATACATGTCGCTATATATTTAAATGGACATATTTTATATCACTTGCCTTGGGATTAATATTTATTTATATATTACACCTTGGAATCATATCATCCATATTTTTATAGCTAATTTTAGGCCTTATTAGTACATAATTATAGTTCCACAGTATTATACATGGATTTATTTTTATATATGGCATGCCTTACATGTGGATTTATCCTAGAGATTGTTTTTAATCTTCTACCTTATTGATTTAACATTGGTGTTTGGTGTCTATTATTTTATATTTTTATAAGCTTCTTTCAAAAAAATTGTTATGTTTCATTGGCCTTGTCCATGTTATTTTTTATCCCATTCTTAACATTTTTTTTATTTTTGCAATGATTATAACATATCTATTAGGGATTTCAATCACAGCATGCATTTAATTATTATGGAAGCCATAAGTTTCTTAAAGTCCTTTTCATTTTTTTTTAGTTTGTGACCCTTGCCCCTCTATTTTCAAGTACAACCTCATGTATTATTATGTTACTTCCACACACACACACACACACACACACACATATATCGAAGTAATATATATTACTAAAAAATAAAAACCACGGATTCATGCATAATTATATATTTTTTATTTTGGGACCATCATACCTCTACATGTTCCTTATTCATCACATATTTTCCAATGAGGACATAGTTCCCATAGTTTATTATATCATATATTTCACCCAATGGAGGCATGGTACCCATTGTTTCTATATTATATCATATTTCCCTCTCTAGGCATCATACCCATGCATGTTTCTTATCAACATATATTGTGTATAGAGACTATTATACTCCTTTAACTTATGGGTCTACATCTCTTATTTGGATTATATATCGCTCTTACTATGACACATGATAGGTCATCACCCATGTTATATTTATCTCCATGTTTTTTAATATTGATTTTTATACATTGGGGTGCATGTCATATTTCCCATGTACATAATCATCCTTATCATAGGATATATTCACTTATGGGCATTTCCAATATTCAACTATATAATCTGATCATGATACTTTGATATTATCTTATCATTGAGGGTTATTCTAAATATGTTCCTTGCAATATTAATTTTGATGGATGTTTTATATCCTGCACATCACCTTACTATTTTCACATTATGTCATCATACCATATATATAATTTCTACATTTTTCCCATCAAAGGAGTAGGATTTCATTGTGAAAATTCAAAAATTCAAAAACATTGAGAATTTAATAAAAAAATCAAAAACATTGATTTATACATTGTTACATAGTTATCTAAATTTGAGGTTTTCATATCCATAATTTACGCATATGATTTTAATAATATTCCTTGATTGGGTGTTATATATATTAATAGGTTACATGATTAAGTGTTACACTATTGACCCACATTTTGAGGAAGCATTTTATTCAATAATGTGTCATATCTTATGGGCATTTACATTCAATACATATTACATGGTGATATATATCCTTCATTATCCTTTATCAATTCTATCTTGATTACATTAGTTACTACATATTATGTTATTATCTAGATCTTGTATATCACATGGATATCTTTATTATGATTTTTACAAAGTTACATTGATTGTTATGCATGAATATTTTATTATATGTATGTGTTTGTTTATTTGTGAATCCTTATATATAGAGGTTCCTCTCATCATTATGTTTCATGGGTAATTTCCTTGTGTGGTCTCACTAACCTGTCTTGTCACTCATTTTGGTATGATCACTAATTTGTGTAGCCTGTTACTTTATTCATTTTGTACATCCTTAATGTTAATCATGCATTATTATATATTATGATTTTAGTTGTGATTTTTATCATGCATATTAATGTGATTTATTTTTGCCTACATTGTCATAGTATATATCATGCATATATGGAGGCATGCTACTTGTGTGTGTTCTTATTGTTATATATATCCAAACTAGTGGCATATCATGTCATGTTTTAGACATTTTGTGTGTCCCCATCTTACTTTTCCTACAAGTGATTTGTAACCTTTTGTATTTTGATTTTTATGGTACTATATTTCCTACACTAGATTCACACTTATGCATCTATTAAAAAATAATTTGTTAGTATTTTCTATATTTAAAATTTGGTAACATATGTTTAAGATATTAACACTTCAACTATATTAGTTTATTAACATATGAGGTAGCTTAGCATTAGATTTTGAGATGAGTTATTTCAACATAGATATTTATACATCACCTCAAAATGAGGAATATATGGGCATTTTATCCAAAAAAAAAAAATTGGAATAAATTTTAGCAAACTTGATCAAAATTGAACAAATTTATCTAAGTTCTTGATTAAGCAGTAGATTTAAGCACTGATGAATCTTATGATAAAATCAATAGAATATAAAATATATAAGAAATATATATTGGATATATATGAATAAATTATGGAAAGTATCACACAAAATTGACACAATAGACAACAATTTAAAATGAAAAAATCTTTAAGAGATTAAAAAAATTCATGAAGATGATAATCAATAAATTGATAAACTTTACACCCTAGTACAAAGCCTTCCCTTCTCGCTTCTTCATATAATATTTCATAGAACCTTTTTAAATATTTACCACACATAAATATTAAAGTCATCAAATGTGTTCGTAATTATTAATAAAATAGGGGTAAAACCCTATTTATAATAAATGTGAGGGTGGTGACCATTATAACTAATGAGTCCATACTCTCGAGAATCATTTAACTCAATTGGTTAATACTAAATCATATTATTTTATTATTTATTTACATGAGATTTTTATCTCATGTTTAATAAATAATAAATTATTATTATTTAATAATAACCTTAAGTATGCTAAGGGTTTAAATTATCTCACTTAGACATTAAATATTTTAACATTTTCCTTCAATGCTAAGTGGACATAAATGTCATAGACACTTTAATACAATAATTATACTAAGTGCATAATTAAAATATTTAAAAAAAAATTATCAAACTAAACATCAAATTTTAAAACAAGAGGAATTATAATCCATAAACTACTATAAAGTAGGTCTAGGCTAGCATAATCGTGAGACTACATCTCACAGTTTCTCATGAATAATCATCTAAGTATATTTAGAGTTTTTTTTAAATAAGGATATCCATTAAAAAGTATGGTTTTATGTATTTGGGTACAAAATTAAAACTTTTACATGAATTTTACTCAAATTACATAACTTTTACATGAATTTTATAATTCTTTAAAATGAGAAGTATAGAGAAGAAGAAGAAACACATTGTCATTAAAAAGTGACATTGTCATGCACACTTCTCCTCAATGAAAACTCCAAGAGGCATAACATTTCATGATACTAATAAAACTTGATAGCACCAAGTGGTTTTATGAATATATCTACCACTTTTTTATCCGTATGATAAAACTGTATATCAATATCATTATTAAATATTTTATATCAGATAAAATGCACATAAACTTTAATATATTTAAGTCTTTAATGTTACAATAAATTTTTTATTAGAGATATATAACTTTAATTATCACAATAAAATATGGTACTGTGAGAAACATTTAAATTAAATAATTCTAATAACCTTCATAACCACATGGGTTCTTTAGCAACTTTCATAGCACTTATGTAATTTAATTTAATAGAAAAGATAGATATAATAAATTACTTTTTATTGATCGAAGTGATATCACTTACACCAAACTTAAACACATATAAAATAGATTTTTAATTTATAGTATCACCATCATGGTCAACATCACAAAAACCATATAAAATAATAATATCAATAAAAAAATAAAATTAATTAAAATTAATTTTCTTTTCATATAATAAAGAATTCATTTAACTAATTTTTAATGGTCCAAATAGAGATCTTGATAAATCTAGAAGCAACACCAACACCATATAAAATATCTAACCTAATAATGATTAGATAAATCAAACTACTAACAAGTTGTCTAGAAACAAATAGAGTTATATTTTTTAAATATAAGTTTTAGATCAAGTTTAACACCAACTTCAATAGGATTGAAAGAATATTTACAATAAATAATGTTAAAATTAACAAAAAGGTTATGAGCATACTGATTTTATGATACAATAATAAAATATTTATTTTTAAATACATTTATTCTTAAAAAATGATGTGGAATGTCTAAATCGGTTATTTTAAACATTTGACTTTGTTTATCCTTATATTTATAAATTAAATTAGATAGATTGTTATTAGTCAATAAATCATCAAAATATAATACAATTAGAATCAAATGATCATTTTAAACTTTAACAAAGAGATCATTATCAGATTATTAATAAGAGAAACAATTTCTTTTTTTAAATAATTTTAAAATACCAAGTTTAAGGAGCTTATTTTAAATTATACAAAGATTTCTTTAACTTGAATACATAATTTTCTCTATTAAAGTTAGTGAAATATTTATGTTGAGTCATGTATATTTTATCTTCTAAATCATTATTTATAAATGTATTCTTAACATCTATTTGGTAGATAACCCATCTATTTTGAACTATAAGAGCAATAAAAAGTATAACAATACTCATTTTAGCTATAGAAGTAAAGGTTTCAACATAGTCAATCATATATTTTTTAGTAAACTCACGAAAAACTAATCTAGATTTAAACTTATCAATTTTATCAATTAAATTAAATTTGTTCTTATAAGCTACCTACAACTGACAAAATATATTTTAGACAAAGGAAGGATAAAATTTCAAGTCTAATTTTTAATTAAGACATTATATTCATCTTGCATAACAACATTCTATCTATCATCTTGAGTGGCTTCCTCAAATAATTGAAATTCACATTCATATATAATAATTGATTCACAATAACAATTTTGACTTTTAGTTAATTTATTAATGTTATCAACATTTAAAAATTGAATTATGGATTCTACCTATTTAAGTCTTTTAAATTGAACATGAAACTTAGGAGATTCCTTAAACTTAAGTTATCTAAAACTGAACCAACTTCTTCAAAGGCATTTATTTCATCATAAAAAGAAACATGAGAGTTAGGTTCATCAATAGAATAATACTAAAGAAGTTTTATAGAGGGCTCACAAAAAAAAAATTAAGAATAAAAATATTCATATACTCAATGATCTAATGTTTAGAAGGATCATACACTATTAAACCTTTTGTATTACCTTCAAAAACTATAAAAATGCAAGAATAAGAAATGGCATCGAGCTTCTTCTTTTAACTTTAAGAATAAATATAAAAATAAGACTATAAAAGATCCTAAGATGAGCCACACTAGCTTTATTTTTAATACATATTTTTAAATGGATAGAAAGATACAAGGCTTTATATAGACTCTATTTAGAATATTCATAATAGCATTTATGAATTCATCCCATAAAAACTTTAAAATATTTATAGATTACAACACTATTCTAGCTATTTTTATGATGATGTGGTTTTGCCTTTCAACAATACTATTTTACTAAGGAGAATAAAGATTTTTTAGTTCCCTTTGAATATCATAATTAATGAAAAAAATAAAACTTTTTACTAACATATTCATCATCATTATCAGTTTTTAATCTCTTAATATTAAAATCAGATATATTGTTAACACTAACTTTAAATTTTTTGAATTTAAATAACATATTAGATTTATTTTAATGAAAAAATATTAGATCATTTTAATGTAATCATCAATAAAATTAACATAATACAAAGAACTATTAAGAGATACAACTTCAAGAGATCTTATAACATCATTCTGAATCAATTTTAAAGAATATGAAAATTTGCATCATGATTATTTTGAAAAGGGTTAGTATATTGTTAACCACATAAGCAATCCTCAAAAGTTTCATGATGAGAAGGGATAAAAAAAAGTCTAACAATAAGATTATTTTAATATATATAATTTAAAATTCTAAAATTAATGTCTTAATCTTTCATGCCATAATTGATATTTATTTTTACTATGTGATGAAAGAAAATATGCAAAAAAAAGAGAAAAGATATATAAATCATTATTTTGAACACTTTAAACAATCAAGAAACTAGATTGATTTCTAATAGACCAGCTATCTTTAAGTAATTTTATAATAAAATTATCATTTGTAGGTTGAGAATAAGATATCAAATTATTTTTAAACTTAAGCACATAAAAAATATCATTTATAGTAACATTTGAAAACATTATTTTTCTCTGTTTAATTATTTTTTTAAAAAGAATTATCTCTTAAGTAAATTCTTTTAAAAATATCTATAGAATCACACAGAACATTAGATAAAAAATTCATATGGTGTGATGCACTTCTATCTAAAATATATTCATTTTTATTTGAATTAAATAAAGTAGCATATAAAACAATAATATTTAAATCTTAATTGTTATTTTAATTAAGGTTTTGATTATTTTGCTTGTTTCAATTAGATTTTTTATTTTGTTATATTTAGAAATTTGATTGTTATTTCTATCTTTATTTTTATAATAGGTTTCTCTCTTATGACCAAATTTATCATATAAATTAAAATTTCTATTAAACTTAGGTTTATGATTTTTATTACCAAATTTATTTTTTTATATTTGTATTTGCCTTTAACAAAATTAGGGTTAGATTTTTGGTTTTTAGAGTTATCAGAACCATTATTTAATTTGAGAAGTTATTGAGTGGAATTATTTTTAGCATTAAAATTAGTTATAACGTATTCTTTTTGAATTATGAGAGAAAACAAGATGGTAAGGTTAGAGATATAATTTTTAGTTTGATACTTAAAATTCAAAATTGAACATAAATTTTTAAAATTTTCATAAATATTTAACATAAATCAATTGATCTTGAATCAGATTAGAATTACATTCATCTAACTAACTTTTAATATTTTTTATTTTAACAAAAAAATTATAACTTTCTCATCACCTTTTATAAGTGTAGTTAGTAATTCAAAGACCAACTTAATAATGTTTGAGAGACAAGTGCCCTTATGCGTAGATTTAAATATTTTTCAAGCATCACTAGGAAACTCTTAATTACCAATATGGAGAAAGAATTCGTTCGTAACACTTTACAAGATAATGGACATAGCTTCTTATAATTTTTGTTGAAAGGCATTAGTAAGATCAGGGGGCACATGACCTATAAAAGAAGATTTTTTAGTCCCAACAACAATATTTCATAACTTCTAGGCTATAAATCTAGTTTTAACATGAATTTTTAATATATTATAGTTATTTTCATTAACTATTTGAGATTTATCTAAAAAATAATAAGGTGAAGTTATAGTTTTCCTTTAAACAAGATAATAAATAAATGCTTAAAATAAAACTTTTTACTGTGAATTTTAATGTAATTTGATAGTAAAACAAATTTTAAAATGAAAACACATAATAATTAATTAATTTAATAATATACAAAGTAAAAAAATGTAAATTATTGTGATAAAATAGGATGTCATAAGTGTCGCAAAAAAATACTAATATAAGAAAAATAATATTTTTAATAAGTTTTTATACTATGATTTTAAAATAAATTAAATCGCAAGTCTAAATATATTTAATTATATTAATTTAGATGTCAAATAATAATAATAAACTTATTTAAAATTGTACAAAATTAGGTGTCAAAAGAGTTGCACTCAGAACGACCACTTAAACACTATTATTAAAAAAGTTATAACATGAATAATATGATTTTTCAAAACATAAAATGGACCACATAGATGTGTTTGAAAGGTGCTAAAATCTAAAAATCATTTGGTTACATAGCTATGTTTGTCAAAATATTTACTAGGTCTAAAGTCAAACAAGTTTGGTAAGTCAACTAGGGTTTTAGATGCGTGAAATGTTGGCATACAAACCAAAAAATGAAATTCAAAATAAATTAAAATGCAATTAAGTTTTACCAAGACAATCAAGAAGATCAAACAACAAATTTTTTAAGGTGTTTTGAATTTAAGATCTTTTTCGTAATAAATTTTAGTAAAATTAGGATCACCAACTCATCTATGAGTTTAATTAAATATTTGCATGCATTAATTGATTTTTTAATTTGATTTTTAATAATAAAAAATATAAATAAATATTTATTATGCATATAAAATTATAAGTAAATAATAATTACTTTCTTTTTAATTTTTGGATTAAAAGATAAAGAAAGTGGCAGCCACGGGTCTACCTAGACAATTTGAAGTTTTAATAAAAAATTATTTAATGAATAATTTATAAAACGATGTAACATAAGTTACATATATGTAATTTTAAGAGCTCAGATCTCTTTGTACAGGTATTGAATTTACTTAAAAATTTAGTAACCCTCTTATTTTTATTTGATAAATATAATTGGATCTTCAAAATAATTTTTTTGATAAAAAAATTCAATATTTTGAATTGCCCAGTTTGAAGTATGGTACCCTTGTAGATACTTAGGAGAGCCTAGAAACTTGTACAATCACTCAAAAATTTTGAAATTTATTCCAATCTTACAAAAAATGTATAATGATGAAGGAATTTATAAAACTTAATTTTGACTAAAAATTCAATTTTTTGAGTTTTCTCAGATTGGTTATGGCACCTATGTGAAAATGGTGCCAAAGGGAGGTTTGAGGTTGATTTCTAGTTGTTTTGAATGCTTGATGGAGGTCTTAGAAGACTCAATTCCAAGATTCAGTTCTCCACAGAGCAAAGAATGATTCATAAAAAAAATATAGTATACCTCCAAATCCATAAAAAATATCATACTCAGATGAGATAAATAAAAAAATTATTTGACAAAGCTTTGAATCTTCCAACAAAAAACTCTTGCCAATCACCCAATCATCTCATGGCTCTGATTCCAGGATAAAATCAATAGAATATAAAATGTATATGGAATATATATTAGATCTAGATGAATAAATGATGGCAAATATCACATAGAATTGACACAATACACAAGAATTTAAAGTGGGAAAACCTCTAAGAGGTAAAAAAATCTATGGAGATGGTATTCAATAAATTAAGAAACTCTTCACTCCAATACAAAGCCTTCCCTTCTCACTTCTTCACAGAACCCTTATAAATATTTACCACATGCAAATATTAAATTCATTGAGTGTGTTTGTAATGAATAATACAATAGGGGTAAAACCCTATTTATAATAAATGTGAGGGGAAGTGATCATTGTAACCAATAGGTCCATCCTTCTCAAAAATCATTTAATTTAATTGGTTAATAATAAATCACAATATTTTGGTATTTATTTACATGAGGTTTTCACCTCATTTTTAATCAATAATAAATTATTATTATTTAATAATAAACTAAAGTATGCAAAGGGTATAATTAGCCCACTTAAACATTAAATGTTCTAACATACTACAAAAATGTTGAATTGGGTATGTTCCAAAACCTTTTGAAAGTTTATTGTGGAAGCAAATTTGTTGAAGAATTTGAGAAAAATACCATCCAAGTGTATTTTTTCATATTCTCTCTTTTCAAAATTCAAATATTCAACTCTTCAAATTTTAAAATCTTCAAAATTTTAAATTTTAATCTCTAAATATCTATCATGAGCATTGACTACTTGTGCCAATTAGAAATTATTTTAGGAACATCAAAATTTATATGGATGGAAGCTTTGCTTTAATGTGTGTCAAAAAACCATTCATATTTCCCTAAGTATGCCATTCTCAAAAATCACACTTGAAAATAACAAAAAAAAATAGGCCAATTTTTTATTTGAAAATGTATAATGCACACTCTACAAATCCACATTGCCAACTAGCTAACCAACTCAGTGGCATGAGATAAAAATACGTGTCAAATAAACTCACTTGCCTAAATGGGCATAGATGTAAATTTTCAAGTTGTCGCATCATCGCTATGCAACTATGTTAGTTAATTCTTCTCTAAGCATCCTATAAACCCATAACAAGACTACAACTATCTACATAGACATAGTGGGCCATGTTATCCCTTGGTTCATACAAAATTATCAACTAAAATAAGGTGGGTATGAGAAACTAGATCTAATGATCTATTTGAAATATTAATGGGGTTCAAATGGAACCTCAAGGGATTTTATCCAATCATAGTTCTAATTCACCCCTTAAGTCATAATTTAATTATATTTTTAAGTTGACTTACCTTTATGTAAATTTATTAGAAAGGATATCTTAAGGTATTTATATGACCTCAAAATGGTTTAATCTCTCTCTCTCTCTCTCTCTCTCTCTCTCTCTCTCTCTCTCTCTCTCTCTCTCTCTCTCTCTCTCTCTCTCTCTCTCTCTCTCTCTCTGTGTGTGTGTGTGTGTGTGTGTGTGTGCGTGCGTGCGTGCACGTGTGTGTGTGTGTGTGTGTGTGTGTGTGTGTGTGTGTGTGTGTGTGTGTGTGTGTGTGTTTAGTTATTTGAGGATGGATTAGATCATATCAACCATTAGATATCTCTTATCATAGTAGTTAGATCCAAAACATTTAAGGAAATGCTAGGAATTCTTAAGAAAAGTAATAAAAGTTTCAATATTCACTTTCCAATTTTAAAAATTCATATTTGGTGAAGGGGAAATAAGGTTTGGAATATGATTAGTCCATAGTCACCCCTCTCCAAAATCATCACCCTTGGATGACTACCATTAATAGGTCTCTAAGCTTTTTATCATTTTTCATTTTAATTTTATACCTCAATACAAAGTTTTTATGAGTGGATTCTATAGGTAGTCAGCTTCTTAGAATGCCTTTTGGAGGTCTTAAGTTCTCATGATTTTTGAAACATTGATTGGGAGCTTCAAAATCTTCCACATCCATTAATAACTACCCATGTATAGGTTAAGAATAAATTAATACTCATTTTTAGTTTCAATTCTTGAATTTTATTTCATGTTGTAGAGGGTGAAAAACTAATAAGAATTATTTTTTAGTCATTACATCCCAAGGCTTATAAGATCTCGTGAAATGCATTAAGGTTAAAAGTGTCTCTCCTTGAATACTTAAATTATACTAGCTTTTAGGCCCAATTTTTAGGCTCTAAAAATACTTTCATGTAAAAGAGGGTATAGTGATAAGAGAAGGTCCTTTACAGGTCACCCCACCCCTAGGATTTTTATTTGCCTCAAATGACCATACAAAAAAAAATCACAGTCAAGAAAAAAAAATTAGTTTGAAACTAAAAACATAGAATAAACATCATAAAATGTTATTTTGAATAGTTTAAAATATTAAATATAAAAATAAAAATAAACATTTGTCCTACTTATAAATGTTGGTTAGTTAATAAGGAAGGTATCAGTCAATAGAGTTGACTACCCCTTTATATATGGAGAGTGATGAGGGAGGATGTTTTCTTAAAATTCATGTCAGCCCTAACTTAAAAAACACAAACAACTTGTGGTTTCTCTCATATGGTATGAGTTTACCGTGACTGTTGTGGTCTATCCACACTCAACACACTCACCTGCCCCCTTAGATCTTCCACCCTTGGTCATGTTATCACATGGAAGATCGTCATATTTACTTATAACTACCCTAAAAAAGGGTGTTTCCCTAAAATAAAAGTATTTATGTAATGAATAAGTTCCCTATAGAAAACTAAATTTCAAAAACTCTCCATGGGATCTAGATAACCATAAATTTTTTGAAATGAATTCCTATAGGCTCCAAAATTTATTAATTTAAATTTAAAATTGAAAGTAACACTCAGCACCCTCCTGATTACATGAATTAATTATGGAAATTACACACTTTTTTAAAATGGATTTGAGGCCATTTATGACCTTTAACATTAATTTTTCAATAAAATTAAAACATGGCCCTTAAAATTATTCTACAAAATCATGTGAAATCATGACGGATTCCACTACATATGAAATTATTTTTAAATATTTGGGTGAGTTCTAATTATAAACAAAATTGTAGAAATAAAATTAAGGTCCTTAGGGGTTACAAGACATTTTTAACACTTAATAAAAAATAGAATAATTTATTAGTGGTATTGTATTATTAACAAAAAATATCATTTTACATATAACATTTCCAAATTAAACAATCCATTGAAATAATAAAGTCTGTAGATTAAAATTAAACCTTATTTCAACAAGTGTACAAGAATGAGTGTTACAACTCTTTTCAAGCTCAGTATTTTACATATTAATCTTTGTATTTCTTATCTCTTATAATTAAAATATTAATATTTTGTATAGCTTCCAACAGTGAACCAAAATTTGCATAAAAACTAACAAGAAGAGGTGTAAACCAATATTCAAATTCATGATCCAAATAAACTCACAAGGCCAAACCAAGGAGAGGATATCCTCCCATCCATTAATATAATCCTTAGGTGACTTCCCTAGTGAACCTCCAGTCTAAGGACTCCATCTCCAGTCATAGGTAGTATCGATAAGTTTCAATTAAAGTAAAATGTGGCTTTGAAAAAGTGGCAAGCATAACTATATGGCTTATCCTATCATTATTTATTATAAGAAATAGGATCCTACTACCACCAATCAAGAAACATGTGAATCCTTGTAAAGAATTATAAAAATTAAAATAATTTTAAGTATAAGGTAACTACAACAGATTTCAAAATTTATCAAGACTCGTGTATCAACCATGTTGACGAGAATTGCTACTCTTCACTCAGTGGATTAGGAGGAGAGTTTATGAGGCATATCCTTTCCCAAACCCTTATCTTATTACCTAGGGAGTGATTTGGAAATTTTAGGTATTCTTATTACTATATCCCCATGAAATGATTCATGTATGTGCACTTTATAACCTTTTTCCCATGACCAAACTCTACCAAGGATGGCACATAACATACCCAAAAAATAAACCCATTTGGGAAACATACCAATACTAATTTAAGTTAATAAAATGGTTCTCAAAAAGTCAAGGATCAATGGAGGTGTTTTTTTATCAAAAACCCAAGAGGTCCAAAAATAATATGGTGGTAAAAGGCCCAACCATAGCAAACAAATAATCACAAAGGGGAAAGCCAAATGGCCATGTTAACCCTTTGAAAGTTCTAAAGCAAGAATAGAATAAATATTCAAAAAATAAAATAAATTCATAGGTGTAGTTAGGTATCTTACCTTGGTTTCTCCACTTGATCATAAGCAAAACCTCCTTCCAATATGCCTTGATACAATAAATCATCCTCTATTTCAAGTTTATTCTTCCTCTTAAAGCTCAATCTCTCCTCTAAAATTGAAAATAATGGCCAAAAAATGGTTCCTAAAAGGAAATATTCCCCTTATATTATATAGATATCACTAACCTCAATAAACATTGGGAAGTTATCCCTTCTAATTTTATGTCCCTTCCTCATAAAAGTCTTTATATGCCTTTAATTCACTTACAAACCCAAAAGGGAAAGCATGGCTCTCCCATGTTTATTAATATCTCTTCCTTTATTTTTCATAAATCATGACATTAGTTGTCCTAAAATATGTTTTAATACTACCAAAAATTTCCTAGTCCATCTTTTTGGTCAAAGGGCTCTAAATTCACCTGGAATGTATGTTTTCCACTTTATCCAACTTTAAAAACTCCGATATGTTTATTCGTCTAAGTTTTAGAAAGTAGAAACTAAATTTTACTCCCTATTCACATAATTGAATCACTAAATGACTAAATAACTACTAAGAAATGGGTAAAGGGAATATGAATAGTGTTGGATTATTCTAAAATGTATAAGTTCAAAAATAGTTAATACAACATAACTATGAGTAGAGCTTAATTAAGGGTGTCATGTAGAAACCTACTCATATAATACATGTGGTACATCCATGCTTAGCATATTCCTAGATATTTTTCATGGCTTCTTATAATCTACACATCATTTCACACTTAAAATTACATTACCCTATGATAGCCTAAGTAAATGAATGTAATAATTTTAAGTAACAAGCATCAACTCACATCATATACATTAAAACATCTCAATATCTCAATAAGTCAATATCACCTTGTCAACATTTAGGCATCCATATATTTAATTAACATAGTGAGGAATTACTAGCTCTATTAGTGAGATTACATGATTGGGCATCTCAAACAATAAATTGAAAACATCTGGATCTATTAGAGTGTGAATAGTACTTGTGTAAGCAATATAAGAACATAGTATAAATAAAATACATTGTATAAGTAACATAATATAAAAATAGACATCTCATGCCTCAAATAATAAATATAGTTGACATATTAGGACAAGTAAAAAAAATTTGAAGGTCTAAAACTATCTATTCCCCTCCCCTTATGCAAACTTCCTCCTCGAAGTCAATAAAAGAACTAGGGATACTGGACTCTCAAAGTATTGCATCTTCCTAAGTGGAGACAACATATCAATCCCACTTGACCCTAGTTTGGTCCAATTCTCAGCCTCAAAGGCCTAGTGTCCTATGTACTAGAATTTGTAAGGATCTAAATATAAACAATCATCTGTATCTACCTACAATGTCATCCAATCTAGAACATAGCTTGTGTCAAGTATACATTAGCGTAAGATAGAAACATGGAACACATCATGAACACATGATAGGCTAGGTGAAAGGGCTAGATGATAATTTTTGAGTTCGATGGTCTCTAAAATATCAAATGGCCCAAGAAGAAGAGGTGTGAACATAGAACCTTTTACATAATGAAGATGGTTCTAATTAGGTTTCAATCTAAAAAACACCTTGTCACCCACTTCTAAGAGTTGATCAATCCTCTTTGTATTTGCATACTTCATTTTCCACTCCCATGCCTCCTAAAAGTGTTATTAAGTCTAGAAACCTATAATTTTATGTTCTCCAACATGGCAGGACCAATGACAACTCTATCCTCATTATGATTCCAATGTTTTAGGATATTTGGAGAACTAGGATAATGCTAAACCTTAATTAGACATGTTATTTTTCAAAATTAAAATGTTACGAATATATAATAAATAACATAAACTAATTTGGAACATACTAAATTTAAAAATATATGAAATATGGAAAGCACAAAGTGAAATATAAAATTAGCTAGAAAACTAAAATGTGAACTATCGCTGGAGATGAAACTAATAGAGAAACTATTTTGACTGAGTGTGGATGTGAATAGTAATTGTTATGGATTATAGATAAGAGTGTTGTAACTATATATTAGAGTAGTGAACTATTGTACCTAGGGAGCATCTATGTCCAATAGGTAGTAGAGATATTAAATTTTTGGGTAGGTTCACTTTGTCTATGTATTTTATGGACTATGTCTGAGCTTTTGATATGATGCAAAAAACACTATGTATATTATTTTTCACTTGAAACCCTAGCTTAATTATATAGGAATATGAATGCAAAAACAAAGTAAAAATTGGTTAGTGGTTGAAATTTTATTTGACATCCACATACCCTGTGTTGAGTGTTGCCTGCATACCAATACTCTGAAGATTAATCAAACTCCATGTAGTTCTCCCATGCTATGGTGTTATGTGTGAATAAGCCATGATAAAAGTGTGTAAAAATGAGGGTCAAAAGTGTGTTATTTTATCTTAAATATTAATTTTTGTGTCTTTATTAATTCCATTTTATTATAGTAATGTATAAAATTAAAAGTGTTAGAGTAAAATGAAAACTATGTACCTAAACTTGCCTATGAATTTTAGTCTTGAATGTAGGCCACAATGTTGAATTTGCTTGATGTGAACTTTTATAAAACATGTATAAAATTAGTCCTTAATATGAATACCAAGAAGTAAAGACAAGAAACTTATATATTTAATAACAAGGAATGTAAATACCTAATTAGGTAAGTGAATTGTTGTGTTTTTATGGTGAAGAAACTAGTGAGTATAAAGGGTAAGACCGTTGGAGATCTCATTTCCATTAAATATATTAGATTGGATTGGATTGTGGATGCCCAAATCCTCATTAATAAAAAATATTTATTTAGAACTCAAGGTGTGATTAACTCCATCATTGCATACCCAATGTAGTGAAGTAGTTTAGAATTTCTATATGAATTCCAATAGATTTTTATATTGTAAATGCTTGTGCAAAAAAGTTTAATCAACCACTGTAGATGGAATAAGGCTTACTTTTATTTGAAAATTGATGAAAATTTTTATATAATTTAGGTAGTGTATATAGCATGGATAATGATAAGTATTGTTATTTCATATGTAAAATTGAGTAAGGAGGAATTCATATGCCTCACACATGCCCCCAATCTGATATCTAATCTATATGGATTATGAGACTAAGTAATAAAAATAAAAATTATAATTCACAACATGTGTGCTAACCTACAACACATGCTCCACATGATATTCCCAAACTGAGTAAATCTAAGACAAATCTAAGTTTTTTTCTAAAAATTATGACTGTAAACATGCTTCCAACTATTTTATACTTGCTAAGATTTTGAGAGATTTTAAAAGTGACTATTTTATGTCTGTTTAGACAACAACATACTATTTTGGACAATAGTGGGATGTACCTTTGTAAAAATGGAGCATTATTATTCAAAATGGTGCTCTATGTGATTTATGTGTATGTTTTATGATCCATTGTGTGATATATGCATAGTTTTGTCTATGTTTTATATTATAAGATCTTAGTCTATAAGACAAGCCACTATGTATGCCCCCTATTTGGAGGGGATTTATTGAGCTTGCCTAATAAGTTAACTCAAAATTAAAAAAATTATGTGATAGATATTATGTAAAATATGTAAATATAATTAATATTGATAAGATGGAGGAAAATATCATCATCATGTATATAAACTAAGCATAATAGGAATGTAAGATACATGTAGAAATAATCATATATGGTGATATTGTCATGATAAATTTTAAAAATTCAACACACAAATAAGTGATCAAAACTAAGTACTAAAATATAAATATAACTACTTGGGAAATGATTTATGATATCCATCATGACATTGAAAGGTTGAAAAGATACATGATATCCATGATGGCATAAAAAAATGAGAAAACAAGTGTTATGGCCATGATGCACACAAAAAAATAATACACACAAAGCACATAAAACATGAAATAGAATGAAAATAGGCCACATACAAGGAACATGTTCAATTTTCACTCACATGCATAGATACATGTAATGAAGGATTAGAGCCACACATAATGACATGATCAAATTTCCAAAAGATAAATAAAGAATACACATAAAACATGAAGTAGGAATGAAAATGTGAAAAATATGCATAAATACATGTAGTTGATCAACATAAAAATTTCATAACATGAAAAATATTAACTTTGGTAACTAGTAAGATATTAGTTTGCTAGTAAGTACACAACATCAATAGATGTTATGCCATATAAATAACTAAGACATGACCAATTAAGAATAGCCAAATAGGGATAAAAAATATGTATAATATGCCCCTAGTGAGTTTATTTATGTATAGATAAGTTGAAAGAGGCATGTGTCTAGTTTGGATTTGAGAACTGATAACTTGTGCTCACTAGGACAAAATCATGGCAATAATATAATAGTGTGGAGCACTCATATCTGAATAGATCATTCTTGTCTATTTGTAGTTTTTAAGTCTGAGATAGTAAAATAGCCAATTGTGTTTCAGTATGGCATCATGTTTTTTCTATACTCACTCATGTACACTTGTGATGCATATATGATATGAAACTAGATAGAAATAAGTACTAAATAACTATGCACAAATTAACTAATTTAAATAAACTGAACTTAAGCATGAAAAATTCTTAATTTTATAATATTATATAAAAAATATTTATTATTTTATTTATATATGAATAAATATGATAATCTACAAATCAAACAACACATCCATAGGATGTGGATAGTCAAAAGTTAGATGTGGTGGAAGATCATTGAGTTTTGGATATTAAATCTTGTTAAACTTCTATAGATTATCATCATTGTGGTCATAATACCATTCATGATTTATAATTTTAGCCTTGTCTTTGGAATTGTTTTGAATCTTATGTATCTATATATCATGTTGTTCTATTATATAGGAGGCCTCCTGTGCGTGTCTTGGATAAAATAAATTATGTCATGTTTTTCATTATATAATTTATGATTGTCATCGATATCATCATGAATAAGGTAAATTATACTATCCTCAATTTTAAATGTGAGACATTTTTGTAATTTATCAATTATATCTCCCATTTTGTGAAACCATTGTTGCTCCAATATGGTTTTCATTTAATTTCTTGTGTCCATAACAAAGAGTAGTGTATCCAAACCTTTGGGGGACATATAACTAGTATTATAATGTGTATTATTAAATCTTGGTAATATATAAAATTTTGAAATGCATCTTTATCATGCCCTATGTGCTAAAGGAATGTAAGTGTACATGCATTCAACTCTATGTCCTCATGTATTACTATATGTTGTATATATCTGTTCTCAATGAAAACCTAAATAGTCAAAGAATTAATCCTATAATGATCATAATTTCTATGTGTACGACTCTATTTTAGATCCTTAGGAAGTTATGGTATGGGTTTTATAATTTAAATAGTGTCTTGAGCCTTATTTTTATGAATTTTTTTTTATAATGTTAAACAAGTATCTATAGCATGACTTATTATTCTATGAAAATAATAAAAGGGCTTGCCCTCTAGCTTTGACAACTGGATAGTAGATATATGTTGTACTATTGGAAAGGTGATTAATTTTGTATCAAGTAACATATGTAACATCACATGTGGTCTATCTTAAGCACTATTAGCCTATATCCTGATAATTGGCTCAATAGCCATAAATTATGCATTATTTACTAAATATGTAAATGGTGACCTGTTTTTCCCTGTAGTATATTTATCAATGTAGTGTTCCTCCTTTACTCTATAAATGTTAGATTTAAAAATAATAATCCATAGGACACCTAATAGAACTGTATGTTGTGTATTGTCTATATGGTGATGAATATTCTTTCCCTTCTCCAAATCAAAAATTATTTTTCTTGTATCTATATGTACTGATATGATTACCTTATAATCATCTATGTTTTCCCCTAGACCAACTAGTGTGAAATTTAACCCACATAAATAATCAATGTTCCTTGGTATTTAATTGGTACCATCATCATAATTAATATTAGAATCATCATCAGTATCCTTTATGGATATGAAATTTGGATCTTTTAAATTGATTAATAAAGGTAATTTTGTACATGTTCCTCATGGTCTATCTTTTTGGGTGAAATTTTTGGTTCTTATTATCTACAAACTATGGTATGTGATTATTTTTACTAGTCTCACCAACTTAATATTTGTGCATTTATTTTATAGGAATGATATGTGGCAGTGGCACTATATTTTATTCAAGTGTCCCAAACTATGACGTACTCTCAATAGGAGGTTGTGTAATCTTATAATATATGAACTATTAATTATTAGTTGGGCATGTATATAAGTATCCATCATATATAAATTTGACACATTTGTGTAGAGTGGAAGGTACAGATTTCATGCCATGTATCCATGGTCTACCTAAGATTAAATTATAGTGAAAATGATTAGACATTACTTATAACTGAGTGCTTAGGGTTTTGGACCCTAATGTAATATCCAAAGTGATAAAACCCAAATCTTAGTGAGGAAAATAATCAAATCATTTGATATTATTATATGTATTTTGAAGAGTATCCATGTTTATACCTAGTGATTTTAATAATCTAATATTACAAATATTCAACCCTAATCCATTTTCAATTAAAACCCTTTTGACTGTAATATTTTTTATTTGAACTTGTATGAACAAAGGTAAATTATAATTAATAGTTGGTTTTAAAGGAAAATATTCATTGCCAAAAGAGATAACATATTTAATATCCTTCAAAGTTTTGAGAACAGATGAAAATTAATAAGGCTATGTATTAAGAGTCGTATGTGTCTAATTGAATGCTTGGTATATAATATCTTTGAAAATAATATTATTTTGAAGAAATTATAGATTGTAAATCTTATTTGGTGTATTTTTTGACTTCTCAATAATATCATATCCTCTAAACAGATGAACAGGTCCCATGGGATTAGGATAGGGATGAGGATTAATATCCTGAATTCATTCCTCTTTTCTTGGTTGATTAGGCACCCAACATCATCTAGAAATAACATTGAATACCACATGGTCTAATATAATCCTCGGGTAAATAGTAGAGGTAATTTTAAATGTTAAATCTATATTTTACATGATAAACTAGTCTTGTAAACTTGGAAAATATTACTCGTGGCTCAACTCTTTAATATGGAAATTTTTTGTTATTGTAAGGCTTGCATTCACCAACTCATTATCTTAATTAATATCCTATAGTATGAACCTAATATTGTAATTACTTAGTGTATTCATATAAAATGTCTAAATTGGTAGTTTGAGTATGGCTTATGACACCCCATCCATAGGTCCTTTTTAAATGCTCTTGTAACCCTTTTAGACACCTTTTTGCTCATTACCAGTCATCCAAAACCTTATGAATGGTCATTCCACCTCATCCAGATAGTATTCCTAATGTCAATCCTATTCCCCTAGCTCTCGATCCTGTAAGATAAGAGCACCTCATTTGTACTATAGCACCCCATAAAGAAGTGTCCCATTTTTAATGGTCATACCTATTTTCACTTTGAGCCCCAACAGTCATTTTTATTCGATCCTTATATTTAATTAGGCTAGCTTATCATGTATACATCTAATCCATGACCAATTATTCCCTGTTAAATCCCACTCAAATCTCATTTATAAATGAGCTGACCAAACTTACAAAGCAAGCAAGAATACAAATAAATCATTAAGATAAACTTCCCTATTCTTTACCCATAATCACCCAACACAGCTAAAAACCTACTCAAATATTTATACCAATCCCTAGCCACCTCAAACATTATCAACTTGGCATTTAAATCTACATCACACTATTTCACAAAGCACACTAAGTGGAAAAACTACATATGGCTTGATCTCTCTTTAGAGTATTAGTATGTAGACAACATACCCACATAAAGGGGTGTGAATTGCATGTTTATTACATCTTTCACACTAACCCCACCTTTCTCAAGTGACTCAAATGTCATTTTATTAAGCATGATGGAGGGTTAGTGTTTGAAGACAAAATCAACTCCACATCGAGTTCTGTCAACAAATAGCACTCAATTTTTCATAGGCATGGGCACATCGTAACTACCTAGAAAGTTTTAAGTATTTGTGATCAATTTGGACAATATCAATAGGAACAAACAATAGCGTCACACATCAAATCATCCACTTTTTAGTATTCCTATCCTTTTACCCAATGAAAGTCAAATTTAGGTTTGTGACACCTTCTCAGTCCTGTACAACCATTTTCAATTTCTATATTGGTCATCTCAATCTATTTTCTAGATAAGTTATATTTCTTCTTATTTATTTCTATTTTTAGAAAGGTGAAAAAGATAAATAGTTGCACAAAGCAAGGTTATATTTATTACTATATTTTATACTGATTTATTAATCCAGACCCTTAGTTAAAATAGAAATAAAATTTCATTATTCCAAAATAAGTTAAAATAACTAGATCAATTGTATCCCACATTATGCTTAAAACTTAATAAACATCTTACATTTTCAATTATAGATCTTCAAAAATTATCTATCTTATAGGGCACTACCATCCAAATAAGGACACTTGTGTCCCAGGTCTAATGCTAGTGTTCATACCTTATAAACACTCAAAATTTCAAAAAAATTAATATTTATAAGTTGGCCTATTTGTATTAATTAACCATCCCATGAGATATTTTTAAAAGGTGTGGTATAATTACAAAAAACAAAATCCACTCATTTTTGCACCCAAAAACTCATAGGCAATCATCTATCAAGTTCACTAAATCATTCACAAAATAGAGTTATACTAACCTATTCTTTCATATTTATATATCAGTTATAGGAGTAGTCTTCTTATCGGTTTGAAGCATTCAAAGAGAAACCAATGAGTGGTATTTGTCAAGTTTTAAGTTAGGTCACTACATACACTCACATATAGCATATTACATGGTTATTCACACACAAGCACACATAAAGGTAAAAGTACATCATTCTAAGTCCCTCTTCATATTATAGGGCTATATAGGTAGTGCTCATTGATAGAGGGGGTTTTGAGGCTAGCTTGACTTTATGTGAGCCCACTAACCCTTGTTTTATTGGATCACATTCCATAATTAGAGGGCCTAGGTTTTGAGATACATAATAACATCTAAAAAATATGTGTACAATACAAATAGAGAATTTTCAAATACACAATAAGACCAAATAGGAACAAGTGGAATTTTAATAAAAGTACTTGTACTTCACTACAAAAAAAAGCATTGAAATAGGGATAGAAGTGTTAACGCTAGTGTCTAAATTACAATGGTATTGTCTAGTTTTATAGAGAGATAATTTGAAAATTTTGACAAATCATACTTGAGCATCATCTTGACTAGTTTACACCTCCATTTCTTAGATATTCCTACACATCAATTAATAAGCTAATTATTGTCTATTCTTCATGTTTAAGCAATCAAATTGCTATTCAGCATTATACTTTCTATACTTAGCATATTTCCATAATTTAACATTGTAATTAAATATTATGAATCTAAATTATCCAATTGGCTTGCTTATATAATAGTTTATTCCTTATTTGATTAGGCTATTATCATTACCCTTATTTCCAAAAAGGTTTAGGCATATGGTGAATGACCTTTGAGTCTTTGAATGCAAATCCTAGCTATCCCTAGGATTTTTCAACCTTCTCAGGTTTTAAATTGATTTAATTACTCATTTTTTAATTTTTAAAATATTATTGGCATCTTTGTCTTCATTTAAAATGTAGAATGTAATAGAATAACATTTTGAAATGGAATATAAGGAAGAATTAATCACTAATTTGCATGTAAATCAGGAATTAATTGATGCATTTTTGTAAATCAAATGAGATGAAATCAATACACATGATAAAGTTAATGCATCCACATCAAGTAATGATGAATATTTTATTAGTATTACTACCAATTCACTCCCAATATCCCTCCTTCATGCACATCATTGATTCCTACATCTAATGGGGGTAGGGGATATGTTTTCAAACCATTATTCCCCAAAAATCAAACAAATGTTGCTATATCCTCTATGGAAAAAATTAATACTTCAACTCAATTACCTTTTTTAATGCCCATATCACCACAATTGGTGTATTCATCCCCTTTGGTGACTTCTCAAATATAAATTCCTAATCCAAATGGGTCTAATGTGCAATATCTTCTCCAAGTTATTCAAGCTTTGGAATCTAAGGTTACAAATATTGAACAAAAAACTTCAAAATCAACTCATGTTATTGATTAAAAAGATATATTGCATAATAATATTATACCTGAGATATCTTTGGACCTTTTACCAATTCAATTTTATCACCCAATTTCACACTTTATGATGCCAAGGGTGACCTTGAGTAAAATCTTCTCTTTCTATGTAGTATGTCTTGATTGTGCTTACACTAATAAAAATTTTACCAAATCATTTTCAATAAGACTCAATAAATATTATTTGATATGATCCTATGATCTACCAATACAATTAGTAAAGGTATTTAAACCTCTATCAAATCAATTTTTATCATATTTATCTATCAACATTACTAAAAATATGGCATATGTACAAATTTCAAAGATCAAACAAGAAGCTAATGATCCCAAAAAATGAATATATTTTGAGGTATAAGATAATGTTGGCCAAAATGACAAATCCAATTACAGATAAAGAGCTTCAAGATATATTTCATCAGATCTTGTTTATCTCATTACATGAGTCTATTGTCTTCAATAAAATTAAATATTTTGATGACTTATGACTTATTATTTGAGATCAATAAATGATAATACATTAAACAAGCTTAATTATGTAGCCAACACACTGACTACATCAAATACAAAATTTCATATCAAACTAAGTGATAAGATAAAACCTCTAGAAGCTAAAAATTAAGAAACAACAATGACGAATATTGTGTCACAACAACATAATAGGCTCATCTTATCTAATGCACATAAAGACAATTTACACATTTTCCTAAGTCTCCATCTTCACTCTTTAAGAATCTAGTGGAGCGTCCTCTCCTATCTCTCCCTCCTCCTTTAAAGATTAATATGAGTTGACCTCTAATAAAAAGATATGATATCAACTGATTTTAAATACCACCAATGTGTTGGGCATTCTATGAACATATGTTATAAGTTGAAGCACATGATACAAGATTTCATTGATAGTGAACATATCACATTTGATGATGTTCAAAAGGATTCAAGATCACAACATGGTAATCATCAAAATCATACAATATTCAATAATTGTGTACAAGTTCATTCTAAAGAAACATCAGAAGTGCAAATGGCATATAATGTTATGTTCACCCATTAGATGGTATTATTGTCACACTTACACAAGATATATCTCATATGTTTCATATGACTTCTATTACATTTAATGATAGTGAGATTATGGTTGATGATTCGAATCTTCACTCATTATTTATTAAAACAAATGTTAATCATCGACCTATATAAATTATTATGGTTGATAATGGTTTGAGTGAGAATGGATGTACCATGACATCACTTGCACATTTAATATATACACATGATGATTTATACCATTTGACCAAAATAGTCATAACATTCAATATGAAATCACAAGAGGTGTTTGTTAAGATTGATTTACCTTTATAGGTTGGTTCAACACATGTGACAACAAATTTTTTAGTTATACCACATACATGAGTCTTCGATATATTATTTAAATGACCATGGATTAATAACCTCCATTTAGTACACTCTATAATGCAGAGATGTCATAATTATATTCATACCAATGGGGTAATCATAGTTTCATGGACTCAATATGAACATCCATTACAACAAGAGAAGTTTATTCCAATATAGTTAATTGTATAAACTAATAAAGTTAATCATGACTAAAAAGGTAATAAAAATGTGATCCCATTTCCTAGGTGACCAATACTAGAGAGGTCATTACATTAGAAACATATAGTGGACTCCATTGAGTCCTCATCTATTCTTGTATGACCTAGATAGTTGTTGAGAGTAGATCAACATGTTTTATAAAGGGTGAAAAGACATAAAACTATAGTTGCACTAAAGAAGGCATATATCACTAAACAATGGATTCCATGAACCACTAATACTTCATGACAATAAATTCCTATGAAGCGTAGGTAGAGTTTTACAAATTCTATATATTCATATATGGTGCATATGCATGATCCTTGGAAGCACGACCATTTTTTCATATCTCATCTTAAGCTTAGAGTTTCCTATGATCATCTCTTATATGGGATCATTAAATATCATTCTCATTCTAAAATTCAAAACTTCAAAAAAAATCAATAAAATACAAAATATTTAAATAAATCAAAAATACAAAAATAATTAGCATTCACATGTTTACTAAATTTTACATATGTTGTTTACTTTATGTTAGCATATTACTTGTTTACATAGATATGTTTCATAGGTAATTGAGTGTGATACAAGAATATATTAGATCCATGATACATGCACATACAAATGTTGGACCTTTCCTCTATCCATGTAACACACTACGTTGGGGGCATATGTTTCTATTGATCACGATTAATATAGGTTCTATTTTTTTAAGATCTTTTTAAATTATCATGTTGAGCTTATATAATTACACTTACACATGTCTATACTCATGTATACATCTTACATAGTGTGGTAGATATGTTATTATACTATATATTTTTCTAATACATGTATGCAAGAGCTAGTATTATATGATTATGCTAGTTGATTATATTTAACTTATTCATATTATCATTTGGCTTACTTGAGTGTACTTGTTTTCTATCTTGTTTGGAGTGTATAAAATTTCAACATGTTCCTTTATTGTTTTCCACAGTGCCCTAAGTGTTTTTTCTTTTATATGTGAACATTTGAACATGTCTTTTCTTTTGAGTGTGTGGCATTTGAACATGCTCATTGTTTATGGTCTCCTTAGACACCTTTTACGTGATATTAAGTACTCATATGTGTGTGCTTTATTTATTATTTATGTTATATTTTTTAATTATATATGTTTTCATTATCTATATCATATGTCATAGGGCTTGTTATGTTTGGATATTACAATCTTCGTTGATACATCTACATAGACACAATTTCAGTATATGTTTTGTTTATACATGATTGGTATTGATATAACATGCTCTTCTTAACCTTTTAAGATAAGGTGACTCTCAAATAACATTCCCATCACTCAAAAGGTGACATACTATCAAGGGAATGTCATAGAGACATGAGTCCACATACACACAATTGATAGAATTAGCAAAATTTGATACAGTTTACATGATCTAGATATACATTTGGGGTAAAATATTATGCATTCATCACCAAATTTCACATATTTAGGGCATGGTTTTTTAGATTTGTGACAGATATTATACATATTTATAGATCATATGTTATATTTTGATAGATATTTCATCTTGAGACACATTAGAGGTGTATATGCCATGAAAATGTATCAAATTAGAGATACACATTCAAATTATATATGAATTGACCTTACCAAGATGCACCATTTGAACTTTTATCTACTTTAAATAATTAACTCTTTTGAGTAGTGTGATCAAGATTTAGTTCCCTTGATGGAATTAGTACTACTTTTCATAGGTTTATATGGTTATAACATTTGACTTGGGCAAGAATGCTTAGATTAGATAAATTATGTGTACACTTGGGTTATGTGATTGAGATTCAATATTATTGATGACCTTGGAATAACTCATTTTTGCACTATATTGAGGGCATGATCACCTCTAATTCTCCTCTTCACTTATTCAAGGTTTAGTTATGAACCTCTCTCCAATGATTTAACTAGGAAGAATCATTATAGAAGCAAAGTACCTAGGGGTAGAATAGTTGCATCAACACACAAGTGTAATCCTTCCTTACAAACATTTTAATTATTTTAATTTTCAAATTATATTCACTAATTACACTTTATCATGCTCTTGGTTATAGATAATACATACATATATAAAAATAAAATAGGGCTCAATACAAATAAAGTTGTGTTATACACACCATGATACACATTTATTTCCTTTAACCTAGTAATTTCATCCTTATGCATTGCTAGATTAAAAGAAAAAGTAGATGTTAAATCTATAATTTATATGATAAAATATTCTTTTACACTTATAAAACATTACTTATGTATCAACCATTTAGATTAAGACATCTTCAATACTGAAAGGCTTGCATTCACCATCTCATTGTGTATAAATTATTATCTTATAGTCTAACCCTAATATTTTGACTACCCTGATCACCTATAGCCCATAGTATGCTTTAAAAATATTAAACTATTAGTTATATATATTTAATAATTCCCTATCCTCTAGTGTATTACCATCCATACTAGGATATTAACATAGATGTTATTTTACCAAGTTTAATATTAGTGTTTATGCCTTATAAATACTCAAATTTATAAATATTTTGATATGTATGGCTCAGATTAATTTCTTAATTAACCCTTCTATGAGATATTTTCAAAAGGTACAGTATAAATTCAAACAAATCCCACTAGTTTATACATTTAAAAACTACTAAACAAGCACCTATATATCTCACTAGATCATTCATACAACTGAGTTCTCTTGCCCTATCTTATCAGTCATACGAGAAATCTTCTAATAGGTCTAAAGCATTAAAATAGAAACCCATTATTCTATGTCAAATTATAATATAGATCACTACATGCATTCATATATATCATATTACACCATTTTTCACACACAATCCCATATAAGCGGGAAAACTACATCATTCTTAGGCCCTCTTCAGATTGTATGGCTATGTAGATAGTGTTTATTGACAAAGGGGTCTTTCAGATTATTTCAACTTCACATCAGCACATTGAACCTTGTTTATGATATCACATGTCCTAATTAGAGGACCTAGGATTATGAGCTACATACTAACATCTGGGACCTATGCACATGATCTGGATAGATAATCTATAAATTAACAACAAGATATAATAGGTGAAAGTGGAATTTACATAAAATTACTTCTACTTCATTGTAGATAGATGCATAGAAACATGAATAGAAGTGTTGATGCTAGTGTCTAGATTATAATGGTAGTGTATGAGTTAATAGAGAGCTAATTTATAGAATTTGATGAATCATACTTGAGCATCATCCTAATCATTTCTACACCTATATATAATAGATATGTTTTTGTATCAGCGAGTAAAATAAGTATCATCTCTTCTTTATGTCTAAGAAATTAAACTGCTATTTGGCATTATACTTTATATGTTTAGCATATTTCCATAATTCAACATTATAGTTGAATATTATGAATTAGAATTGTTTAATTGGATTGATTTTAGAATAGTTTATTCCTTAATTAATTAGGCTATTCTCTTTACCGTTATTTTTAAAAAGGGTTAAATAGTTGGATATGAGCTAATATAGTTGTGAGTTTTAGGTGTAGGCAAACAAAAAGAACTATATAAGCCCTATGACATCTAGTAGTAACATTTGTAAATTAAAACTAAGCCATGTAACAATAATCACCATATAATTAATCATTATTAAGTTCTTGACTGATATAGAATGTGATATTTTCCTAGACATTATGTATTCATGGGCTTACATACAAGAAAAATATTTGATAGGTGATACACAAGGAACATGTAAATAACACCAGTAAGATTTGAAATAATAAATGATAGATATATGTAGTCATTATTATCATGATGAATTTAAAAATCATAAAATTCAAGTATCTAAAACCCTAATGAAAGTGTTATAAATAGAAGGAAAATCCTAATGTAAAAGTAGGCTTTTGTAAATGTTCAACAATAATCAGGTTTACCAATATGTTTTATAAATTTTTGGGAGATTAGAAAATGTTAAACCCTAATTAGATAAATTATTATGCAAAATCAGAGTTTTAAAAATATGTAATAAATGATACAAACTAATTTGGAATTTACTAAATCTAGAAATATGTTAAATATGGAAAGTAAAATGGGAAATATAAACTTAGTTAGAAAATTAAGATATTGACTATTAATGAAATTGAAATTGATAGGGAGACTATGTTGACTAAGTGTAGACCCAGAACAATATTTGGTGGGGATTTTGGGTAGGAGCATTGTAATTGGATAATAGAGCAGTGCATTTTTGTGTTTAAAGAGCACTAGTGTCTAACAGGTAATAGAGATCTAATTTTTTTTGGGATAGGTTCACCTTAGCCTATGTGTTCTTTTGAATACGATATAGCTTATGATCCAATGTGAAAACTACCTTGTATCTCATTTTTTACTTAAAATTATAGCTCAATGACATAGGAATATGAATGAAATCACAAATAAAATAGGATTAGCAATTGAAGTTGTGTTTATCCTCAACACCCTCTATGTTGAGTTTTTCCTACATACCAATACTCTAAAGAGCGATAAAAATCCTTATATTTCTCTCATGTTATAGTGTTTTTTGTGAAGGACTTGTATAAAATGCTAGATGATGGTAGAATTCTATTGTGATTAAGTGTTTCAACCATGACTTGTGACATTGGAAATGTATTAATACTTTAGCTCGCGGCTACTAAGGTCATATGTAATCATAATTAGGATAAATGAGTAATTTTATCTCATTGTGAAATTATAATGCTTGTGATTTTTAGTGTGAAATATTATTTTGTGAAAAATGGTTTGAAATGTGGATTTATAGTGGTATTTTTGGAATTCCTTTGAATAGAGTCTCAATCATATATAGTCTTATAATAATTATAATGCAATCAAACTATGTTATATAATAAAACCCTTTCCACTGACATGTCATTGTGAGTGGTTTATTTTGGATAAAATTGAGCTATAACCACTGTTATTATGTCATGATAATAGGATGGGGTGGGTAGTCCAAGAATGAAGTCCATGGACATGGTGTCTAATTTCCATTTTAGAATCTCATAGGGGTAAAAAAACCTTGTAGGGTGATAATGATCAATATTGACCCTCTAGAACTCAAGGAATTGAGATAAAAATTTTGCAATGTCTTTTCAAAAACTAGCCTAGTGATATAATTATCTCAACTGTGCATGCATCTTATTCACTCTAGGGTGTGCCTAGTAAGGATATGGATGAGACTCTAAAAATATCAAAATAGTTAATTCACCTGATATGAGAACATAAATATTCATCTTGTGATGCAAAATACCATTTTATTCAAGTTAATCCCATGTACTTTACCTTTAAGACCCCTTCTAAATTTACCATCTATCATATTTCTTGATAAATATCATCCTCAACAAGTTACTTAAGGATTTAGTTTCATAAATATTTGTGTAGATTAATCACTACCAACTCATGGCATATTATTCCCAAACCATCTATAACAATGTTCTTATTTCCTTTAATGTACAATATATCACACTCATAATCACATAAAAGTTTCATCCAATGCCATTTATGGGCATTAATGTTGGGTGAATTAAAAGTTGTTGTAGGCTCAAGTGATTTGTCCTTAGCACAAATTGATGATCAAGAATAAGTGTCACCATATCAAACAAGAATGTACTATAGTTTTATTTCATATATCTCATCTCATATTCCTTGAGTTTCTTAGACTAATAGGTAATCACTCTACCCCCTACATATTGATGACTCATCACCCTAAAATTTAGGCATCAGTTTAGATAAAGAACTCCTCAAGTGGACCATGTACCACTAATATGGGTGCACTAGTGAGATGTTTATTAAAAAATTAGAATTCCTTATCACCTCCTTTGTCTATGTAAATGTTTTCCCTTTCCTCCAAATGCAATTTATTGGGTTTTAATTATAGGAAAAATTATTAATGGAGTGGTAGTAGTAGCTAGAAAAATCCATGAAGCTATGTACCTCTATGACATTTATGGGTGTCGACCACTTGATAATTTTATATATCTTAGAGGATCATATTAATAGTTCCTCCTTATAAATAATGTGCCCAATGAATTGTACCTTTCATTGTACAAAATCACTCTTTGCCAATTTGTCATACAAATGGTTCTCTCTAAGAACTTGTATAAACTACAACATGTGATCCTTATGTTCCTCTTCATGTTTTGAGTAAATCAAGATGTCGTAAAGGAATATTAAAACAAAATTATCTATAAAGGTATATAAAACTCCATTCATGAGGCTCATGAACACTTTTAGATCATCATTAGAACCAAAAGTTATAATTTTAAACTCGTAATGGCCATAACATGATCCAAATGTAATATTGTGAATCTCTGCTTTTACAAATTATAGTTGATGATACCCACACTAAATATATATCTTAGATAACACTTTATCTCCCTACATTTGATCAAATAAGTCATTGATTTTTGTTAATGGGTAATGTTTTCTTATTGTTATTTTTTTTAACTAGCGGTAATTAACATAAATTTAAAGGTATTTATCCTTATTTATGAAGATAATTGGTGCTTTATAATGAGAACACTAGGATAATAAGGTACTTTTCTAACATTTCCTATAGCTACATCTTGATCTCACAAATCTCAAGTATGGCAAGATGGTATGTTTCTTTAGATATTGGATCAATTACAAATAAAAGGTCTATCTTGAAATCAATCTATTAAGGTGGGGGCATCCCATAAAAATCACTCAAAAACATGTCAATAAAATAATAAAGGATAGGATGGCCATCTGATGAAGCCTTTTATTTCTCCTCTAACCTATCACTCACTATGATAGCATAAATTTGGCATCCATTTTATATATTATTTTTTATCTAGATCATGTAAATATTGTGCAAGGATATAGGTATCTTGACCCATATTATAATCATATAGGTCTAAAAATCATTGACACACTCGATGAACTTATGAGAACTAGGCCAATATATACACAAAATAACCTTATAAGTCCTCAAGGGTATAATGTGTAAGTCAACAATGGTGGGCAAGCCACTGAAATCTATAATGAAATATATCACTAGTGAGTTAAGAGACATCTTATCCAAGGTATCCAACTCAACCTTCCAACACTCTTGGTGCCTAAAATCCAACAAACTATAATATTCCATGACTAAAGGGATATAATGGATTTATAATCTTGAAAATTAAATATAATAGTAGCAGATACTTTGTTAATCATACACATGGTCTCAATGATCATCATATAGATATTTTATTGGAAGTTTTCCATTGGTGCATAAATAATGTGGCCCTAATCCACATCACCAGCTATCTACTCATACATCAGAGCCTTATGCCATGTGGCAGTTGATAAGCTCTGTGAGAAATTTCATGTATATTGATATGGTGATCCATGAGTGAAACATGTACCTTTGACCTTCTCTCACCTCGATAGGGATCCAATAGTCCTCTACCCAACTATATTTTTATACCCTAAAGGTTTATCCTACATAAAACTTTAAGTCCATGTTGGCCTAATCTACTATCTATCATGCATTATCTCATTGTTACTTCCCACCTAGTTTTAACCCCTCCTAAATCTATATGTATTGTGATCAAGATGAGTAATATATTATTATTAAGAGGGTCTAGGAGTTAACTATGTAGGTATCCATCCTCATATAGGTATGGAATATACACCATGTGATATCATGTCATATCCATACTATAAATTATTATATAACATCTCTCGAGTCTCATAGGACCTTCCCCAAGTCTCCTTTTCAATTCAAGCCTTATGCATCATGATTTCTAGAGTCAGTTGCCTTAATATGCATAACATGATATCTAATTATACATTCACACCTCTGATAAAATATTTTATCTGAATAGACTCATTTATCACATAACCCACAAACTATAACAAATCAAATAAATCACACTCATAATATGCCACTATACTTATCCCATATCAAAGTTTGTGAAACCAATCCACCTTCCTTTGTATATAGTGTGGTGAAATATATTGGTTCCTAAACTAGTACACAAATAACTACCAAGTAGTAGAATTTGAGGTCAAAGGATCTTTAACTCCTCAAAATCCCACCATATCTTCCCTACACCTCTCACTAGGTGAGTATCCAAATAGGATCTTCCATTAGAATCATAATCATAAAGGGTAAAACATCCTAAAACATTCTCTATCTATGCCTCAATTATGCAACCCTCTATAAAACCATCAAAATTTGATGGATTGAGTCAGATTAGGTCCTTGACCAAATATCCTAGTGCATCTTAGGAGGGTGGTCATAAACTCACCTCTCTTAATGCTCCTCTTTATGTTGAGACTTTGCATTGTCTCCCTCTACACACTAGTGCAAATGGTTACAAAATCTATGCCTTTTTTATCTCCCTCTACCCTCTATTATTTCATGTTTTAGGCCATATGCCTCTCTCCCTAGACTTACCTATATCTACCCCATGAATTCTTTGGAGAATGTAACTCTAAAATATTATGCACAGCTGGTAACCTCTCTTATAATACACCAAGTATCTATATCATGCCATGTAGTATTTAGGTTTTAAGATATACTAGGTCCTACAAAACTAGAGGTAGTTAAATATGGAATTTATCATCATTTTATATCAATATTATCCCCTTGTTAGACATTTTACACAAATAAAGGATGAGTTTAAGATTAAATAAAAAGTAACAAAAAAACTAGCCTACCTAGAGTTTTTAGTGTCTAAATAATGCTTTGATATTAAAATGTCATGCCCAAAAAAAACACATGAAAATAATAAAAAATAGGCCAATTTTATATTTGAGAATGTAAAATGCAATTTATACACCCACATCTCTAACTATCTAACCAACTATGTGGCATGAGACAAACAACACGTCGAACAAACTCACATTCCTAAATAGGCATGATTTTCAATGTGAAAGTGATCACATGGTTGGTACACAATTATGTTATCCCAACTTGATATAATTGGCATATAGGCCCATAAAAATATTACAATTATTTATGCTAACCTAATAGGCCCCATGACTCCTATACATGTACAAAATTATCTACTAAAATGGGGTGGGTTTGAGAAACCATTGGTTTAAATGATTCATTTCAAATCTCAAATTTTGACTTACCTTTATGGAAATTTCTTATCTATTATATCTCAAAGTCTTCATATGACCTCAAAAAATGTCTAAAAAAATATTTTTAGTTCTTTGAGGATGGAGTATTCCATTTCAACCATTATATCTCTATTATCATAGTCATCAGATCCATAAAGTTGTGGAAACCCTAAGAATCATTAAGGAATGAAATAAATGATTCAATCATCATTTTCAAAGTTTCAAAATTTATATTAGGTGAAGGGTGAAAATTTTTTGGAAGATGACTTGTTCATAATCATTCATTTCCTTGAATTATTGTCATTAATGGGGTCTCTAATATTTTTATATTTTTTAATTTTATTTCATTTTAAGTTTATACCTTGAAGAAAAGTTTTGTGATTTGATTTTATAGGTACCTAACTTCTTAGAACTCCTCCAAGAGGTCTCATTTTCTCACAATTTTTGAAACAATGGTTTGGATCTTTAACTCTTCCACAACCATTAAGGAATGTCAATGTTTAGATTATAAAAAAATAATATTCATTTATATTTTAAAGTTTTTTAAATTTTACTTAATGTGGTAGAGGGAAAAAACATAGGATGGATCCCTTTTGGGTCAACTCATCTAAGGGATTTTAGGAGCCCATAAAATCCATGTTATCACTCAAAATGTGCATTCTAATATCAAAGGCTCATGTATGCACTAGTGCACAACACTTTCATGCCTAGTGCTTTGGACTTACACACCATAGAGTGATTCAGTATCTTGTTATAATAATGGGATCATCTCCCAAGGTGTGGGACTCCTATATTACTTAGGATGAACCTCTGAATTAGGCCATATTTATTTTATTATAAATGAACCTTGTTTAGGACTAGTGCATAGACCTATAAAAATCATAATGAAATCTATAGTTAACCTAAACTTGACAAAGGGAAAAAGGGAGAGAAAAGGTAATATGGTTACTATAATATGAAAGTTGATGTACCACTAATAGAACAAGTACCTCACCTGCTTAATGACACAATAAAACTAATAGACTAAATACAAAGTATTTAAATTTGATACACTACATAAGTGTTTTGCATGAAGGTAAGGTAACATAGTGAAATGTTAGGAGGGATGAAGAATGGTCCATAGATAATGCCTATGTAGACCCATGTATACATAGCATGCAACTTGTAGAGACTTTCACTCCTATGAATAGGTATGAAAGGAGGACATCAATGAGAGGATAGACATCCATAGACAAGGATCAACAACTGTGAATGAACATAGAACATAGAGCATGAAGAAAATTAAATTAATTCTTATTAATCTCAAGGTCTAAGGAAATATTAAAAACATGAATGGTAAGAGATTTGTTATACTAGGAGAGGGATATTGGAGGGTAAAATTTGGTAGTGTTATGATAATTATAAATGTAAACCCTTTTAAAATAAAAAATAGGGTTTATATAAAACTTGGAAAGGCCCATGATAATCAATTCACATTATGAGTGGTAAGTAGGAAATTGAATTCAAAAATGGCACCACAAGTCCAAGGTTGATTAATAGGAGAAAAATATCTATAATAACTGCTACAAGCCATTCTCATTTGATTTAGGTCTAATAACATGATCATGAAAGTAGCTATAAGGTCACTTGTGTACCCAAGTGTGTGTCTGAGAATGAAATATGTTTAGGTAGCCAAGGGAGGTGTGTGTTCATGCTCTAAAACTCTGACAGTCTCTTTTATATTCAAATTTGGCTCCCTTGATGTCTAATCAAACTCATCTACCACCCTTATTCATGGATGCCACTTGTTAATCCACCTAAACTAGCCCTCTAACATAGACTTGTGCAGGTATATCATTGTGTTCTTCCATGTCATCTTGTGTATGTGGCTAGTTAAATGTATCCTACATAAAGGGTATGTACTAAAGGTTGGGAAGAGAGTTGGTTATGCAATAAAGCTATGATATTTTGAAGGGAATTAAGGGTAATATTTTTCATAAATGCACAAAAAACTAACTCCTCCCATGTCTAGTCTCTTTTAATGGTTTCTGTGGTTTATGACATCTATTTGAAATGTATATCAGTCTATAAAAGAGATGGTACATAGCCTAGATCATAATCTACATTTCATAAGGGCACAAATGCAAAACATTATGATTTAGTGTGGGACATCACCATTCAGTAACAAAGAAGCCTTTGAATAAGAGAGTGTAATAAAAATGAAGATCTTAAAATGCACTCATAATTTGGAACTAATTTCTCTGCATTCCTCTCTTTCACTACTTGAAGTTTAAGAGACACGTGTGCTTTGATTTGTACATTGTGTTAGTTTGATGATGGATATTTGAAAGGGGAATGCATTGGGAACTCCTCGTAGGCATAAATCAACACTTAGTTTATAGGTGAACTTGTGTTGACTATTGAGTGTGGGTCCAAATGGTAAGCATCTACATGCAGGTTTATTTTTAGGTAACTCGACACTATGAAAACATGTAACAACTTGTGTAAACGTTATGAGATTAGAACTTGCTAGGGGGACTTATAGAATCAATATTTTTTGATAACCTCTTTGGGCAACTTGCCTACTTAGCAAAAATTTAGTAGCCTTCAAGTAATCGATTCGGTACATATTCATCTAGAATCCCTTGACCCTTTTTTTAGAGTGTAATTGGTAGGAAAACCCTACCAAACCTTAGAATGAATTGAGATACCTTCCATGAGGACAAAAAAACAAATAACTACATTGAACGGTGCTTAGAGGAAAAGTAAATCTAAACTAATAATACTATGCACAAGTGCTTGAAATAAATGAAACTATTTTAAAAAATAACACATGCATGTGAAACTTAGTGAAATTAAAACATATAAAATATTATTTATAAGGGTGTTAATGATCATCAGAGATATTTGTTGAGATGAATCCCATTAATGAGGATAGGTAACACTTCTTTGCTTGGCCTTATGAGCTAGTATGCATTGGCTTTCTTGCAACGAAATATGGTATTTGGGCCACTCCATATAACATCAAACACCATATGCTTCCCAAACTTCTCTCTATCTACATCTCATTTAATTACCAAGTCTCCTTCATTGAAGCTTCTATTAATATCCTTTTTATTAAATGTTCTCTTGATCTACATCTGATAAAGCTCTATAGTGTGCATGGCTTGGATGCTAAGTTCTTAAAGATCCATTATCTTGGATAACCTTATTATCATAGGCTAACTCTTAATCAATTCAAATTTAAGGGATAACACCAATAAAGGTAGCTCAAGAGATATAGGAAACCGCACTTCCTTCACATAGACTAAACTTAAGAGTGAATTCCTTATCACTCCTTTTGACATTATTTGATCTACCTAAAGGGGTGTCTTGAGCTTGATGTGTTATGATCACTAGTTATCTTCCATGGTTTAATTAATGATTCAGATCAAGTTCTTGTTAGTTGATTTGGCTAAACACTTATCTTGGTAGTAATAGTTTGAGGAGGTTCTCAAATGGATGCTATGTAGGACCACCCATTCACTAATCTTGGCTTCAAGTAAATATAGTGTATTATCTAATATAATAGTATCCAAAACACCAAATATTAAGATAATGCTTTCATAGAAGTATAGGATGGAAACCTCATTAGCCTATTTGAGTGATATTACCTCCATCTACCTTATGAATTAGTATGTTTCTATGAGGATCTATTTATGTCTTGCACTCAATGGTATATTTATCATGTTAGTGAATTACAAGCCTCATTGAGAAGAGCATTGATCATCTTGTATTTGGCATAGGGGGTTGATAATTTTAACTTGCCCACAAAAAAGGCACACTTATTACACCCTTATACCCATGTGTGCACATCCTTAAATATAGTTGGCCAATAATAGCTACCCTGTATGATTTTGATGGTAGTGGTTTTAGGTGATTAATGGTCTCTTGATGTACCATCATAGAATTATTTAAGTATCATGTTCACATGATCCTATTCTATACATCATAAGATAACTCCATTGATGTCTCTTCTAAAAATTACACCATTGACAAGAATATAAGGAATGGATTGTAATCTAAAATGTCTATGATTGGCTTTACTTAATCCATGTGAATATGTATCCATCTAGAGGAAGATCCTCATGTTTTGATTCCAATCCACTGCAACATCCTAGCCCATTAATTGATATTGACATAATACAAAATTTACTCTATCTTTTATCTTAACATTATCTATTATTTTCTCATAGAGTTTCTTGCCTTGTAATATATTATGATTTAGATGTCTATGTTATGTTCCATCACCTTTGTTACCCAACCATCTCTCTTCTCGTTAGTGTCCTTAATGAGTAAAAACTTCTTTATACTTGAGTGTGAGACCATGATATGGATCTTGTTGTTATAGAGCACATGCCTAAAGGTTTTTAGTTCTCTTATCATTATAAGGGTGTGATTTTATACAAGGTTATAACATAGCTCATAATCCTTAAGTGTCTGACTAAATCAAGCACTAAGATACTCTAGTTGATCTTTATTTCACTACACCAGAATGGCTAAGATGCTTTCAACTCTGCCAAATGCATAAAGGATGAAGTCCCTTATACAATCTAGGTTTATCAAAGTAGGAGCCTCTATGATGGCATGTTTTATGGATTTGAAACTACTTTAGCCTTATTGGGTTTAGATAAATGTAGTGTTTTTCTAGAGTATTGTTATGAGGGGCTTGACTAGAGTTACAAAACTTGACACAAACATTTTGATGAAGTTTATTTTCCCCAAGAAGCTTTAGAGACTATTCTTGTGACCTAGGAGAGGAAGGGATAGAATGGACTCAATTCATTTCGGATCAATTACAAGTCGTTATTTAGATATGATATATTCATGAAAAATATGCACTTACTTGGGTTCAAATAGATCCTGAACTCTTGACATTTTTCAAAGACTTGCTCTAGGTGACCCAAATGGTCCACTTCATGCTTTGAAAAAATTATTACATCATCAAGGTAAAATAAGATGATGTTATTGAGGATTCCCTTAAATACCATATCCATGGCCCCCTAAAAGGTGGCTAGTATACTCATCAAATAGAATGGCATCATTTGGTATGTGAAGGTACCCCACTTAGTGGTGAATTCCATTTTAAATTGATTTCACTCCTATACAAGTACTTAGTTATAGCCTGAATAACCATCCAATAGTGAAAACCTTTATGTGTCTATGACTATTTGTAGAATTTTCTCCATTAGCAAGAAGGGGTAGTGGTCTTTGAGGGAGGTTTTTTTTAGGTCCCTAAAGTCTACACATAATTGGATCTCTCTATTCTTATTATGCACTAGGACTATATTGGCCACTTATGAGGAATTTTTAATTGGAAACATTATGTTAGCCTCAATGAGATTTGAGAGCTCCTTCCTAATTAAGGTCTCAAACTTAGGGTTAACTAGCCTTTGTTTCTATCTAATTGGCCTAGTGTTTGGGTAAAGCTCAATAGTTTGATGGGCTAAGATTAGATTAAAGCCTTTGAGCTCTTGATATCTCCATGAAAATATATCATCATATCTTCTAGTTAACTCAACTAATTCTTTGACTTTAGATGGGTAACATAACTTACTAACCTTCAGGAGCTTGTCATCAGAGATGGACATCGACTTAAATATTTCCTCCTTCACTTTCATATTTCTCCTCTCACCCTTGAGTTGGTCATTAGAATTAAAAATTATTTCAAATGTGACTGGCCCTTTAGGTAACTTGTTTCCCTTCAATTGAATTATTTGTTCTTCATATTGATTTTAGAGTTGTGGTTGATTAATTGCACAGCACTCCACTTTGTCTTGTAGGAAGTTAACAATTTATTCATCACTTTTGAACACCTAAAATTATTTTCATTATCTAAGATTGTTGATATGACTACAAGTTTTATGAGCTACTTAATCTAATTCTTATACTACGTAGAAGGTCATACTATGCACCCATAGTTTTTATCTTGTTAATGTCATCATTATGTGCCATTATTATTGAATGGATATTAAAATCATCAAACTCCTTGATTATGTCCAATGCCCTATGTTTTTAATCTCTTAGAAGATTATTTTTTGACATGTTCCATGCTCTAACCTAGTTTATCACTAGTTCTCTATCTCTAAAAGCTTATAACACCTTGATTTATTTCATATGCACTAATCAGATACCCTATATCAGTGCCTCATATTTGGAAAACTTGTTTGTGTAGCTAAAATTTAATTTAAATGCATGGAAATATTTATCCTTATGAAGAGATACCATTACAACACTAACCCCTATGCCATTTTTGTTTCAAGAACCATTTAAATATAACTACCATATGTCATCAAGGTCCTCTTGTACCTTTATAAGGTTAGGCACCAAGGTGTGCTCATCAAGGATGTATTATGTACCTATGCATTTTTATTTTTCATTATTGTATGGGTCAAACTCATAGTGCTCATGTGCCCATTCATCAAGTAGGTTATCCATAATTCCCTAAAGATGTGTGGTTGTCTCATGAAGAATTGAATTCTCCTCTTGGTTGAATAAGGTGTAATTTGTATTAACCAAGCTAGGAGTCTATGGCTCTACATGGTTTTTATAAATAGGCTTGACCTTAATGGTCACATTGGTCCTATATCTAGTCCGAGGTCGCATGTGCAAGCAATTTGAGGATAGATATCCACCCACCTTCATGGTGAAATATTCTAAGATGCATATAGTAAAGTAAAGGGGTAAGTCAATGATTACAATGTCTTTCATAATGGAAAGGCTCAGACATGCATGTATACTGAGACTCAGATTCTTAAGGATGCCCATAATTTTAATAATTGTTCCATCCAATTGGATGACCCCTTTTGAGATGGGAGAATATGTTAAGCCTAGAATGTCTACAATTTTATTCAATATCAATGAGTTACTTACACCTGAATATATCATAAAATTATGTATGATATGCTCATCGATAATCAGAGATGTAAAATGGGGGTGATTTTCTATTTTTATTCACCTCTTCCTCTGGTTGACATAGACTTATGGGTGCAGTAGGCATAGTCTATGTTATCTCATGAGATTTGAATCTCCTTAGGGCATACTAAAACAAATTCCTTTGGGAAGGAATATAAATAACATCCCACATTATCATATTTAGGCTTGTCTTCTTCATTTATTCAACTATGCTAAAAGGGCCTTAAGTCTCATTCATTTATGATTTTTGAATAATAGCCTCTTCTTCAACATGTGCACTAATTTGGGTATGACTCTCTCTCAACACAATTTACTTAATACATTCCTAGAAAATTATTACAAGTTCTTTTCCATATATATATATATGCATGAAATTTGGGGCACAAAGGTTGAGGGTATTGAAGGAGATAACTCTCTCTCTGATGATCTCTGTTTGAATCTTGTGTTAAAATCAATTGGGTTGCTTCCAACATTCAACATTTCATCCTTATTCACATAATTGAAGTCACTCTCATACCAATTTAGGAAGGTATATCCACCTTAATTTTTTATTTGTGCCTACAATTCATCCCTTAGTTGATATGAAGTAGATAGAGGCTCCTGAGGTGGTGGTGTATTTTGAATTATAGTTGACTCATTCATCATGTCATTCACACACATGGATTGATCATGTAGTTTCTTTCAATGGAAGCAACATTCATAATCATGGACCATATTATTCTCTATATGTATAAGAGCTATAGAGGTACTCACAGTGTTATAATTTGGCACATAGGGTGGTTTATTATATGTGAGCTAGTTTTGAGCCTATGCATCATGTTGGTAGGGAGGCCTAATTGATTGATATTACTAGTTAAAGGGTTGATAAGGATTGTAATTTTGTGATTTCTACATTTTGAGTGCTACTAGATCATTTTCAAATCTCTTCAATAAAGACCTGACTTTGTGCATCTCACTCAAAGGCACATAAGTTGATGGAATTGGTGGGCTGATAGCAGTAAGAATAGGGGATATAGTTGGAATAGGGGCCAAGGTAGGTGAACTTGTACATTCGGGCTTGGTATACAAGGGCATGAGGGGTCTAGTAATAGTTTTCCTCACTTGGATCAAGAATTTTTTTGCATGCACAACCTCATATTCATCTATTAATATTGTACATCCCATAGATTACAACATTATAACCACATCATTATTCAATGCTCTTAAAAAATATAAGAATACAGTCTTAGGATTTGTATTTACCATGAGTAGTACTAGATCACAAGTCCTCTATAATATGAAGTTTAAGTTGACCATCTACTCATGTGGAGCCCTTTTTATGGTCATGAGTTTTTCCATTAATGATAGGTGCTCACTCTTTTTCATCAAACTATCTGCATAGTGTCATGCCTAACTCATCCAAATTGTGAGTAGTACTAGGTCGTAAACTCTAGTACCATTGGAGTTCTCTTCCTTTTAAATAAGAAGCAAGGATTTACATTATTATGTTGTCTTTGGTCACATTGTGGATGGATAAAATATTTATAATGTCTTGTGTGTGATCTATTGGGTAGTAGAATTTTCTCTGGTAAATAGGGGATGATCTTAAGATCTATTACGAGAATAGCATTGTACAATGGAAGGATCAATGGGTTTCCTCCATTAAAGGTAATAAAGGTTTGGTTTTTAGGATCAGCCATATATGGGATGGGGAATAGTCTTCCTTTGTACACAAGGAATCTTCTAATTGGGGGTGTAGATTGAGCTCTAGGAGAAGGTTGTCTTATATCGCTAGCCTTCCTAATAGGGTAAAAATATACTCTAACTCTCCTTATTCTATAGGGTAAAGTAAATCAATGAAATGAAGGTTGATATCTCTTGCATATGATCTCATTTATCTTGGTATATAGATGAGGGATTGGTCTTTATAACTAAAAATGCTTAGAGTCATCAAGTGCTCTATAGAGTGTCCTTAACATTATCAAATAATAATTACACTAAATTCCTAGTTAAATATTTGAAGGGTCCCATCATACATGTCAAAAATTGTTATCTCTCAAAATGTGCACCTATATATGAAAATCTCATATGCATGATGGTAAGTGACACTTACGCACTAGAAAGAAATTTGGTATCTCATTGTAACAATGGGATCATCCCCCAAGGTGTGGGACTCTTGTTCTCCTTATAATTAACCTTTGGATTAGGTCAGTTGACATCCTTCTATTATAAATGCACTTATTTTAGAACAACACATAATTCTACAAAGACCATAATGAAATATACAATTAGCGCTAAACCTAAAATTTACAAAGGGGAAAAGAGAGAGAAAAGGTAATAGGGTTATTAGAATGTAAAATTTGATGCACCAAGAATAGAGTGAACACCTCACTTGCTTAATGATATAATAAAACTAATAGATTGGATACAAAATATTAAAACTAGATGAACTGCATAAGTATTTTGCATGAAGGTAAGGGAACACAATGCAATATTATGAGGGATGAAAAATGGTCTATAAATAATGCCTACATAGCCCCATGTATATGTAGCATGCAACCTGAATAGACTATCAGTTCTTCATAGAGGTGTGAAGGGAGGATGGTAATGAGAGGGAAAAACACCCATAGATGAGGATCAGTAGCCATGAATGCACACAAAACATAGACCATGAAGAAAAGTAAATTAGTTCTTATTAATCTCAAGGTCTAAGGTAATATTACAAACTTGAATGGGTAGAGTTTTCTAATACCAGGAGAAGGCTCTTGGAGGGAAAATTTTTCTATCATTACGATACCTAAAATGTTGACCCTTTTAAAATAAAAATTAGGGTTTATATAGAACTAGGTAAGGCCCAACATAATCAATTTTCCATTAAAAGTGATAGGTAGGAAATTAAATTTGAAAATGGCACCTAGAGCCCAAGGTTAATTAAGATCACCAAAATCTTCATAATAAATATTAAAGGGCATGCTCATTCAATTTAGGTCTAATCATTTGATCATGGAAGTAGCTGGAAGGTCACTTGTGGACCCATATGTGTATTTGAGGATGAAGGGCATTTAGGTAGTGAATAGAGGCATGTGGTCATGCTCTAATGCTTTGATATCCACTTTTACATTCAAATCTATTTGTATTAGACTCCCTCGACATCTAATTAGGCTCAAATACTATCCTTATTCATGGATACCACCTATAAATCCACCTGGACTATTCCTATGACATGGAACCATGTAGGCATATTTTTGGGTTCTATCATGTCATATTTCACACTCGATCATTTAAATGTATCTTACATAAAGGGTGTGCACTGAAGGTTGCATAGAGAAATGGTTGCATAGTGAAGATGTAAGGTTATGAAGGGAATTGAGGACAATTTTTTATAAAAATACATAAGTCCCTAACTGCTCTTACATCTAGTACCTTCTAATGGTATTTGTAGTCTATGCCTTTTATCTAGTACACATATTAGGTTGCAAAGGAGATAGTGGGTAGCTTAGATCATAGTTTATATTTCATATCGGTGTAGATGTGAAACCTTGTGATTTAGCATAGGACTTTGCCATTAAGTCATGGGGATGCCTTTGAATAATAATTCTCAATAAAATTTAAGATGTTGAGTGCACTCTTCATGATTTTGAACTACTTTTAACACTCTTCTTTCTATCACTACTTGAATTATAACAGACTTGTGCATTCTGATTTGTGTGTCGATTTGTTGAGATGAAGGATCCTTAAAAGGGGCATGCATTCTAAATTCCTCATAGTTGAAAATCAAAACTTATTTCATATCTAAAACAGTGGTGACTATTGAATTTTGGCATGGATGGGAAGAATCTACATGCAATCTTGATTTTAGGTAACTCGACATTGCACAAGTGTGTAACCTCTTGTGTAGTACTTATGAGTTTAGCACTTTTTTGGGGAACCTAGATATTTAATAAGCCATTAAGGCTAAAATTTTGTATCCTTTGTAAATAGGTTATAACTTGAATTATACTAGGTTTTGGGCCCTAAAATTGCTTCCATTTGAAATATGGAAAAAAAATTAAGGTGGGATCCCTTTCAAGTCACCCCACCCCTATGCCTTCTATTTGTCTAAATTGACTATAAAAAATGTACAATGAAACTATAAATAAAAAGTATAAAATATTATTCTATGTAGTTTAAAATATTAAATAGAAATATTAAAATAAGCATTGACCTATTGGGACCATCAATGGATGATGAACATAATTATAACTAGAATAATAAGAAAGATATCCAATAGAAAATCTTAGTATTTACATTCCAATATAATCTTTTATAAGATAAAAAAATATGGCTAAATTATTTATCAAACCACTTAATGGGCTTAATTAACCAACTAACTTATTATTAAACTTATTCTAATATACTAAAATGAGGTATCACATAAAGTGAACCATGCCCCTAACACATTTATTCAAATATCATATTAAATAAATAATAACAACAATATATGATTTGGATCTACCAAACCAACAACTGCCCCCCCCCCCCCCCCGCACACTCGGCCCCCACCCCTGCCCCCTCAATCCAAAGGGTTAAATTACAAGATGATATGGAGCTATGACTATGAAGTCATCAAAATTTTATGCCATACCTACAACTACCACATTGTACATATTGGTACTGATCAACCGATGCCACTTCCAAGAATCCTTCTACCCCACGAGGTGTAGCACAAATGATGAACATGATCAAGGCCTATTCATCCTAATGGCATGAATTATGAACATAATTAAGGCCTACTTTTCCCCTTTGACCATTATATACCCTAATATAGAATAACACAATCAATAACTACTCAACTACATCAATCCACAAAATGTCTCACATAGAAACCCATTGATATAACCATTGATGATTGATCAAATTCCATTCAATATATTTTCCCCTATCAAGCAAGAGGTGAGAAGTATGAGAAAATAAATCTAATTAAATATGTATGTTCCTCATTGGTAATATCAATGAACTCAAGAAAATCAAAACTCATAAAAGTAAAAAAAATCCAAGCCAAAAATACCACTATAACAAAACCCTATGTTGGAGTTAATATCTCATTCAATATGGGTGAATATTTTTGTACTCATAACATATCATTAAGTCCATCAGGACCATAAACCTAAGCCATGTAGTATGCCTCCTAGTTAGAATAAGTTTTAGAATATTAGAGAAACTAGAGTAACCTGAATAATATCAACTAGAATAACCAACACAATTTGATTCAACCTAATTTTTATGTGTGAATAGTGGTTTTATATAAGGAAATACATCAACAAGATGACCATTACCACCACATTTATTACATTTTGGTTATTTTCTATGTTTTTAATAATTAGGAGAGGAGGAATCACTTGAGTAACCACTAGACCTAGAACAATGCTTATGTTAATATTTGTGTTTGGAGGACTCTAGATAATGCTTTGAAGAATTTTGATGAGAATGTCAATCAGAATGTATCCTAAAATGCCTTTGTTTTTAACTTTTGTATCTAGTGTTTCCCTACCTTTGTGAATGAATAATCCTCTACATGATGACTTTTTTCTTTGTAAATTGGCGCTTCAAAAATGGAATCAAATATTTATTTATTAATCTTATCACTAAGCTACAACATTTTTACAAAAATATTATATGTATAACTAAGTCCATTCAAAGTGATTGAAATGAGTATATCATCATCTATTTTCCTACCTTTAGAGGTGTATTCCTATTTTAAATTCTTCATTCATAAAATGTATTCAAATACATTTTCATCATCTTTTAGTTTATTGTTCAATAGTTACATGAAAAGATCAATATTCTCGTATGCAATTTTTTTATCAAATAGATATTTCAATGTTTTCCATGATTTCCAAGCATCAATTTTAATAAAATAAAAGTGAATGATAACTTGCACAAAATAAGATGATTTTAATATTGAAAAAACATGTTTATCATGTATTTTAAATCTAATTAGTTTAGATGCTTCAGTAGGAGGTGTGGGTTGGTTTTCAAATAGTTCCCCTAATTAATTAAAAAACCAATGTGTTCTCCATATTCATGATCCACTCCTTATCATTTTTAGGATTTAGTCTCTGAGGTTGATAATTTAAGCCATAATCACACACAAAATATTATGACAAAAAAATGAAAATATTACTTGGGGATTTGCCTTTAACCTCTTAGTAGATTTATAATACAATATTTTTGATCTCATGACCTATTGAAATTTTTGTGCAAAATTCACAATAATTTAAATGTTGTAAAAACACCTTACCCTTATATCTCTAAAATCACATTTTATCATTCTTTTTTCTCTTTACAACACACTTTAAAATGCCAAAAACATTTTAGACTTGATTGGACATATAGAGAAGAATTTATATATAAATATTAGTTTTTTGTGATTTTTAGTAATAAAAAAATTTACTTGTACATGTTAAAATTATTTCCCTGTAAGTGAAAATTGAAGAATGATGGTGCTTTTGAGTGACCCATACTAATATACCAAACTGAAATAATAGATATTTGAGCATGGTGAATAGCTTATACACCATATTTATGAGTAACACATCACCATACCAAGATGTAAAATTTAGGTAGGAGCTTTTAAATCATACATTTATGCATTGGATCACCATATTATTTTTTTAAATGTCATACAACATCAAATTTATGGTTATTAAATTGACCTAAATTAATTTGGTTCTATCACAATGCCATACAATTTAGGTTTATCATTATTGACATAAAAAATCCATCCAATGAATTGTACAATAGCTTCATCAAGGGTTTGGGCCATACAAATTCATACAACTATTATTTAGTAGATTCCAAACATCATACAAACTCTTCACATCATCATATAGAATGAAATTGGCTAAGTTTTGGAGAGCAACACATCACGTTATTTCATTTTGGGCATTATAGGACCAATTTTTGGGTTGAAATTAGGAGTGTTAGGCTATACAAATTAATTTAGGGAAGTATTAATCTATAAAAAATCATATTTGGATTTTCAAGGATAAACAAAATTATAAAAAAGAACAATAATACATTCAAATGCCTTGCTGAAATTATCATATTTGCAGAAATATCATTTTCTCCTTTCATGGTGTTGTCTTTCTCATGCCTTCATGATCACACTTCAAACTTAGCTCTGATACCACTATTGGGACCATTAATTTAGGATGAACATAAAAATAACCAAAATAAAATTAAATATATTCAATAAAAATTATTATATTTACATTTTAATGTAAGCCTTTATAAGCTAACAAAAGGTGGTTCAGTTATTTATCAAACCACTCAGTGAGCTCAACCAACCAAATTATTAATATCATTTACTAAAATTATGTGTCATTTAAAGTGAATAATTCCCCTAACACATTTTTTTGAATATCAAACTAAAGTATTAATAACAAAAATGCACTATTTGGATCAACTGACCAAACATGGCCAATTTACAAAGGCTGAAAAAGTTGATAACAAAGGTGGAAGTCAACCCCTCTATATATGGGGAGTGACTGTGGTGGTCACATATCTTAAAATTCACACAACACCTTAACTTCCAAAACACAAACAACATGCAGCTTCACTCACATGATGTGAACCTAACCATGACCATCATGATTTATCCACACTCACATGATGTGAACCTAACCATGACCATCATGATCTATCCACACTCAACACAATCACCGACCCCTTGAGGCTTAAACCCTTACCCATGCAATCACATGGAATATTATCAAATGTATTGCTAATTGACCTCCACAAAGGTTTTTTTCCTAAGAAAAATAGATATGTGTAATGGAGAAGTGCCCTATAGATAATAAAATCTCAAAAATTCACCACGACATATAAACATCCCATAAATTTTTAAAACAAATTCTTATAGGTTCTAAAATTATAAATTTCAAATTAATATTAAAATTATCACTTAACGCCTTTAAAATTATGTGATTAATTATATATATTACACACATTTTTATAGATGATATGAGGTCATTTAGGATTCTAACTTTAAAAAATTATTAAAATTAAATTATGGCTCCTAAAATTATTATACGAAATGTTGTGGAATAATAGAATATTCCACTATATAATAAATTATTTTTTAAATATTTAGGTGAATTATAATTATAACAAAAACTACAGAAAACAAACTAGTGCTTTAGGGCATAAGGGGTTGCAAGCCATTTCAACACTTAAACCAGAAATTAAGTAAATTTCTTTGCACTAATATATTATTAACAACAAGATATCATTTTACATATAAAATTTCCAAATTGAACAATTCATTGAAATAATAAATCCCATAAATTATAATTAAGCCTTATTTCAATAAAGATAAAATAAGGAATATTACAACACTTTGCAAGATCAATAATTTACAATTATCTTCCTCTTTTTAAACACTTATAACTTAAATAATAACATTTCATGACTTCCAATAACCAGCCAAATTTATCCAAAAAACTAATAATAAAATGGTGAAAAATACTCTTCAATTCCATTCTCCAAAGTAACTTGCAAGGCCAAACCAAGGAGGGGATTGATTCTTATCAATTATTCCCATCATTAGGATACTTCCTTAGGCATCCCATAGGCCAAGGACTCTTGTATCTAAACATAAGTTGTGAAAATAATTTTTAGGTAAGGTAAAATGTGGGTAAGATAAAGTGTCTAGCATAACTACATTACTTATCATATTTATCTCCCCTATAAGCAAGGGTATCCTATTACCACCCAATCAAGAAACATGTGAAAAAAATTAAATAAACCTAAACATTAGAATCATTTAAAGCACAAGGCAGCCACAATATATCTCAATATTTAGAAAGACCCATGTATCACCAATGTGGATGAAAATTATTATTTTCCACTTAATGGGTTAGGAGAATGAGAACTACGGGATGCATCCCCTTGCCCAAACTCTACTCCCATTGAAATCAGATGAGTTTGGAAAAAATTAGTTTTCCTATTACCTAAAACCCATTTAATTAGTCATGTAGGATGACTTTGGATCTTTTTCACATGCCCAAACCCTACCAAAAATGGTACAAAACATATCTATAAAGTAAACCTATTTGACCAGCATAACACTACCATTTTTAAATCTATAAAAAATTTGTCAAAATACTATGATTAAAATGAGGGATTTTTTTCCATATCCAATCCCATAGAGGGAAAAAAATATGGTGGCTAAAGGCCCAGCCATGGAGAATGAATAATCACAAAATGGCAAGTCAAATGACCATGTTAACCCTTTAAAAAGTTCAAAACTAAATAAGAAAAAATATTTTTGAAATAAAATATTAAAACAAATCATGGATTTATTAAATTAGCTTATCTTGATTCCTCCACTAGATCCTAAACAAGACCATATTCTAATATGCCATTATATAATAAAGCCTCCTCTACTTCAAGATTTTCTACATCTTCAAGCTCAATCTCTCCTTTAAATTTGGAAATAATGGCCAAAAAGAGTTCTTTCAAGGAATTCCCCTTCTATTATAGAGAAAACACTAAACTCAATGAAAAAAAATGGATATGTGGCATTTGTCCCTTCCCATTCCTTGGCCCTTCCTCCAAAATTCTTAGTCCCACCTTTTGGTTATAGGGCTCTAAATTTACCTTAAATATCTATTTTCCACTTTATACAACCTTAAAAATAATTTTATAATTTTCCATCATAATTTTGGTTAGTGAAAACTCAATTTGACTCCATATTCATCTATTTGACTCATTATAAGGTTAAATAACTCTTGATTCATGGGTAAATGGGGTATAAATAGTGTTTGGTTACCCAAGTTTAAAACTAGTTAATAAAACATAACTAGGAATATATTTTAATTGAGGGTGTTATGCAAGACATTACTCATCTAAAATAAGTGGTACACCCATGATTAGAGTAGTCACAATTCCCTTTCATGGTCTCATATATTTTATACATCATTTCACACCTGAAACATCTCTACCTTAGCATACTCAAAGAAATTGAATGTAAAAATTTCAAATAACATGCATCAACTCACAATGTATAAATAAAAACATCTCAAAACACATCATATCAATATCAAATTAATGTAATCATCTTGTCAACATTATAGCATCCATATATTTAATTAACATAGTAAGTAAGAACTAACTCTACTAGCAAGATCATATAATCATGCATCTCAAAGAATAAAATGTAAACATCTAGATATATTATCATATGAATAATACTCATGTAATCAAAATAAGAACATTTTATACATAAAATTCATTTTCTAAGTAACATAATATAATTATGGGCATCTCATGCCTCAAAAAAAAAAATATAGTACAATATATTAGGACAAGTACAAAATACTAGAAGGTCCAAAACTAGCACTATGAAAATTGGGTCTCACAAGGTATGTAAAGGGGAGTTTCAAATTTATTACATTTTATACTTTGGTACACGTATGAATTATATCACATTATTATGCCCATGTAAAAGTGGGGAATTATGTAGACACCTAAATTTGGCATAATACCCTTATTCCCAATGTTTTATTTTTAATTTATTATATTTGAAAAACTTATACATATTGTCTTATTTTTTAATCATCTTGGTTTCAATAAGATATTTTTTTATCACTTCAGACCAAAAAACAATATCTGACAATTATCAAAAACTATTTGTTAGAATCATTAAACTATATGTTAGTTTTTAATTAGACTCTATCTCAAAAATAGATCATGTGTCATCTTCATATCAGACTCATGTTTTACACAGTTTTATCTAGGTCAAACATGCCCTTCACATGTCTTTGCATTTTAACCTTATGTTCCCTTTTTTCATTACCATTTATTTTTCACCTCAGACCTCGTCCCTTGTCAAATAAAATTTTGACTAACATGCATAACTTATCCTAGGTCATCATATATATAATAGGCCAATTCAAGACAATTAAAGAGAAAAAAAGGTAATAACATAAATAATACACATAATCAAAGTTTAAAAATAGGTGCATGCATCAAATACATTTCCTCCTACTTTAAGTTGAACCTCATTGAGTCACATCTTACACACTTGCAATGGAGATTTTATTTCTAGTATATCATCATTTTCCTTATGCCAAGGGACGGTATTCGCTTGCATATGCATTTATCACTTTTAGGGAAGAGGAGATTTAAAACCCTCACTCAATATATTTTCATATACACACTCAAAAGACTACATGGAGTTTTGATTCTAAGAGTATGAGATACATATTTTTTTACATTACTTCAGTAGTTACTTGACTCCATATCTATTTATTTATTTTGGAGTGCCAAATTATGTCAAAGAGGAATAACATCAAATATGCACATTCTACCATGTAAAAAATTGAATCACATGTCTAAGAAAATTAAAAAAACCTCATAATAGTGACATAAAAAATATTTTTGTAAATCTCATGTAGGCCAAATTCAACAGCACAAAGACAGGCTCGGTGAGCACAATTTTTCCTATGTGGAGTCTACCCTAAATGAACCTATGCCATATGCATGTATTCCCAAGAGAGTTTGTCAAATTATGTATTTCAATAATAGGATCCAAAAATAATCTATAGTCATTCTATAGGATCATATTTATAGAATAATAAAAAAGTGTGATCATTCCTTAACCTTTTTATTTTACATTATGTGGTGTAGTTTCATTTGTTGCATTTATTCATTTTTATTTGAGCCCAACCAGTTAGATAGATCTGAGTTTTATAATTTTTTTATTTAATTATTATTTTTATTAAATCCATAATTAGGGTAAACACCCTATTAAAATCAATATGTGACCAACTTCCTATAAAAATTCATCAATCAAGGTAACATCAAGTTCATCCATAAGACTTGAAACCTAGATTTCATTACCAATTAGCAATTTACTACTCTTTTATGTGTCTTTCAAGATTATTGTTAAAGTTATTAAACTTTATTTGAGATACTTGTTTCCTCTCATCATCTACCCAAATAAAATTGGTTTCATTCGTAATAGATACATACTAGATAATATTAGTGTAGTCTAGGATGGGATGGAATGGGCTCATGCCTCAGAACAAACTAGTTTCATTTGTAATAGATACCTTACAGATAATATTATTATAATATTATAAGGGATTGAATGGGCTCATTCATCACATCATTGATCCTTATTCATAAAAATTTATTTTTAGAAAACTTACAACAAAATCGAATGACATTTTATCTTAACCATGCTACAAGCATTAGGGTTTAGGGAAATATTTATGCAAGTAGTTATAATGTATTTGTGAGATTTTATCATTTATATCACCATTAATGGAGTAAAATATAAGTGATTTCAAGGTAATGATGGGTCAAAATGGGATCTTAAGTGGTAATGTTATTTTATAAAAAAACACATTTACCTTAATTGTGATAGATAATTTGAGGCTTATCCATGAATAATTTTAACATAGTGTAAAAAAACATTTTAGTGTTTTGAATCTAGTTTATGATCTTATTAAAAAAATTAAACATGTATTTTTAATTTCAATGGAACACTCCTTATATTTGTATAGTTTCATAAAAAGTGAGCATCTATCCATCAATTCTTTTTTTTTTAAGAAATGAATGTTTTTTTCATATTTTTTATGGATATGTGGAAGACTCAATAAAAAATCTTTTCATATTTATTTCTTTTTTTTTTTTTAATTTATTTTTTTTATTAATTGTGTAATTGAGAATTATAAAAAATGAAACATCATTTATCCATCAAGTAAAATTTAAACATTTTTTTTTAAATCATAGTCTAAGAATTGTAGAATGTTGAGGTATTTTAATTTTCAAAAATATATAATTAGTTAAAAGTTATTCAAATTTTATATATACGTATCTATTGATAATTATGACCCCCTTAAAGGGAAAAAATAAATATTAATTAGATAATGAAATTTAATTTTTAAAATATATATATATTCTAAAACTAGACAATCTTCTTGACAAAATGCATTTGGGATGTTACATAAGACATAAACAATTAAATGAAAATTGTAAGCAAAACCAATCTATCAATTTATATAGGAAATAAATAACTAAATTAAAATTATGGCTGAAGAGAGGGGAAATCCATGAATTTTATTATATCTATGGGAGTAATATAATAGTCAGGCTCAGGTATAACAACATAAATCTTAAGCCAAAACTGAAAGGACAATTTTAAAGCAGGAAATGAATATTCATCCTAGATGGATATTTATTTGAAATGGACATATATTTTGTAAACTTTTTGTTTTTTATTTTTATAGACACATAAAATTATTATTAGAAACTTGACAATTTTATTCTTCACCTATATTTACCATACATGACTTGTGAATACATACATGACTCTTTCCTACATTCCTTTATAGTAATTCCCTTCCATGGGCCTAGTGTTCTCAATTTTATAGAATTCACCTTCAAGGATTTTGTGATCTATACCTAATATAATTTGTATCCCAGTTTGATTATCTCTTGATCATCATATCAAATTATCCTTCTTTTTGGATGCCTCTAATCATACTCAGATGGCTCTAGTTTATCAAAGCCACCCAACTATACTGGATCTACTTGTGTGCCTTGCAATGGTCATTTATTAAATTTAAATATTTCTTATGAGTTAGTTCATAAATTTTACATATTGGTAGAAACACAAGTTACCTAAATATCAAAGTATGTATACATAATAGGTCTAAGCCTATTCTTATCTAACAAGCATTTATTTATCACCTACAAGAGCAAATATATGATCTACATGTCGAGATGAATAACCCTAAAGCTTCCAAATCAAAAATCCTTTAGAGGATTAGACATTATCAAAGTCTAAATTAACCAAGACAATTCATATTTTATAGTGTTTAAATATAAGTTAGAGGTTGCATCCATACTAGAAAGCTATATAAAAGGGAAAATTTAGCTGATCTACAAATAAATCCTAGCTCAAAGAAGATAAACCATGCTTACACTTCTGCTTGCTAGTGTATTTGAAAAACTATGGTCATGACCAAAATGGATCCACTAGACCTAACTACAAGGGGTATCTTACCACAATAACATCACTAAAGAGGGTTCCAAAGCCTCTAGTAAATCAATACCATGAAATAACCTTAACTAGGTCCTATGTTTTCTATCATTCACTAAGTAAATATAAAGTAAAGTTAAATTTAATCTAGTGCTCACCAAATCTTGTAGCACAAAGTGGGGGTAATAAACATAAATATTAAACATGCATAGAATATTTATACTTAAGCCAATGTATAGGAAATCCTAATGCATGGGAGAGAAGTATAAATACAAATCTATCTACTTTAACAAAGGAGGAACAAAGTTAGGAATACTTACCTTTGAAGATGAACCTACCGAGCCTCAATCTCTCCCTTGGCCAAGGCATTTTGCAAAAGCTTTTTGTGGTGTGTAAGGATAATAAGGATAAGTCATGTCTAGGCTACACAACTTCTCTATGCATCCAAAAGACTTCTCCATAAGACAAGATCAGTATCTCCATGTGTATTATTGGAACCCTAATCAATGTTCCTCAAGTAAAATGGTGGATAAGAAGATGATCAATATGTTGTTCTTCTTCTTATATTCCTAATAAATGGAAAAAATGAATGTGTATATATAGTTGAATCTAACCCTAGACCTTTTTGAAATTTTAGTTGATAGTGTCATCCTAATTTGAATTTGTATCATTAATTGATAAAGCAAGTTTGCTCCTAGTCTAGGGTGGTTAGGCTGACCTAGACCTGTAATGTGCTAATATTAATTTGAATAGAGGGTTGGCCTGAGATGACATTATTTGGTAAATGTCAAAAAGGATTTTTGGATTAGGTAGGGGATGAATAAGGTGGTGAATTACTTTGAGGAGTGTGTAAAGGAGGAAGCACAACTTAGGCAAGTATATAGGAGATGGTTATGTATATTGTAAGTGTTGGTATATGGGACAATAATCTTATGAAACATCAATGGTTTTCCATCCCTTTCCTAGTAGACCCTTTAAGGTGTGCACTCGGAGATATTGAGACTCGATAATTTTTTATAAAAGATAAAACATCAGTAATTAACAAAGTTTAAAAATATTATGAGTATACATATGCCCCACTTGAATCCCATCACATGTAATTTTGGTGCAACATGGGATGGTGCTTCAAGAAAATAACATAGTGACATACAACATTGAAGATAAATAAATTGTAGTAAGAAGTGAATAATATAAATGAAATGACAGAATTGAAAAATGCATACCTTTACTTACCTTGGTATTGTTGAAAAGGAATGAAGTGAAATAAATGTGAAGGTGTTTAATGCAGGGAACATTAAGAAAATCTATAAAAATTAGTGAAAAATTAAAAAAAAAAATTAAAATATACATGTAATATGTGACAATATTCTCTACAATATCAGGATTCTAGAACATCTTCAGCTCAAAAAAAGAGCTATTAAAAATAAATTTATGATAGAAAAATTGAATATGGTTGTAAATATTTGATAGGTAAATAGTTTTGAATAGTAAATATAAATAGGGTGAAAATGAATTCATTTGTTATTTTACTATCTTTATAAAATATAGATTTGAGAGACCTAGTTTAAGCCTAAAAAGCGATCATGGTGAGGAGACGACAGTTATTATTTAGAGGACACATAGTGGGTGTAGTGGGTATAGTGTAGGTAAGGAAAGCATTAATTTTAATTTTTTTAGAAATTATAATTAATATATATATATATATTAATTATAATTTCTAAAAAAATTAAAATTAATGCTTTCCTATATATATATATATATTTGGATGGTAGGAAAAATATAGACACTAAAACTAATCAAAGGAAAATTTTAGGTAAACTAGAGGCAGAATGGGGTACTGATTAGGAAACTATCAAACCAATAAATGCATAATCCATTTATGGTAAATGGTCAAAAAAATTATGTAAAATAAGAACAAAGTCATCCCTATCGACTCAATTTATAAGGTAAGAGAAATCTAGGGGGCAACTACATAGTAGTGGACTGATATAGTATCATTGGAGATAGTTACTTGCATAGTATTAGGTTGATCCAATTGTAAATAGGGATATCTCTGACATAGTAATCTTTGGCTGATGTGTTTCATACTATGTGGCGAATACAGTTTGTTAAATGAAGTTGACTATGTACCAAAGGGATGATATAGTATGCTAAACCTCGAAAAGGGTTCATTTAGTATCAAACATGCTGATAGTGTCTAAAATAAAAAGGCTAATTATGTATCAATGAATTGATGCAGTATCACAATACTATGATGGTGTTGATTTAATATTAAATAAGTTGATTGTGTAGGGAAAATTTTGAAAAAATAATAAAATTAGATCAAACAAGATGATAAAGTAGTTAATTTTTAATTTTTTGAAAATATTTAAAAATGCATTTTATTATTATGACATTGAGATCTAATACATTATCTATCTTTTATATTTTATAATTACATCAAATATTTTGTCAGCAAGTGGATTTGTCATTAATACCAAATTTATTAGAGTAGCTATCAAACATGGATAGAGCTCAACTGGTTACCTTGGGCTTTAGAGGCATTATAGAGATGAAAAAAATCCCATTGAGTTATCTCATTTTCATGGTCTTAGGAGTATAGAAATGATTGACCAATAATTTCTAATGGGAGGTAGAGGGGGATACTATAGAGGTAGTGATCACCCTAAAGGATTTCCATGTATTTCTTGGAATTTTTATAGATAGGATGCCATTGATCTTTGATACACCAGAGTCAGAGGATGAGAGATGAGCCTTGGCCCCATGGGTGATAGGATCAGAGAGGATCTATCATAGGTTATATGTTAACCTATTTGATGTTTATCTTAAATCCATTCTAGATATCCTTAAGGCCATGATAGATCTTATTCTAGTACAAATGATGTGCCATACGTCATATGGCATGGTACCATTATACATGATAGCATTATGCTAGTCAATTTTGGATCAGGGAGCTCTATATGATCTTAATTCTTTCATTTGGGTCTAGTTCATGCATGACATGTATGGGATGCTTACCTAGAGACAAAAAATAATGGGACTTGTTATTCTATTGATTGCATGGATCTATGAGAGATTCCCTATGTATCAACTAGTTGGGTTTCCCTATATGGTCGATGATATGTTACATCAGGTCATTAGGTGGAAGTAAGACCATGTAGTGTGGGCATTCCCCATGTTCTATATTTATAGACTATCACACAAGGGTAGATTATCTACAAGTTATAAACTCAAATAGTTGTTATATGGCCAAGTTGGTTTATTTTTTATACAATATTGGCATGTGTGTGGATCACGAGCCACTACGCTTCATGGTTAGAGCCTCATCTAGTGGATCATGTACCTAAATATCTAAGACATACACATCTAATGGCCCCACTATTAGTGCATGATTATTGGGATGACATGATAAAGAGCTAAGAGGGAGAGGAGGTGGAGGGGTATCTATTGAGATAATCATGATTAGGCCTTAGTGAGCTAGACCATAAGATGGTTAGGCATGATAGCAAGAGATAGTGAGGCCTAGAGGAGATGACATCATGGATGTGAATGTAGCATATGTGGGAAGATAGTAGGGGCCATAATGGAAGTGACATTAACTATTTCAAGCTCATTAGAGATGGAAACACCAACAATGCAAGGAGATACATGCACTGGATATCATATAGTGGGATCCTATAGTGGCTCCATGACATAGTTGGTATATAGAGATCCCACTAAGAAGGGGACCACAGTGGGCTTGTGTGGTGACTCCTTATTTTATATTGGTGTGAAAATAGCTAATAGAGAAGGTGCTCAATGGGAGAGTAGATGGTGAGACTATGGTTGATGAGATTAGTACTAGTGAGATATGTTTTAATTTGACTTATGTTTTTGATCTAGAACACTAGTTTCTTCATTTTTTATGATAAATAGATTATTTGAAATATATATATGATCAAATGTATATTTGGTTTCTAGTTTTATAGATATTATTACTAAGGAGGTCAAATAGGATCCCTAATTATGATTATGTATCATGACATTTTGGATTGGGTGATTTTTGGAAGCACAATGACTGAGGGGGGTGAATCAATCTTTAAAACTTTAAATCAACTACATCCACTCATCTATGAACTATGAAATCAACACAATGATCTAACAATGTATTAATAACCAATCACATGAGCATGAAATAAGGCAACACATCACATATGTGGGAAACCTTAATGGAGAGTAAAACACACTAAAACAAATCTTGGACAAATTATACTATAATAAAATGTATCAAATTTAGTTTATCATTAACCCAACATAGATCACCAACCCCAAATTTATCAAGCACCCACTTGACTTTAGCAAGAACCTACTTGCTACAAGGCTACAACCCCCTATGAATAAGCACCAACTCAGTCATAAGACACTTATACAATCACCAACCTATAATTTATTTGTAACTCCCTATTGACCAAGAACTCACTCAAATAAGATCAATTTTTCAAGCACCAACCTGTAAGGAAGCTTTAACTTCCTCGTTGACACAACACCAACTCAGCCAATCAACCTACTTTCTTGTACTCATATCTATGTCTTCTCTATCCAATATCATACATAAGTAACACATATATGATTCAACTCTAATATCATATCAATAGGCAATGATCACTCCATCTCTACTTCACTTGATATCTCTCAAAACTACCTCTACGCTTCTTTTTTCAACTAGCCTTCTTCAAGACTAAATAGGTCATATGAACTTGATATTCAACTGTATAACACCTATATGATCATCATTAAATTATTATATAATATTTTATTATGGTTTATAACATGTTACCCAACTTTTTTAGGCTCATTTATTTATCAATTAATTTTCTTCCTTTAAGCTTCCTCAAATAGGCCTAAAAAGCCTTGTATATATACTCATCTCTTGTTCATATATCACTCGATTGGCTACACATCCTTAACATCTTAGTTTATAAATATAATATATATTATGACATCTCATAAATAATATTCACATTAAATTTGAGTCTCTTTTGGTTTTTCATGACTTAATTAGGCCTCATATCACTTTTAGGTCTCATGGAGACCTAATTACATTAGGTCTATCTAGTAACGTGTGAACTTGATTCCTTGGAACATATTTCACCTCCATATATGTCAATATACTTTTAAAAACAACTCAAATATAACTTATCCAACATCTTATGATATCTATAACACCTTTTATATCTAACTCCTTCATAAAACCCCTCAATAGTACTCAGTCCTATTAGGCCTGTGTATACCAAAAAGTCTAATTTTCAATATTGAAGCTCAAACACACTTAAACCACTAAAACATGATCATATATATATATATATATATATATATATATATGACATCAGGTTAATTAAAAAATTCATTAGATACTTTCACATAGAGCTTAAGGCTTCAATAATACCTCTGTAACTCACTCACTTATAACTACCAATTTACTCAAAAACATAGTCATGGTGACCTTAGACCTCCAACACATATGTATACACTTTAAATGAATCTTTATGCATGTACATGGTTATTATATATCCTCATAGCATACTCAAATGAAAAACTCATATGGTTTAATGATAAATATTGGTCTTGTATACCAATTTATTGACCTCATGTTTCATAGTCTTATCTAAACCAGACTAGTCATTTTTTGAGTAACTATTTCACCACATACATGAAATCCAAAGTTTCTTCCAAGAATTAACATGTATTAAAAATATTTAAAAATATCTCCATATTCTTGGTTTCATCATTCTATCATGAAAACACATTCCAATTCATCTTCTCACTATTGCCTAAGTTTTACATTGTTTACACCATTAGGCATGTTAGTGACTGGATAACTTGGATAATCATTATAAGTGTGGAATTTATCCAAAAACATTAATGTAAAATAATTAATATTCTATATATTCTTCTTCCATCCATTTTCTTTCCTTTACCAATGCAACTTTTTATTGCTGTAGTAACTTCTTCACTAACAAGCCTCTATCTGCAAATTTTCTCTCTCATCTGACTAACCACCACCACTTAAATGTACTTTGGAGAGTTTAATACAAGATAAAATATTTTATATATACATTTGAGACCATTTTCAATTGATTTGAATAAGATCTTTGACATTGGGTCCTTATTAGGGTTTTAGGGAGGTTTAACACATGTTTTGGTGTTAACAATTATTCATAAAGGACTACCCATTAAATCTAAAACCAATTCCTGGAGATCTTATTGAATACCCTTCCACATCTCTCCTTAATATATTAAGTTCTGATGCAAAGGTTACATGTTCCAAATAACATGTGAAATTCCTTCTCAGGTTTTCATACCTTCATTTTGTGTACACAAAAGACCTCAAAACCACTTTTCATGTTATTTCATACAAATCATGACCTCATATTTCATTATCAATCCTAAATAAAAATTACTTACCTATATCCATTATATTCTACACACATTCACCTTTAAATCTGATCTTCATGCCTCATTAGGCTAGGCAAGGTCTAGGAGTGGTCTAGGTACAACCTTGGTCTTAAGATCCTACCCTGTAGGCTCACCCTAAGACTCTCATGGATGATTATACACCTTACTCACATGCTCAAACAATGCCATAAAATCTCTCACATGCTTTATTTTACTCACCTTATCATGCCACCAGCTCATACCTTCACCATGCCATGATTGGGCTCAAGCTTCTAATACACGTGACACCTTAACCTATTCCTTCCATGTTATGACCTAAAAAAACATAACATAAGAATACATAAGACATTAAAACACACTCATATCATTTCACCATTCTCTCTTTTATGACAACAAACTTACATATCCTCATATAGACCTAAAACCACATGACCAAGAGTCATATGACTACACATCTTTATTCCATGCACCTAAACACCTTTGAGACCTTGACTTGTACCTTCATGCAACCATAATACATATTAATTACCTTCAAATTCTCTCTTGCCTTCAAATTTTATTCATACACTATGCTTCCTATACAAACATTAGTTGTCTTCAAACATATATCATGACATGTACCTTCCATGCTCACAATAATCATGATAATATGAAACACTCTCTCTTTCATAAATGACCTTACTCATGACAACTCTCATGATCACACTCTTATTTACCTTGACATATCACATACTACCATCTATCCTTAGTCACTTTTGACATCAACCCTAACATCAACCTTGACATCAATGATAATACAATCCTGACATGATACACCTTTTTGACATACCATTATGCCTTTACATGGTGTACCCTTTTCACATCAATGACAAAAACATGATGAAAAACTCCCTTTTTTTCATTGATGGAAAAAAATTTTATGGAAAACATATTGATGGCAAACATACTAAAAAAAAATAAGTCACTTTAAAATGGTACTTTTTCCATCTGCTCATTCTCCCCATTTTGACATTAATGATAAAGGGTCTTCTAAAAAATGCCATCTAATCCTTGGACCTAAATTTCAATGAATAAAACATAAAAATGTTGACAAAAACTCACCTTAGTCTCATACCAATTATTTTAGATAAATTCTAGAACATTTGAATTGTACCTCAAGAAACCATGCTTCTTATCATTGTCTTAACACTTCACAACACAGAGATGCAAAGCTCCCCATAACTCCATACTCTCCTATTGACTCACAAGATGGAAACCACTCTAAGAAACATCACTAAATATACTGCTCCTCATTCTTAACTTTCTCCCTTTCTGATCTCTCTGCACCTTTTGGTAACATGATCATAGAGTCTATGAAGCATCATACAAACATGCTCTCAATCTTGACCATATTTGTCACCATATCTTCATGTTTTATGTATACCTTATTTTACATAGACCATTACTTATCTGATCTTGAAGCTAATGAATCATCTAATTAGATTCACCTTTATCCTCATATCTTGTGCTCATCATACGAGTCATTAGGACTCATAGAAATTTCTCGGCATCCTTAAAGCATCTCTCATATACCAATCAACTACATAAGCTTACATCACACTTCGATCTCTGTTAAAAAAATACAACTTGTCTCTATTACCATATTAGTCTTTCAAGCTAATCCATATTTCATATGTCTTTATACATGGTCCTATGCTTAGAGATGTATTCCATACCATGATTCCTCATGAACTAATCTTCCAGAATCAATACTCACACTAGCCAAAACTCCTTTCACCTTGTCATATATATATATATATGCAAGATACAAAGAAAACAACTCATACCTTACAATACAGACAACCTAGAATACTCTCAAGATGAATCCTTCTTTAACTAAAACCTCATGCTTATACTAATAGAAAAATGTCTCCATGAATCCTAATGGAGTCACCCCTTTCAATAAGCTTCTCAAAACTCCATGAACTTAGGACATTCCCAAATCTCCAAATCACTCTTCTCAACTATCTTGCAATCATGATACTGATAGTCTCTCCTTAGAATCTACTTGGGATTTATTGAAGAATTTGACTCATCCACCTTGTCATTCTTCTTCTTCTTTTTGGTTGCCTTGGCAATACATGCAGATAACAAGTTTTCTTGACATTCCTTCATTTTTTATCCTTGCTCTATCTTAGTAAATAATCCATATTGACCTTTGGGCTCAAAATGATCAATCTTGAATTTTGTTAGATTTCATATTAATGGTTTACCCTTCTCATAAACTCTAAGAGATCCATATACCTTGTTAAGTCTTGAGGGCCTTTTAACTCTATTAGGACAGAATCTTGCAATGTGTCCCATGTTGTGACAATTGTAAAAAACAATATTACTATACTTACCTTTTTATTGATTACTCTTTCTCCCATGGTCCCATGATAACTCATCCTTTCAGAGTGTTGTATAATCACTTACTCTATGACTAAATTTATGACAAGAAAAACAATAACCATTCAAATAATAGGAATACCTCATTACATTGGGCTATATAATTGGTCTCTTCATGTTGAATTTCATGTTGGTATTCTTGATTTATTGTTGATTACTATGAGTCTCAGATTTGAGAGTTTCAACATTGGTCTTTGAGGTTTGACTCTACTTGTTCTCTTTTTGGTCTTCTTTGAACCCAAACCCTATCTTTTCATGTAGAGACCTTTCGCTACTCAAAATATCACCAATAACTTCAGTAATATTCTCAAATATTTAATCTATCTTTAACTTGATTGATGTTTGATATAGTTATGCCTTCAAAGACTCCATTTTTACTCCAAACTTGATGCATTCTTCCTCCTTGGTCTTAAGATTTTTATTGATAATTTCAATCTAAGTTTTTAGTTTTTTGATGATCTCCTCATGTTCATTAGTGTTGATTCTTAGTCTCTCTTTAAAGATATTGATTTTATCCTCGTAAATCTTAACCAATGATCATAATTTATGATTATTCCTTCTTTGGATCTTCAACTCCTTTAGAGCATTCACCAATTCTACCTCAAGGTTCACTTTAGCCTCTTCTTTATCTAATTCTTAATCATCCATAAGGACTTTCTATTTTAAGAAACCCACATTGTTTATTTCTATAGCCATAAATAAAGTTTCATTATTATCATGATCATTACAATCATCATCACTATCAGATGTACTAGTGTCACTTACATCAGATGAGCTACTGTCTTCTTTGGTATAGAAACTTATCTTGTTCTTGAATAACCATTTCTTGTATTCATACTTTCTAAAACCCTGTCTGATCTTTTCAAGCTTATAGGTCTTCTTTTCTTCACCATGATGTTCATCATGTTCTTCATCATACTCAATCTTATCCTTATTAGGAAATTTAGATGCAAAGTGACCAATCTTACCATAATTAAAGGACTTAAATGACAACTTGACCTTATACTTTCCTAAACCTTTCCTTAATTTTGAGACAAACATCGATTCTATTTTTTCATCATCAATGTCTATATCAACATCATCCTTATCCTTCTTACCTTGTAAATTTTTCTCATCTTTGAATGCAACTTCATTCTTGTAAGGTCTTCCATCACTTTTTCTCATTTCATAGGTAGTCAAGATGCCATCAAGCTCATCCATTTGTAGTAGGTTAAGTTCTTTGATCTCCTCTACAGTAAACACCTTTGAATAAAACTTAAATGTTAGAGATCTCAATACATTTTGTACTACTTTTGATTCTTCCAACTTCTTTCCTAGGCCTCTGATGACATTTACCACTTCATCTACTCTCAACAAATAAGATGCAATGTTTTCATCCTCTTTCATTATTAGGCTCTCAAACTGGCTTCGATGATTTTACAACTTTGCCAACTTAACTTTGGTGTCTCCTTCACAGATGGTCTACAAATTCTTTCAAATCCCTTTTTTTGTATCATAATGCATGATCTTAACATAGTTTTCTTCTAAAGTACCACACAAGATGGCAATCATTGCCTTAGAGTTATTCACAATTTCCTTCTTACATGTTGCATTAGTTGGTGATGTAGAGGGTAGAGTGAATCCATCAACAATAGATTTACATATGTCATAACCCAAAGAAATTAGATAGTTCTTCATTTTGATGCTCCAAAATGCATATTTAGTCCCATTGAAGAGAGGATCCTTATTAGTTGAGAAACCTCCTTGTGCTTGTTGACTAGACATGCTTATACTTTAAGGATTTCCTTAAAAATGTTAGGCCTGCTTCAAAGGACCAAAATATGATACCAATTTTTGAAATCACAATGATTTATGGTAGATGAATAAGTATTTAAAACTTTTAATCAATTACGTCCACTCATCTATAAAATATGAAAGCAACATAGTGATCTATCAATGTATTAAGAACCAATCACATGAGCATGAAACCAGATAACACATCACATATGTGGGAAACCCTCATGAGGAATGAAACCCATTGAAAAAAGATTGGATAAACTATCCTATAAGATAATGTATAAAATTTAGTTGAGCATCAACCCAAGATGGAAAACCAACCCCAAATTTATCAAGCACCCATTTGACTTTAGCAAACACCTACTTGCTAGGAGACTGCAACCCCCTATGGCTAAGCACCAAATTTTTTAGAAGAAATTTATATTAGTAAAAACCTAAAAGGAATATCCAACTATCTTTTTACCAAGTACCCACTCAACCAAGACCAATTTTTCAAGCACTAACCTATAAGGAAGCTTCAACTTCCTCTTTGACCAAGCACCAACTCAGTGAATCAACCTTATTTATTCCACTCAACTCTTTCTCTATTATATCCACTTTCATACATTAGAAACACATGTTTTATGAAAATTTTATATCCTCTCAATATTAAATAATCACTCCATCTCTATTCTACTTGATCTCTCTCAAATCTACCTCTAGGCTTCTTTGTTCAACTAGCCCTCTTCAATATTAAATAGGTCATATGACCTTGATATTCAACTACAAAACACATATATGATCATCATGAAATGATTATATAATATTTTATTAGTCTTTAAAATATGTTACCCAACATATTAATTCACATTGATTTATCAATCCATTCATTTCCTCTAAGCTTCCTCAAATAGACCTAAAAAACCTTATATATATATACTCATCTCTTATTCCTATATCACTTAGATGGCCATAAATCCTTAACCTCATAGGTCAACCATATAATATATCTTATTACATATCATAAAAAATATTCAATTTAAATTTGAGTTTGTTTTGGTTTGTCATGAAAAAATTAGTCCTCATTTCACTTTTAGGTCTTATGGAGATCTAATTGCATTAGCTCTGTCTAGTAACGTGTAAAATTAATTCCTTGGAACAATTTTCACCTTCATATACATCAAAATACTTTTAAAAACAACTAAAATATACCTTATACAACATATTTTTATATCCATAACACCTTTTATATCCAACTCCTTCATAAAACCCCTCAATAGTACTCAGTCTTATTAGGCATGTGTATACCAAAGAGTCCACCTTTCAATACTGAAGCTCAAACACACTTAATAAACTAAATAATGATATATATATATATATATATATATAATGATATATATAATAAATATGACCTTATATTAATTATAAAATTCATTAGACACTTTCACTCAGAGCTCAAGGCTTCAAGAATACCTCTGTAACTCACTCACTCAGAACTGTCAGTTTACTCAAAAACACACTCATGATGACTTAAACCTCTAACACATATTTATACACTTTAAATGACTCATGACTCATGTACATGGTTATTATATATCCTTAATACATCCTAAAATTAAAAACTCATATGGTTTAATGACAAATATTGGTCTTGTAGACCAATTTCTTGAACTCATGTTTCACAATCTTATCTGAATCAGACTAGTCATTTTCTGAGTAACTTTTTCAACACACACATGACCTCCAAAGATTATTCCAATAATTAACATGTATTAAAAGTATTGAATAGTATCTCCATATAATTGGTTTCATCATTATATCATGAAAATAGATTCCAATTCATCTTCTCACTGTTTTCTAAATTTTATGTTGTTTACACCATTAGGCCTATTACTAATTGACAAACTTGGATGAATAATTTATCACATTATAAGGGTGTAAATTATCCATAAACCTTCATGGTCATATATTATGATCCTATATATTCTTCTTCCATCCACTTGTTTCCTTAACCAATGCAAATTTTGATTGTTACAGTAAATTCTTCAAAAACAAGCCTATATCTACACACTTTCTCTCTCATCTGACTAACCACCACCACTTATAGGTATCTATGAGAGTTTTATTAAAGATACAATATTTTTTATAGCTATTTTAGACTATTTTGAGTTGATTTAAACAATATATTTCACATTAGGTCCTTATTAGGGTTTTAGGGAGGTTTAACACAGGTTTTGGTGTTAACAATTATTCATAAAGGACTACCCCTTAAATCCAAAACCAATGCCTAGAGATCTTATCTATAACCCTTAACCATATCTATTTAACAACTTAGGTTCTCATGAATAGGTTACACATGCCAATGAACACTTGAAAGTCCTTCTCAAGTATGTATACCTTCATTTTATGTACTCGAGATACCTCAAAACTACATTTCATGATATTTCTTGAAAATCATGACCTCATACTTCATGATCACTCCTAAAACAAATTGAATTACATATATACATTCTCTACTACACATTCACTTTTAAATATGATCCTCATACCTAATTAATCTATGCAGGGTCTAAGAGTGGTCTAGGTGCAGACTTGGTCTAAAGTTCCTACTCTTGTAGCTCACCCTAAGACTCTCATAGATGCTTTGATACCTTACATGATTAAAAAAAAAAACATAAAATATCTTACGTGTCTGATTTTACTCACCTTATCATGCCACCAGATCATACCTTCACCATGCCATGATTGGGCTCAAGCTTCCAATGCACTTGACACCTTGACATATTCCTTCTATGTCATGACCTCAACAAAACATCAAACAAATAGACATAATATATTAAAACCCACTCATATCACTGAATCATTCTATTTATTATGACAACAAACTTCCACAACCTCATACATACCTAAAACCACATGACCAAGCATCATATGACTAGACATCTTTCTTCCATGCAATTAAACACCTTTAACACTTTAACATGTACCTTCATGCAACCATAAGACATTAGTTTCTTTCAAATTATCTCTTTCCTTCAAATAATCTCTTGCCTTCAAATTATCTTCATACACTATGCTTACTATGCAGACATTAGTTGTCTTTAAACATCTTCCATGACATGTACCTTCCATGCTCACAATACTCATGATAATATGCAACACTCTCTCTTTCATGAATGACCTTACTCATGACAAATCTCATGATCACACTCTTATGTAATTTGACATATCGCATACTTTCATCTATCCTTAGTAACTTTTGACATCAACCCTGACATCAACCTTGAAATCATTGATAATACAATATTGACATGATACACTTTTTTAACATACCATTATGCCTTTACATAGTGCCCCTTTTTAATATCAATGACCACAAAAAAGCAATAGTGTTGTCACCATGTGACCCTACCACTTTAGATGATCTTTTGGTTCCATCTTCTCTAGATCATGTGGGCTAGTTTAGACTAGTGGGAGAGACTGTAAGACAGCTATAGGCATGAGGTCATTGGTTATAGCCACATATAGGGGTAAGAGTTGGAGAGGCTTATGCCTGGTAGACTTTAACATAGGAGCGATCCATGCACATGGTGAATATGATCTAGCTTGGATAGGTACAAGCCTAAGTGTCCAACCTATATAGATAGGTTGGTGGCTTGATATCTTGGACTACCTATTTATAGTGAATCATTTAGATGGTTCAGTCACAGACATCGATGGGTAGCATGGCTAGGCCATAGGATAGATCATAGCCTTACATATGTAGCTATTATATTTATTACTTGTATTGTATAAAACACACACACACACACACACACACATATATAGTTCATTGATATTATGAGTTATACTTGGATTTGGATGTGGATGCATGGATATATTTCATTTCTAGCACATATATCTGGATTTTATTGTATATGCTATGGGAAATATGTGATGTATATTTTATTTTCTAAAATTATGTGATACACATACATGGTGAAAAATAAAAGACAAACAAGATTTGAAAAAGTATAATTAATCAAAATCAATGTAATACACACTATATCACAATGATAAATGTGTAAAAAAAGATGAATAAGAATCATAAACCAAAATGATAAAGTAAATGGTAATAAATGTTTTCAAACCATGAAAATATTTTCACTAAAATAAAACAAATAAAAATCATACTATATTATGCTGGGAAGTATGAAAATTTGTAATAAAATTGAAGACACATGAAAACCAATGGTATAAAACCAAACAAACAATAAAGTTAATCAATCATACTAAATCAAGATGGGAAGTACAAAAAGAGAAAAAAAAAGATAAGTGGAAATTAGATTAATCATACTAAATCAAATTAGGAAGTATGATAAATTTAATAAAATAGTTGTAAACATACATGCAATCAGAAAATAAGAAGAATAAAGTGAAAAAATTATGAATTAAGCATAAAGCATATTAAATCAAGATGGGAAGTATGTCAAAGACATGTAAATATTAATCTAACACAATTTTTCTCAATTTTAAAGAATTTGATTTCATTTTGACTTAGTTATAGTATGAACTAGGTATTGGAATATCTTTTGAAGAGGGCCTAGTCCTATCCATGATCTTACATTTAAATTCACAAAGAAAATACCAATGAGGTGGAAATAACTGTGGGAATGATTTAAAAGATTTTTTTGAATATGGTGATTTGTGAAGAGGTCCTAAACCTATCAATGGTCTTACACTACAAATCACAAGGAGAACACCAATGAGTATAATGGTAATAAGTAAATGTTTTATTATGGCAATTTGTGAGGAGAACTTGGTCCTATCCATGGTCTTACACTGCAACTCATAAAGGGAAACCTTAGGGAGAATGATCAGTTAACAAAGAAGTATTTATCAATGGAAAATATTATTATTGTTGTAATGAAAGAAGTAATATAAAAATCATGGCATAAGCACTTATGAGAAGACCTTAGGAAACATGAGGCATACTAGGTACAAAAGAGAGACCCTAAGAATCTAGTGACCATCAAAATACAAAGAATACTTTCTCATGATAAGCATAAAGTTGTATATGCAAATAATGGAAATAATAAGATCAACTCATGAAGGTTATATGAACAACAAAAGTAAAATGGACCTACCTACCCATAACATGTTCTTTATTCCTCAAGACCTCTTATAAGTTATCGGTCTACTGTGAAGATTGGGTACTTGTGTGAGAAAGTAGATAGCACTTATATATATATATATATATATATATATATATATATATATATGTATATGTATATGTATATGTATATGTATATGTATATGTATATGTATATGTATATGTATATGTATATGTATACATATACATATACATATACATATACATATATATATTCTCCTATCCCAATCTACTAGCCTATTTTATCCTAGTGGACCTCAACTATATCATGAGGCCAACTATGGGGTTTGATATTCGATTAGAAGTAAGAAATGTTCTATGAACCATGTATTTTGGTGTGATTAGACTATTGAATTTATATGTTGCCTTTTTTATTCATTGTCTTTTGTTTAAATGATTGGGATTTTAATTTTTTTATGTATTTTATAATTCGTCATCATATGGATTTGTAATAACCAACATGGGTGATATAAGTGATACAAATGAGCTTTAGACTTTGGTTTAAAAGAGAATAAGTATCCAAATATATGACTAATTAAACACTTAGGCTTACCTATGAACCAATATGTAATCTCCAGTTTCAATCATATGTATGCTTAGTATGTGAAAAGGATAAATAAATGAATAAAATGAGATCCAAAGTAGATCAATAAATAGTAGTATAATGATAAGTCTTTTTTTATAACTGATCATATGGTAGAGAGATATTACTAAGGGAATCAAGGTTTGTATAACCAAGTCACAATAATAATTATCTGATTTTTTGAGTGAGAAAAGATAGGAAACAATCATTGTAAAACAAAATGAATCCATGAAAGAAGTGAACTAATAAACATAAGTGTGAACTCATGAAAATAATAATAAGAAACCATAATAAAGGTGAAAATACATGAAACCATATAAAATACATAAAGTATAATATAATTATCCATGTAAAATAGATAAGTGAAACCAAATTTGACACATAGTCTAGTGTATAAGATATATAAAAATAGATCACAAATCCAATCCAAATCATAAAATATAAAAATGTGAAGGAAAACTATGTCATTTCATAAATACTAATAAATTTGACCACAAATATTATCCATGACATCCAAACTATCTCTCTAAAGCTGGATTTTGACAGTAGCCAAAGTCTCATCAATCTTCACATAAATTTATGCAAAGACTTCCTTGTAAATATCCTCAAATAAAAATATAGGCATAACTGATGAAGAATAATGCTCATGAGGCATATCATGCATAGGATAGTCAAGGAGAGGAATTGATGTCTAAATGGGAATAGTAACTACGAGTCAGGAAGGAGGTGTAACTAATGGATAAGGAGGATCCTTCTTTCATGTGTGACTTGTGGAAGGAGGAATGGTTGATGTGGGTGTCAACTATGGGTGATCACATAGGTGCTATTAGAGAATGTGGTAGTGATCACTATGATTTCTACCACACTAGTGCCTAAGATAATATACCTCCCCATATTTAGGGATATACTCTCATAATATCTTAGGAGGAGGTATGGTCTTATTTTTGGGTTGAGGAGTGGTTGGACATAATGTGTTGATATATTGATTAAGTTTTTGAAAATGAGTGGAAGAGTATTTATCTATCTCCTAAAAGTAACATATGTGTTTGTTAGTAGGATTTGGAGGCCTACTAGATAAGGAAATAGAAGGAAAAGCTGAGGGAGGTTAATATAATTGGCAATATTTGGTCCAATGATCATAATTTTTTTAGATATCACAATAAGGATAATCTTCCCATTAGGTATGCATGGGATCAAACTACATCAAAGGAGTAAGTCCATCACCAAAGGAAGGTGGGGTTGGAGTAGAAATCAAACTAATCTCATATGATGGTAAAGTTAGAGAAGAAATAGGACTAGGCTTATCTAAAGGTAAAGCTAGATCAGAAACAAGAATAGGCTCATCTGAAGGTAAAACTAGAGAAAAATAAGACTAGGCTCGTTTGAAGGTAAATCTGGAGCATAAATAGGAATAGGTTCATATATAAGTGAATTTGGAGTAAAAACCAAAATAAGCTCATATGAGGGTGACATTGGTTGTACAACATTTCTAAGAATAATATCTAGCATCTCTTGAGGTAGAAAATTATAAAGATCCTAGTATCTATCAAAGTGATAAAGACCTATCATGGCATGATCCATGAACATACTCTTGAGGATATCTATTATAACTAGAGGTGTACCATGTGAATGTTTTATCTCTACCCTATGATAAATAATAAAAAGATTAGTATTAGGTACTATAAAGGAAGGAATTCTAAAAGATGAATGAAAAGAATAAAATAAACAAGAGCGATATAGAAGAATTTAGGCATATCTATCTTGGACAAATCTAAATAAAAATAGGTCATCTAAAGCATATTTATCATCATAGTTAGGTGTATATAATTTGATGGTATATGTAGGAATGACTTTATCATCATAAGATGTGTGATGGATAGAATGTCTAGTCTTGGTTAAGACAATAGGTATATCATCGATAGGTCATTGATGGGATTGAGGTTATAAAGAAGATGGAAGTTGGGAAATAATATGAGGGGATAGATTGGCAGTTTTAATCTTAAGGATAATCTCCTCTAGCTCATCATCATTAGAATCTAAGAGGTTAGGTGGTATGTTCCCAATTAGTTAAGCTTTACCATGATAACCTTGATTAGAATTGATAGTATAATTAAAGAGTTTGGATTCCCTAAATGGGATACTAGACAATGGTTCAAGGGTAGGAAATTTAAAGACACCACATTCTTGAAATTGTTCAAAATTTCAAGGGTGTGTATCTCCTCGAATATTGTAAATAGCTCCATTATGGGTGGATTTTATGCATTGGCATGTGGTTGAGGTGACTACTCTCATACGATGAGTTCAAGGTCAACCAAGTAAGATGTTTTAAGAAAGCAAAAAGTTAAAAATCATAACTTTCATGCAGATGATGATAGGGGGAATGGTAATTAGAATCTAAACACAACCTAGAGGAGGCATTTTCCTTTCATTGTATCCTTGACATGTGTTATGTGTATATTTAAGGATGCATTTATAATATCCAAGTGTTTTAATGAAGTTAAAAGAGGAAACACAAGTACCTAAACCTTTATCAATTACGGCATGTTTAACTTAGATATCACCAATTTGGATGTTAATGAATAGGGGAGGATCATCTGTACGAAGTAGTATATTGTCAAGAATCGTTGAAGTGATAGGAAACTTAATTGAAAGATAATTATCCACTATTTCATGAACATGTATGGACATATCTTCAAATTGTTAAAGTATATTATCTTCAGACCCAAATAAGGTAGCTTCATGTCCTGCCAGAGGAGGATGATGGATGTTCATTTAAAACAATAATTTCATTAGATGGTTTCAATGATGGGGATAAGATCACATTAATTCTAGGAAAGGTATTTGATATGGGAGATGAGAAATTTCTATAATGGGATGCCATTTATCATAACCCATGGGATTATTGCTAGATATAGGCACATAATACTGCAAAATATGTTGGGAAGGAGGGTTGGAAGTGAACTTGAACTTAAGTTGATATGGTGTAGTTGGTTTGGTTGATTACAAGGGGTTTGATTGACTTTAGGTGGTGAGATTATTGGTTAATTTATTTTTTGTGGTTGGTTTAAATAAATACTATTAGAATTTTGGGGGATGTTGTCTTATTGTGTGGAAGTTAGGGGAAAAGTAGAGATGGTATGAGAGGTATAATCAGCTTGTGCTATTGAGATTAGTTATTTAATGGTTATAAGTTTATCTTACCCCAACTTCATTAGATAGGATGGGGAAATTTCATAGATGATGTGGAATGGTTGAGAGGTGTGATGTGTAGGTGTTACATTTGAGTCAATAAAAGCAACTACTCTTCTCATATTATTCATATTAACCACATTTTCTTCATTAGTATTGAGGTATATAAGACTTTTAATATATTTTTTATAAGGAGTAGGCTTGTCAATATTATCTTGGTTGTTGGGAATATAATTCTTGTAGATAACAAGATGAGCATTAGTTTGGTTTCAAGTTTGGCTTTTATTTTGTGTTTCATGAGATTTAAAATCTGTCATATGTTTGTTGATGCTTTCAAATAAGGGTTTCATGATCAAATTTTGGACCAAGAATAATATCTATATCAAGATTATGTAATTATCTACAATTCTCATGAGACTAACCCCAACTTGCATGAAACCAACAAAATTTGTTAGGATCATACCATGATTTCATAGGATGAGTGGGGTCAATATCTTGTGTTATAAGTTTTAGAAGGTCTTTTTGAAGCTCTACTAAGGATAATGGGTTGTGCACATTAGTGTGATTTGTTTGATAAAATGTAGGAGTAGGAGTGTTTTTTATAGGGGAGAATTATCCATAGCATTGGTTGGAGTAATTGCTTGAATGTTATGAATAATGTCATAGGTATCGGTAATGCCATCATTGGTTTCATGATGATTTTTGTTTTTAATTAGAATATGAGTTCCCATTGTATATTTAGATGGTACGAGTTGATGCATGAGGAAGTCTTGTCATTTATCTTTATCTAGAGATTTTCTAAAGTTCTTGGAGAGAGAGTCCTAACTCGATATTGTAAATTAGGGTATAGAGCATTAGCGAATAGGTGGAAGAGGTTATCATATACCATATTATGCTCACATTTTTTAGAAACTTTCTTCCATAATTTCATTAAGGCTTGTTCCATTTTAGTTTCAAGTTGTTTTTTATTTATAAAGTGGGCTAAGTTGTTCTCAGGAAGATCACTAGTTTGAAATTCTTAGACTAGTGAGTTAACCAAATATTTAAGGTAGTGATAGAATGAGTTTTAAATTGATTGTACCAATCTAAATAATCTCTTGAGAGTGTTATATCTAATATTTTTGTATTTGAAAAGGTGTTAAGTTTGACCCAATATTTATAAAGGTTACCAAATGTTTTTAAATGCAATGTGGGATCAATGGATCCATTATAGGCGATGGTGGGTATGATACCTCTTATGTCAATATTATAAATTTGAGGTACAAGAAGTTAATTTTATAGATGTTTGATTATTTTTTTAATGAAGGGTGGTTATGGGATAAGGTTACCATGGGAATCCCTAAGGGGGTGGGGGGAATTTGGATTTTGTGCTCCCCATTAAACCTACTGAGGTTGGTTTTGAATATGAATGAGATGATTTTGTATTTACATCATCTAATTTTTGTTATTGGTTTGGAAGGTATGCATTTTATAAAGTGTTTTTAATAGGAGTTGGTTATTTTGGGCAGCATTTTCACTAGTGTGTGAAGCATGTGATGCATTAGTATTAATATTGATAGCTTGAGTTGCAATATGAGTGGTAGCATGCACTACACTAATGTTAGGAGAAGTTTTGGTATGAAAAGAATAAATAATGGCATGAGAAGCATTGGTATTAAAATATTCACTAGTATTATGGTTAAGGAGATGGTTCTTTTGAAAAGCATCACCAAAAGTTGAACCTACCATGTTAATATAAATAGTTGGCATGGAGTTTGAAGAAGTTATAAAATAAGATGTCATGGTGTGTGAAAGAGACATAATAGAAGGAAAGGGTTGAGATGAAAAGAAATTAATTCCCAAAAATTCATGAGAAAAGGTAGGGGAAGGTGAAGGAGGATATTTTATATGAGGACTTATCATTAGACTATAAATGGTTGAAGGGTATTTTCCTCTATGATGAAGGAATTCATTGATGAAAAAGAGCATTTATGTTGTGTACTCTAAATCATGCTCATGTTATAGTGAGAACAAAGTATTATGAACTGAGGATGAATGAGGAGTCTTATAATTGGTATTACAAGTGTAAATATGGACATTGTTTTCCTCCAAGGTGGGTGCCACAAGCGGTGTCTTAGGAAACCTATTAGGATTGGTAAAAATCATTATGTTTGTTTGATTTAACTTTATATTATCCTTAAATAGGAAATTCATGATGAATAAAATAAAATGGGTTAAAAACTTTATGTAAAGAAGGATCAATTGATAAGATGTAGAATCAAACTAATTGACTATGTTATTCAAGATAGGAAACATAATAGGGAATAAATAACACAGTTATACAGGTTTACTATGTACTCTAGAGGTTGAAACTAAATAGAATGAAAAGATGAGTAGTCATATAGGTTGATTGTGTACTTCAAAGAAATAAAATAAATAGGTTAAAAAGATACACAGTCATATAGGGTTACTATGTACTGAAGGTAAGAAAGCCTAACAGTCTATAAGAGACTGTATCTATAGGGATGATTATGTTATAAAGATAGGGATTTTTTTTGAAAGATAATAGATAAGAAAATATAATGAAACACATAATCAATTATATAAATGTGTTTAATATAATTTTAGCATATATAAAAAACCTTGCACTAACATTGGCTATTAAAATTTTTAAAATAAAAAATATAATGATCAAAGAGAAAGCAACAAAACCTGAATGTAAATGCTAAGCTAATTGGTCATTCATAAATGTTATTAAGTTATAATAAATTTTTAAATTAATGTGGTAGAGATTTAGCTATAACAAAGAACTAGAAATAAATCTATGAATATTTTCAAATATTTTAAATTGGAAGGGATATATATTTATGATGGTATTGGCTTGGTATTGGGGCCTACTCCCTCACTTCACAATCCCATAACAATAAGGGTGTCGAGTGCTCTACCAATATATACTATCAACCACATGTTTATACCTAGCCAAAAATCCAAGTTGGATTTCCCCTTGGTGATGAAATTCAAGTAGGTAGGCTTTGGTAATAAAATGTTTAATTTTTTTTAGTGTTAAGTGATTTGGAAGTGTGTACAAAAGAGAAAAGTAGTGTGACTAAATTGATAAATAGAAAACCATGTAATTAGTCTATGTTTGTTACTCTAAAAATTCAAGCAACTAAAATGAAAAATGAATTAATTAATACAAAAAAATGTTAATTTATTTAACTATGAAGAGTACAGAGTCAGTTTAGGTGACACTATTTACAAACAATACAAAATAGAGTCGACATGGTCATTACTATTATGCAGAAGCAAGATTTAGAAGAACACAGTCAAATAGGTTGATTGTGTCTTCCAAAAATAAGATAGGCTATAGAATTGTGTCGATCTAGTCAACCCAATTCTTTGTAGGATTATAGTTTTATAAAATACAAACTATGAAAAATAAAATTGTAAATGATAAACAAAAATGATAGAGAAGGTAAGAATGAATCTTAGTAATTTTAAAGATGCATAGTTTGAAAATTTTATGTTGTGTTTCTCAAATGCTGACTTTAATATTATGTGAATAGAGTTAGTTGGGTTGATAGAGTATACAAAACTTGTGTGGCAAAAAATAATCTACAAATGAAGTTGATTGGACCAACTATGTTTGCAAACCTATATGTTTAAAAACAGAACTATGAATAGAGTCAACTGGGTCAACAAAGTCTATAATCCTATGGCTGAAGAAGAGGACTATGTCAATTTGATCGATCTCATCATATGTATTTTAAGAATACCTACACAAAGAGAATAAAGTTGATTTAGAGTGATTGTGTGTTAAAATTGTACACAAATTGTTAGACTGTATTGATAGGTTTGATACAGTACTGAAGAAATAAAAAAATATATAATATGATAATAAAATGAATGCATGAAAAAAACATATAAGGGTTAGATTCATGTCAGGTTCACTAGAATGTATACAAGGGAAAATGCATTTGATATACAAATCAATCATATCTCACAGAATATAAACCATGACTACACTTCTGCTTGTTGGTACATTTAGACAATCAGGGTCAGGACCAAGATGGATCTACTAGACTTAACTAAGGGGCCTCTTACCACAATAATATCATTATAAAGGGTTATAAATCCTCTAGTCAATCAACACCATGTAATAACCCTAGCTATGTCCTATGTTTTCTATTATTCACTAAGTAAGTAAAAAGTAATGTAAAATCTAATCTAGTAATCACCAAAGCTTGTGGCACAAAGTGGGTGTAATAAACATAAAAATTAAACATGCATAGAAGATCTATACTTAAGCCAATGTATAGCAAATCCTAATGCATAAGAAATAAATATAAATGAAAATCTATCCAATTTAATAAATAAGGAACAAATTTAAGAATACTTATCTTTAAAGATGAATCCGTCAATCCTCAATCTCTCCCTCAGCCAAAGTGTTTCATAAGAGGTTGTTATGGTATGTAAGAATAACAAGGATAAGTCAGATATAGGATACACAACTTCTATATTCATCCAAAAGACTTTTCCATGAGATAATATTTTTATTTCTAAGTGTAGTACTGGAACCTTAAACAATGCTCCTCAAGTATAATGGTGGATAAGCATATGTTTAATATGATGTTTTTATTCATCTCTTCTTAATAAATGGTGGAATTGAATGTGTATATATAGTTGAATCTAACCCTAAAATTTTCACTGATGGTGTTAGCCCAATTCAACCTTGTATCATTAATTGATAAAAGTAAGTTAGGCCCTAATCTGGGTTAGCCAACGCTGATCTATACCTATAATGTGTTAATATTAATTTGAATACAGGGTCAACCCAGGTCATCATTGTTTGGTAAATGTCAAAAATGATTTTTAGCTTAGGTAAAGGTTAAATAATGTGGTTAATTTCTCAAAAGATTGTGCAAATGAGGAGGATAACTTAGGGCCATGTATAGGAGATGGTTGTGTAGATTTCAAGTGGTAGTATAAGGGATAACAATATTTTGAAGCACCAATGGTTTGTCTACCCTTTCCTCGATGTACCATTTAAGTCATTTACTCAGAGAGATTGAGATTCGATGGGTTCTTACAAGAGAGAAAGCATCATTAATTGATAAAGTTTTAAAATATTATGTGTATACAAGAAGCATTATTTTATACATACACCTAACTAAGAAAATTATATGTGGTTTGATCCCTCTTCAGAGTATTCAAAATGTTGATAGTGCTCAACCACTCAAAGTATGGTGTTTGGAGTTATTTCAACCCATCTTTTACATAACATTTTTTAAGTTAACTTAGTCTCAAAATTGGAGCTAGGGTTTCAAAGTGAAGGGTATAATTTTGGACCTACACACAAAGGGAACTTCTAATATTGCACAAAATGATAGTCTAGAAGCAAACGTAGTGATCTATTTCAAACAATATTGACATATATTACAAGGATTTTTTTGAAAAACATTAAATAGTTTTGATTTTTCAAATGTGTATATCTTCTACTTGATCTATCTAGGTAGGTCTAGATAGTCAATTTATAAATTTGAGAGACTCTTTATCCAATTTCAGTCCTTCCTACTACCTACATATAGTCTTAGACCCAATCAAAATACTAATAAGTTAAATTAGTTTAGAGTTGTAGGAGTTATGGTTTAGAAAATATTTTTTCAAAATCTAATCTAATAAGTACTTCGTCATTTTGAAGATTTCAATATTGAAAATGATGTTCTTTAGGTGTAATTTTTACACTTGGTGTCTATTTTTGGAAAACTAGTGGTCATTTTGTAGGTTTATAATCCCTTAAAATTGATTTTTGACTTTTATAGGAGTTCTACATGTATCAAAAAATAATTTTAAAAATATCGCATCTCTCAAAGATAGTGAGAATGTGAGAACTTAGAACATATTGAAACATGAATTCATATATTCACTAATTGAATGGAACTTAAGTACAAATTTAGTGTCTATAATGTAAAATTAAATTTTGTTAATATGACTTAATTAAAACCAATTTAGTACATGAGAGTATCATTTGTCATTTTCTCCTTATCAAACGTAATTATTTAAGAAATTTTCACTAAATTAAACCTAATTAGGTAAAATTAAATAAAAATTCATACTTGATCAGGACTTAATTTATTCAAATTTTCTCAAATAATGATATTTTATTATAAAATAACAATAAATGATGCCCAAATATTGATTTGAAATGTCAAGATAAAAACTTTTACATAGTATTTTCAAATGTCTCAAGTGTTCAAATATGTTTGATTTTACCCAGATATAACATCATGTATCTTAAAGCACCTAGTTGAGGCATTGGTCAATTATTTTTTCTCAAATAATGACATTTTTTCTTGATATAACACAAAATAGTGCTCATCTATGGTCAATTTTCCCTAAAGCTACCTACCTTTATTTGATGACACCTAATCTATCATATGTGACTTTATTTCTAGTGCTAAGAGGTGATGTTTTGGGTCACTAAAGGTAATTTAATTATCATATTTAAATATTATTTAGTGTTTTATGTATTAATTTTTTACCACATGATGTGATTTAGGTCTCAATTTCCCTAATTGAGTCATTGATTTATTTAACACCTAGATGGTTCAATACAAGATTTAATTTGGGTCAATCAAGCCTCATGAACCTAATTATGACTAAATAATCTAATTTAGGTCTCTATTCACCCAATTGAGTCCTTGATGTGATTATGTATCACTTTAATTTTGTACACTTGGAAAACTCAGACCTTGGTTGTTCCTATTAGTTCTACACTCTCCTTGCTTCCACAAGCCTTACATCTGCTCTATCTTATGCCCTTGGCATATCTCTATGTCTAAATAATATTATATTTATGACATGAACATAATATCTTTCTCAAAATTCTTAAAATTTACTTATCTTACACTTTTACAAGTTTTGATCATGTACTTATTTTTCTACCCCTTAGGCACTAATGTCTAGGATAGACAATAGCATCAACATTACTGTCATACCCTAATTCAAGTGTTTAATGCCCTAAAATCATATAAATTTAAATTTAAATGTATCCTAATAGTTATCCTAAGTGATTTAATGTGAGTTATTACTCCAAAGAGATTTATTTAAATATAATATCAACCCTCATTCATTCCACACCTATAGAACCTAGTAATTAGACTAAAAGAGCAATCAATTGAGCAAAGCTTCCCTATTTATTCTTATTTCCAAACTAGTCATAAGGAATACACATATACAAGTCTAACTTACTAAAGGATAAACCTAAGAGTTCAATTTTATAAGTTACAAGATAGTTCATTATTGTACTTATTTTACACACATTGCATGATTCACACCCAAGCCAACACGTAGGGAAGAATTACATCAATATGAATCCCTCTTCAGAGTATTGGCTATCTACCTAATCTCCTTTAATAGTAGGGTCAACTCAACACCAAATTCTTACTAACCCAATTTTCCCAAGGTGACATTAAAGATGGAAAGATAGGGTTTCACCATCTCACAAAGAGTGATAGTATATTACCTATATTTGAATGCATCAAAGTGAAGGCAAAGATAAATCTAGAAACATATAGGTGGTCACACCTTGTTTCACTATATATTTCATACAAGACACTATCATCAAACTTAGACAGTAGTGTCGATGCAACTTTCCAAGGCTAATGCAACTATTCATATAGCTAGAGACACCAGATCCATAATCTGACAACTATTCTAGAATTATCTTCTCACCTACTTTTAGCATATTCTAGATCTAGAACTACTTTAGCATCAGAACAAGCTAATTACTTCACTTCTTTGTTATTTTTATATCTATCCTAGTTTTACTTTCCACATTTATACTATCTCAGCATATTAAATTTAGTGTATGTTTATGTTTGAGTTTAACATTTAATTGGCCTGTTATATATCTAATTATCACCCTTATGCCATTTCATTTCTATATTCTTAAACCTAATAATAAAGTGAAATAAATACCACAATATTTCATTTTAGGGTTAAACATTTGGTGAACATAACTTTTGAACATCAAAACCCTAATCATACCCTCTTTGGATGCTTATTACCTATTTTGTGCTAATATTTATATAATTCATATCTCTTATCATGGATGATATTGATTTTTTTTATGACTATGATTATGAAACCATCCAACTCTCCCTCAAGGAAGGTGTTAAGAACCCCTCCAAGGAAGCACAATTGATTACTTTTCTTATAAGCAATTAAACACGGAATTATACCAGAATGATTAAGTAACTAGAAACTTGAAACCGCAAAGAATTTGAGAGACAATACACACTCTTGTATTAAATACTACTAAAAGAAAATACAATAAAGAAGGTGCCACTTCTTCTTTCACCTCAAAGGCTTGCCACACCTCAAGACCTTCTTCCCTCTCTCTCTTGCTCAACCACAACCAACTCAACAACCTGAGTTGTTATCCCCTCCTTGAATGCTTCAGCTGATCTCCTTAACCTTACTTTCTTGTAGATCTCCTTGACCTTGCTTCCTTGCTTCAATGATTTTACTTGCCTTCTTGATTTCAATACATGCCTCATGGGTCTTTAAATAGGATCCCACACATACAAAAATAGACCTCTAATTAAAATAATTAGACACACAGCTCGAGACTATAATTAGCCCTTTAACATACAAACACTCAGTTCAATTAACTAACTGTTCGTGCAATGAACAGTTCTGAAACACACAAGCAATCGACGTCGATCCCTGTCTGACTGGTTCTGACTGATGTCAGCTGACTCCCTACCGATGTCGGTTGCCTTTTACACTGTATGTGACCGACGTCGGTTACACTGTCGATGCCGATACTTCTTGGAACTCAGCAACCTCCTCCATGTCTGCAATAGTTGAAGCTTTTAGCTCCACAACCTAACAATCTCCCACTTGGAGATAAACAGCTACAACTGTACCTATACCTATACATCATCTAATTTGTTCCCTTGGCTCTGTATCCCTCTTCAAGCTCACTCTTGAAGACCAACCACCACACAACCTGTGATGCTATACCTATCATCCAAGTCCCCTGCCACATCTGAACTTTTTGACAACTCCCACTAGAGACAAAATCAGCATGTGATCTTCCATGTCTCTTATGCCAAAAGAATTTTGCTGCTACCAAATTCTTCATGACTTATCTCTAAACTAAATTTACCCTTACCTCAAAAAATCCTTGTATATGTAACCCTACAACAAGTAACACAAAATAGTAACAGGATAATGTAGCTAATATTATCCAACCTGGTAAAGGAAAAAATAATGGTCAAACCTCCATTGCCCTGCAGCATGCTCAAGACCATATACCCTAGCCTTCTGTCTCACGTATCCATCCACTCTCTTCTCTAACATGGGAATCCATCCCTTATCCAGTGCTTTCTTCCAGCTGAAAACTCCACAAAAAAATACCTGTTTGGTTCTTCTCCAAGGACTCACACTCCTCATCCATGCCAAGCTCCCACTGTTTCTGGATTCTACCTGCATTGCCTCTTCATATCTTCCTGGTTCTTGACCATCAGTAAGAAACAAATAAAATAAAGAATGTGAACAATGTATATGAGGTTCACATACCCTTTCTGACCTCCATATCAATGTTTGAGACTTTTTGACAGCTTGCTGTCTGCCCAACATCCGTTTCAGTGACCGATCTCGGCCATCTTCCAGTCTGCTCTCGATCGATGTCAATTTCCTGCACTGACCCTGACTATCGACGTCATTTCCCTAGCTCACATCGGTGTCCCCTCTGCCAACATCAGTTCTTGTATGACCAACATCAGACTTCTCCTGCCTGACTCTACCGACCCTACTGGTCTACACATGACTGATGTCGGTATTTGCCTGGCTGACGTCGGTTCCAAGTGATCGACGTCAATGTTTGTGTGTTCTTGTAAGTGATGAATTCTTCATCTGTGATCTCATCTTGGATCAAACCCCTATCCATAATTCCCTACTCATAATCATTCAACCCCTGTGACTGATCTCTATTCTTCATCTCTTCCATAAACACCAAGGCTTCCCTGTTCTTGTCAAAAGCATCAAATTTCTTTTTCCTGCAATGAAATTTATCTATGCCTTCTGAATCTAAACTCATACCTTTTGATTCAAGAATTTCCATTCCCTTCTTATTCATGTGACCAAGCCTATTAAGCTACATCTTCGAATCTACAGCTGAAGTAGATAAACTAGAAGTAGAATCAGTAATACAAGTAGATAGATAAAGAGTACCTACTTTCTTACCTCTTGCTAAAATAAGTGCACCCTTGGTAACCTTCCAAGAATCCGCTATGAGATTTATTGTGCATCCCTCATCACCCAAACTTCCTATAGAAACCAAACTCTACTTCAGAACTGGGACATGCATAACCTCCTTCAACACCCATGTGTTGTCCATCTGTAATTTTAGCTGCACTTTTCCTTTGCCAACTATTTGACAAGGTGTACCATCCCCTAAATAAAGCACTCCAAAGTCTCCTTGGACATACTCATGGAACAAATCTCTGTTTGGGGATGCATGAAAAGAAGAACCAAAATCTAAAACCCATGATCCTACCTGACTATCCAAAAAAAGTATGAGAGCATCCTGTACCACAATATTTGCATCTTTTGCTTCTTCTTTACCTTCAAGTTGATTTTCTTTATCCTTCAACCAACACTCATTCTTTGTGTGTCCTTTCTTTCCACAAAACCAGTAGGTGATACCTCTAGATTTGGATCTCCTTCCCATCTTCGACCTTGATTTCCCTTGCTTGATCTTCTCTTTTTGCCTCTCCTTGCTTTCTGCACTTAGAGCATTCCCTGATGATTCACCTGTGATTTTCTTGCGTATTTCTTCATTCAAGATAACACTCACAACATCATCAACTTTTAAGATTTTAGAAGCAGATACAAAATTACTTACTTCCTTAACCAAACTATCCCAACTTTTATGTAAAGAGCATAAAATCAAGATAGCCTTTACTTCATCATCAAAAACAATATTGACTGAAGCTAACTGGTTTACCAAACCATAGAAATCACTAAGATGAGTATATACCGATCCACCTTCCTGTATTTGCAAAGTAAATAGCTGCTTCATAAAAAATACCTTATTTGAAGCCGAGGGCTTTTCATATAAATTCGCCAAAGATTTTATCAACTCTTTCGTTGTCTTACACTGTGATAAGTTAGAAATCACATATGATGCAAGGCTCAACCTTATAGAACCCAGAGCCTTCTGATCAAGAACATTTCATTCTTCATCCTTCATATCTATGGGCTTGCATGCAACCCCACCCAATGGTAAGTACAAATCTTTTTGATACAGATAATCCTCTATCTGCATCCTCTAATGTTGATAATTCTTTTTGTTAAACTTCTCCATTCGTAGCTAACTTTCTTCTACCATTATTATACTCTCACTCAATCAAAAACCCTGTGAATGACCTGTAATCAAACAATAATCTGCTCCCTGCAACTTTAGCTCTGATACCAACTATTATGAACCCCTCCAAGGAAGCACAATTGATTACTTTTCTTATAAGCAATTAAACACGGAATTATATCAGAATGATTAAGTAACTAAAAACTTGAAATAGCAAAGAATTTGAGAGACAATACACACTCTTGTATTAAATACTACTAGAAAAAAATACAATAAAGAAGATGCCACTTTTTATTTCACCTCAAAGGCTTGCCACACCTCAAGACCTTCTTCCCTCTCTCTCTTTCTCAATCACAACCAACTCAACAACCTGAGTTGTTATCCCCTCCTTGAATGCTTCAGCTGATCTCCTTGACCTTACTTTCTTGTAGATCTCCTTGACCTTGCGTCCTTACTTCAATGCTTTTACTTGCCTTCTTGATTTCAATACATGCCTCATGGGTCTTTAAATAGGATCCCACACATAAAAATATAGACCTCTAATTACAATAATTAGACACACAGATCGAGACTATAATTAGCCCTTTAACATGCAAACACTCAGTTCAACTAACTAATTATTCGTGCAACAAATAGTTCTGGAACACACAGGCGATCGACGTCAGTCTCTGTCTGACTAGTTCTGACCGACGTCGGCTAACTCCCTGTCGATGTCGGTTGCTTTTTGCACTATATGTGACCGACGTCGATTACACTACCGACGCTGGTACTTATTGGAACTCAGCAACCTCCTCCATGTCTGCAACAGTTGAAGCTTTTAGCTCCACAACCTAACAGGAGTTAAAATTGACTACTTTTTCCTTCTCCAAGTGATAAATCATGTAATCTAAAAGGAATAAATGGTGGTAGTTGTTATCCCTCTAATTAGGTCCACACTCCAACCATTACAAGATATAAATCAATCCATCTTACGTAGGATCTAAAATATTTATCCATGCTTCTTATACCACCATTATATGATTTTGGCACTATATACTTGAAAAATTATGGATACCAAGGCCAAGGATTGAACAAATATGAGAAAGGTATAACCCACCCTATATCTCTCAAAAATAATAATACAAATAGATAAGGTTTTGGGTTTTCAAACAAATCCATGACTCATCAACAAATCAAGCATATACATTTTACCAAATAAATTGGTACATGTGACCAAGAGGTTCCTTCATTTGATCATCAAAAAATTTAGAAAGTACATCAAGAGATTATAGTTGATGTGCAAATAACTGATAAAGGTACAATGTCTTCAATAAAGTTCATTAAATGCCCCAACATTCCTACATTTCCAAATAATATCCTTGTATTCAAGGGTGATGGTTCTTTCCTTCCTTCATTTAAAAAAAAAACATATCAAAAAAGGTGTCATAAAATGGTTCTTTCCTACATTTGAATATTTTGTTTTGTATTTAAAATTTTTATACCCTTACCAATTGAAAATAAAACAAAATATTCAAATGGTACAATTTATTCAAATGATATATCAAATATCCCAAAATTTAAATATCCCATACTATTACAAAAATATCCTATATTTTATGATAACAAACTTGTAATTTTTATACATAAGGATGATTATAATCATATACCTAGATTCAAAAGAGGTGGTGGGTTACAATCAATGATAACACTTATGACAAACACATATATCTCCATAGAATATCTACTGTCTATGATGACTACTATTGGGGACCTTCAAAAGCAAGTTTTTATACTCCAAATGCAAATGACTTTCCATAGTGATCATGCACATGTTACCCCATTCAATATTCAACCTCTTGCACAATGTATACTTGAATATTCCTACCCATAATATTTTTGAATTAAGAAATTTACCTCTCTTTTTGATAAATAAATACCTATTCGACCACATGATTAGCTATGTGCATTATTTTTGTCAATGGACATAATATGAAAAACTATTACTAAAACTTTTCCATATGAGTATTTTTTGTGAGGCTCAAAATTGGTTCTATATCACACCAAAGGGTTATTTACATATTTTTTTACAATTAGAAGATGCAATTTTTATGGCTTTCAATATCCACAAGGTGCCAAAACTTAAATTAGAATATTTACATAATTTCAAACAATGTGATGATGAGTCCCTTCAAGATTATATCATTCATTTCAAAAGTACGTCATATGAGCTAGCATTTAGACCCTAATATTTGGAATTGAAATTTATCTTTGGTAGAGGCCTTATTTTTCCATTAAATGAAAGAACATTGCTTAATCAATATTAATCGTTCACCTATTTGCATAATGATGTGAATAGACATGTTTCCTTCATAATTAATCATTCAAAAAAACTTATCTCCATCTAAATGCCTCACATAAATAATGGAGCTATCTTACTATAGATAATATTTTGTGATTATATAGCACCTCGATCTTAGGCACTTGGCAAACTCAAATCTTAGTTGTTCCTATTAGTTTTACACATGTCTTACTTCTTCAAGCCTTACATCTACTCTATATTATGCCCTTTGGCCTATCTCTTAGTCTTACTAGTCTTACATTGATGACCCAAAAGCATCCAGGTGATCATATCTTATTTCAATTGATACTCCATATAGGTCACTAGTATCGAACCTAGATAGTACAATTGATGAAATTATCTTGAGAGATTGGGGCAATAGATCTAAAATTTGATGATTGTTCTAGAACTATCTTCCTGCATATTATCAACTTGTTCTAGATCCAAATTTTTATTAGCATCAGAGCCAACTAAGTACTGTCTTATTTTTCATTTCTATATCTAGCATATTTGTAATTTTCATTAATATCTTATCTCAACATAATAAATTCAATATATGGTATATCTAAGTTTACCATTTAATTATCTTGATGTGGATCTGATATTCATTCTTGTGCCCTATCATTTATGTATTCTTAAACCTATCTACCCAAGAGGATCCACATCTAAATTAGGGTTAAATAATTGGTGACCCCAATCTTTGAACATCAAACCCTAGGTCAATTAAGGTTTTATGATGTTTCTATTTTTTATCCCTAATTTCTATAATCTTGCAATCATGTTTTCCATGGACATCTCTTTAAATTATTTAATGGTCTAATACCTTATAGCTGCACTAGTTTGTTACATTACTTATCTTATAAAAATTGTTAAGTAAATTCAAGTGCATAATGAGAAAATGTTAAAGTGGAGAGAAAATTTTATATATATTCATAATTCCTCTTAAAATGTTATGGATTTAGTAACTAGATGCTAATGTGCATTCTCACAACCATTTGTTCTACCCAAACCTTATTCAAGTGACATTTACCATGTTGCACCCATTATTTTCCCACAACTTAAATTAGATTTTGTGATCCATGTTGTTACTACTCAATGAGGTAATTTTTTTCATCCTACTCTACCACATGTTAATATATAGGTGGTTCCTCTTATATACACTTGATATTTTCAAATTTTATCAAATAATGATGTTTTACATCTTACAGTAACTTGTCAAGACTCAATCTCTCTGAGTGCATGCATTAAGGGGTATATCGTAAAAAGGGTGGCAAACCTTTGGTGCTTTTTATTATTTTTATCACTTATTTCCACATTATTACCAATCCAACAAAACCTTAAAATCATTCCTTAATATATTACTCCTCCCTTGCATACTCCTCCAATATTTTTCCTCTTTCCATTCCTCATTTCCTGACCCTAATCTTCTTTAGCTAATTGACCATACTAGGTCAACTAAGTTGACCCTGTATACTTTTCAACTTTTGATTACTGTATAGGGTGGCATGGGTTGACCTATACTATTTAGGGTATTTTTCACTTTGATTTTTGTTAACCCTTCAACTAACCTAGCTCAGGACCTAGTGATTTATCTCCTGAAAACATACAGAGTTGACTGGGTTGACCCCATATAGCTGACATATTTGGAATGATTTAAGGTGAGATCAACCTATAAATAAAATATCATTTCATCATTATTTCAATATATAATCAAGATTTATTATTTGTTTGTGCTTATTTTAAATCTACTCTTCCATTATTCTATTTGAGGAGTCTTAGTTTAAGGTTTCAACTTGGAGAATCTAGTCTTGTAGATAAGTCTTGGATGCTTTATCATTTTTTAGTTATCCTTATAAACCACAAAAACCTCTTGTAAATCCCCATTGGCCAATGGAGATATTGAGTCTCAATGAGTTCACATTCAGGTAACTATATTCTAACTTTGTTCTCCACTCTTTAGTAGATAGAAGTAGCATAAGTATTGGCTCGAATAATATTACTCTTCATATCCCATATATTAGGGTCTTACTCATACTTAGCTTAATTAAGATTCTCTTATACATGTTTTTATTGCTTCTAACCCCTCATGTTGTACCACAAGATTTGGTGTGCAGTAGATTAGATTTAATTTTTTGTTTATTAGATATAGATTGAACATTAAACTTAGGACTCTTTTAGGGTTGTCACATGATTGTGTTAAACTGTAGGCTTTGTAGCCCTTCCTATCATGGTGTATTGTGACAATTGATCCCCTAATCGGGTCTAGTATATCCCCATATTTTTCATGCCCCTACTTAACAAATGTATTTCCAATCAGAAGTGTAGGTATGTTCTATCTTCACTAAGCTTGGATTGATTTATAGACATGATATATTTTTGATTACATACATTCTAGTGAACCTCACATGAACTAACCCTTGCAGGATTTGTTTACTTTATTTTATTTTTTTCATTCTTTCATCATGAATTATATCATATATTTTTCATTCTGAATCAACTCGATCGATCTAGTATCTAACTTATGTGCACAAGTTTTTAGTTATAGGCTTTTAGATCAACCCTATCAACCTAGTACAAGTTTTTAGATTTTTAGACATCTATTCCAAACTACTAAGCTGACCTAGTCAACCCTACACTTTTTATGACATCAAACTCAACATACTAGGTTGACCATGTACATTGTAGACACTCAGTAGCAAGTTTTTACAAAGATTGATCGACCTAGTCGACCCAGTTAATAGAATTTACAAGCATATATCAAGGTTTTTAAATAACAATATTCATTATTTGCATCTCTAATCCACTAAGGTTCCTTTATATCTCTTTGTCTCTTTCTTTACTATCTTTTATTTTATAGTTTGTAGTCTTCAAAACTATCCTTGCACAATCAATTGGATAGACACTACCAACCCAGTTTTTTGTTTTATGTGTTGTCTAGATAACTGGCTCAACTCTGTCGACCATGTTCATTTTCAAACCTTGCTTCCATAGTACAGGTTTGACCTTGTCGATCTTGTTCTATATTTTATACATACAATGTTGACTATATCAACATTGTACCTTATTTCAAAGTTGGCATTAACCTTATATGTTATTAATTAATTCACACTTTATTTTCCTGTTGCTTGGATACTTAAATAAATCACATAGTTTAATTAGGTTTTTTTCGATTAATCATTTAGTTTAACTATTTTATGCACACATGGCCAAACCACAAAATTTAAATAAGCATTTTAACATTTGTCTACTCAAGGCCAACCTACTTGGATTTCATCACCAATGGGGAAGCTGACTTGATACTTTAGTAAAGTATAAATCATGCTTAATTGTATATTCTAGATAATCACGTGACACCCTTATCACTGCAGTATGTGAAATGAGGGGTAGACCCCAATACCAATATTGTATCATTATCACTACAATCTCTTTCAGTCCAAACTACCTAAAACCATCCTTAGATTGACATTCTAGTTCCTTATAGCCAACTTCCCATCACATTTCGAATCATATCTTAATAATCTAATTAACATTTAGGTTGACCAATTAGTTAGCTCTTTACTTTCCAATTTGATTACTTACTCTTTACTCAATTTTATTCTATATTTCAAAAACTTGTATTAGTCAATGTTGGTACAAGGTTTTATGTTGTGTGCTTCAATTGGACTTGTCAACATTAATTGAAATGATTATTTATTTATTTTCAACTATTTCTTTTCAAATTTATTGTAAAATTTATCTTGTTTCAATTCACAAATCTGTCATAAGTTTCTTAATTTCTCAATCTATTGTACTAGGTCGGCCCAATCAACCCTATATATTTTTTAGCCCTTGTTCACTATACTAGATCGACACAATCAACCTTATATAGTTGATAGACCTTGTTTCCTCTATTTTCAATACTTGTTCACTATATTAGATCGACCCAGTTGAATCTGTACTATTTATAGACCCTATTTTCTATGCTAGGTTGACCTAGTCGACCCTATACTACTTTTTGCCTTCCTTGTTTGTCAATCTAATTCCATATTTCTCCTTCTCTACATTTTTTTCAATTCTCTTCAATCATAATGAAGTCTCCTATCATAAGCTTGAATCCATTTAGATACTATATGGGATGTTCATTTCTCCCTCTCTTTTCCTCCCAAGATCACCATCACTCTTAGGTCACCTCTTCTCTTTCTTCATCTATGACCTGTAATATGGTGCAAATAACACCTCAAAATGAAGTTGATGGATTTAATCCTTTTTATACTTACCAAAAAACTTTTCATCTTCTAAATCTTCAAACTAATGTGAGAGTAATTGATACTAGTTTACTTAATAATCCCACTAGTAATCCTTCTTCTAGTAATCCTCCCCCTAATACCAACTTAGGGAGTGCTCCTATCAACACCAACCCACCCCCTGATACAACTCAAATTTTAGCCCAAGTTATCCAAAAAATGAACATAATGAAAAAATTTAACACCAACCAAATGATGCAACTTCAACAATATCTAATCAATATGGCTAATCAATCTCCAACTATGCATCTTTAATTTAGTCTCAGTTTCATTCTTACACCTCTTTGGGATACCTCAGGTAATGTTATTTCTCAACCCATAATTAATAATAAGATTCCTCAAACCATTAAAAATTAGCCTTTGTAACCCTTAATTTTATCCATTGATATTGGTAACATATCTCTAACTATCAAGTATGATGAGACTAAAGACCCTGCCTCATTTCTCAAAGCCTTTGGAAACCATTACAAAGAGTGGATCCAAACTAATACCTTCACCACTACTAAAATATTATGGAAAAACTTCATTGGTGACATATTATAATGGTATAATAAACCTCCCCAACATTCTATTTGGTAACTTAAAGATTTGGTTAATACTTTGGTTAAAGAGTCTCAACATAATGATCTTCTCAAAAAAAATCTTAGCCACTTCATCAATGCTAAAAAATATCTTAATGAATCAGCTCATGACTTTTTCAAAAGATGGAAATAATTGGTCCATAAATATGACCATAATATGACTAATGATAACTTATTTAAACTCTTTATCATATCTTTAACTCCCACTCTTCAATATAAGTTTCAAACCTTCATTCCCCAAACACTTAATGAAGCTCTTGATCAGGATAAATGTCCAGACTTTCTTATAAATAATTTTGAACATAATCTTAAACTTTTTAAAGGATATTTCCAAACATATAATGTTATCACTAGTAATACTCTATAAAACAAACCTAGAGTTTCCAAAACTAATGTTCCATTACCTTCTCATACACCTCTTTCAGTTCAGTAAATGAAATAATTTTTACCACCCTCAAAACCTTTCATCTATCCCAATGTTCCTCCTAAGTGGTGACCCTAATATATTTTGTTGGTTCCATGATGACATTGGGAATTCTCATGAATCTTGTAGAGGGATCACTAAATTTTTTGTCTCCTATATGCTTGGTGATTCATTCAATCATAAAGCTATGATCAATCTTTGTCATCAAGAATACATCACTACTTTTCAAAAATGACAAACTTCTAAATATTCTACTTCAAATAATCAACCAAATGTCAAGGATGTTTGTGACATTGATGCTTATTATGACCAATATTTTAAAAATTCCCAATATTTCAATACTACTAAGGTCAATTATCATCATAAACCAACTCACAAAGATCTGATTACCAAGCCTAAGAAGCCATCTTTAGAGGAACAACTTCTTAAAGATACTACCACTACTAATCTTGCATTGAAAGCCCAAGAGGAACAATCTCTTCCTTTTGATCTTCTAACTTCAACTATTTCTCCAAAATCTAATTTACCCCTAAATCTTGTGCTAGTTCTTCTAAGTCTCATTGGAACTTTATTAAAGAACTAAATTGTATGCCTTATAAAATTCCACTTATGGATTTGGTTCACACTTCACCCTATCATTATAAGTTATTTATACAAAAAATTCAATAGATTGAAGATCCATCCTCCATATATGAAGAACCACCTTTTATTGAATCTCAATTTGCCAACGTAAATACCAAACTATGTGTCCTTTTTCCAAGCCTTCTATTGAATTCCTTGAAGAGGACATGATCAATGATGAAATTTTTTTTTCATGTTGATGATCCACCACTCCTTATCAAAGTATCCATTCATACCACTCTTATCTAAAAAATTCTAGTTGATGAAGGTTCTCATTAATATGGCATCTTTATGGCTCAACCAACAACTTGGTTATAATAAGGATCATCACAAGCAAACCTATCTCACTTGTCATAGTTTTGATAAGAGTAATCAAATTCCACTTGGTTGCATTTGACTTCCATTAAAAATTGGACCTAAGACTGTTCAAACCAATCTTATGGTCCTTTATCTTCCTTTATCTTATAACATACTCCTTGGTCATCCATGGACTCATTGAATGAGGGTCATTTCTTTTTATGGTAGTCAATGCATTAAATTCTTACATAATGGAAAATGGTATAAGCATGAATTTGATCCCAACCTATGGAACATTCAACTTCTTAATCCTAGATCATACTATTGTATTGCTACCATTCATAAAATCAATAGTTCTCCTTTACCTAATTCCATCAACATGGATCTTTATTTACAATTTACTCTTATGGATTTTGATGATGATGAGCCCAATGATTTGCAACATACTTGTAATACTACTAAATTACCTCCCTCAATTTTTCAATATCTTCTTCCTCTCTTACCCAGGGATTGTATTATTCCTCTTATTGATGAGATTGTATACATATAATATGTTTAAAGTTTTATTGATTATTGATACTTTTTATCTTGAAGTAACCTATCGAGTCTCAATATCTCTAAGTGTATGATTTAAGGGGTGAACCAAGAAAGTGGTGGGCAAACCATCGATGCTTCATAAGATTGTTGTCTCTTTTTCCACTTTCCATCTACACACTTATCTCATAAAAACATTAACCCTAAGCTCATTCTTCTCAGTCTTACCTGTTGGTCAAATTCCACACCAAATTTGCACCTTTCAAATTTGGCCAATCCATTAGTTAGTTTTCCTTCAGTAGAAATGTTCTTTGATAAAACTCATAATAAATGCACAAGTATTTTATTTTTATAAATTTTATTTTGGTCTTTGTTTAAGCCTTTCAGGAATTATTTTAAGTTTTGACAAATTCTTTCAGACAAATTATTTGCACAATTTTAATGAAGGTACTTTATAATTTATCTGAAAGATATCTATCTTCAAGCCAAAAGGGACCCTTGTAATTTTTTTGAAGGGAACTTTCATTTTTCCTAAGGGCAATTTCATTTTTTTGAAGGGTATATTTTTTTGGAAAAATTTCCACTTCAATTTTTCTAAAGGATTATTTGCAACTTTCCAGAAGGGTATTTTCTTAAGAAAGTGGTCACTTTCATTTTTTCGAAGGGGTACTTGTATTTTTAAAGGTTCATTTCATTTATCCTGAAGGCATTTTCAAAATCCCAAAGGACCATTTCCAAAATATAAAGGACCATTACAACTTCTTCAAAGGGCATTTCAACTTCTCTGAAGGGACCAATCAAAAATCCATAGGAAAAGATGAGAAGTGACTAAATAAGAAACCCTAAAAGAATTCCTTCAAAAAATTTATTCAAAAGAAATGAAGGGAAGTAACTCCAAAATAATTCCTTTGGACTTTTTGTCCAAAGGAAATAAACAAGAAGAATTTATTTAGACAAATCCTTCAGAGTTTTTGTCTGAAGGAAATGAACAAGTCATAAGCCCGAAGGAAAAGACTCGACAAAAGGTTCAAGGAAATAAATACAAAAAAATAAATATGAAAATTTTGTCTAAAGAGAAGGTCCAAAGATAAAAGTCTAAATAAAATACCCAAAGGAGTGATGACCCAAAGAAGTCAATTTTATATTGCAAAGTATATCCATTGTTATTCCAAAGACTTAGCAAGAACATGAGAGCAGACAAAGCAAGTAAAATGGACAAGATGATGGTTTGATTAATTAATTCTATGAAATCAACAAATACAGGTGTCCAAAGGATAACTAGTAGTTAGAAAGAGCATTTTCTAACTGTCGTCATGAGTTGCAGTAATGTGATGTGTCAGATTTTCTATTTTAAGTTTTATACTCTCATGGATGATCTTTGATAGAAGCAGTTTTTTGTGCCACTCCTAAAAGTTTGATGCCACTTTCCACCATTCTCATGACTTATTTTGGACAAGTAAGGCTCTTGATATGGCATGGTTCACTCAGTCATCTCTCTCATGGATCTGTAACTGACTTTCATGTCAATGACACATGTCCTTATGCCTCTTTGGCTTCTCTTATCTCTCTTTCTTCCCCAAAGTTATATAAATTGAGTCATTTTGGCCATTGTAGATAACCACATTTTTGGTATGTAAAATCCCTACTAAAATGGAATTACACTTTGCTTTTGGACATTGAAAACAAGATCCTCTGAGTTATGAATTTTTGTCTGAGTATGTGAGTGATGTATAGTAGAGCTAAGTGATAGCATCATCCTTACTCCCTTTATCTTTCATGGTTGAACAAATGTTCTGATGTTAATAGGTCATGTAAAGTGTGTTAAATTCATTTAAATCTCTTTCAAGTATGAAATTGTACCTATGGTTGCAATCTACCCCTTAGGTCAATTATTTTGTTAATTGTCTCAAGCATGTTACCTTCACATTGAAACACTATGTTAGTATCTTTCAATGCATGTAATTAGTCTTGAAAAGCATCATTTTTTAGTATAAATGTGATATTTGGTGGGATAAATTCTCTGTGGATCACCCCTATAGCATAGTTTTTTATATTTTATGCAAATTCTTAGCTATATTCATGAACAAGCAGTAGATTAGGTGATAGACACTTAGAGAAGAATTCAAGGAGCTAGCCCTATCAATCATATAGATTCATCTCTCTTATAAGTTCCCATAAACTTGAAGGATGATTCAATGTTGCATTAAATTGAATAAACTTCATAGAACATCCTAGGGTGCACAATTTGATGACAACAATTCTAGCATGCCCGGTGGGATAGTTGGTCCTAATTATTTTCATGTCAAGGTGAATGCCATCCTTGATAAGTATAAGTTTGTACAATCATTCTAATCTAGAATTTGGAAACTCCAAAAGGTAATAATCTCTATTTATAGATCAATTTTTCCATGGTATACTTCATGGTCCTCACTAGATCATCTTCTAGTAGGCTTTTCAATAAAGTTCCTCAGCCTAAAAGTCCTCTTGAAGAATAACACCTTGAACCATTCCTAACCTTTAGAGATACTGAACAAGAAGGTTTTGAAGAGGAATAAGAGGAGGTTAAAGAATTATTAGATCAAGAGAAATAAGAAATGGCTAGAAGACATCCTTTCCCAGCCTTCAACACCTAAAATCTAATTAATCTTCCTACGTATGATCCTATTCCTCCTAATGCTACCAAAAGTCTCTCCAATTTTAATGGAGAGGATCTTGTTACCCCATTTGAACATATTAGAGACATTTTAAACTTTTAAAATTTACATAATATCACCAAATAATCTCTAAAAGGGAAGGCACTTGATTGGTATAGGACATTAAAAGGTGGTTGTATTTCTAATTGGGATAGTTTTGGAGATTTGTTGGTAAATAGGTTCAAAAATAAGAGTGACCATACTTCACTAATTCACCATATGAATGTGATAAAAATATTTCCTAATGAATCCATGGGAGATTTCAATGAAAGATTTCAAAAAACATGGCATAGGCTACCACCTATTATGAGGCCTCCTCCAAGATTTGTATTCTCCACCTATCTTAAGGATATTGGCATGGATGTAACAATAATGTTACAATAAATGAGAGGATTTACTTTACTTGAGGCATCTGAGATAGCCATTGAAGCTTAGAATAGTCTAATATAAGCTGGGAAACTACCTCTAAGAGTCTTCATGCCTTTGTTGTCTCATAATTCAGTTGAAGTCCTAAGTATAGAACAAGTTCCCAATACTAATTCCAAACATATAATTGTTCCCAAGAAGGTAGATGATGCTATAAATAAGGATGAGATGATTCAATCTTTGCAGGCCTAGCTCAAGCAAGCACAAATGTATATAAGTTCTTCACCCAATCCTCAATACTATCCTCAGTAAGGTTATATACCTCCACCCTAATACACTAACCAAGGAAGAGGAAAAGGCCAACAAGGTTTCAATAGGTATCCCAACACCTATAATCCTAATTCCATTTCATTGATAAAGGTTATTATTCCAATCCACACCAATCTAGTTTAAGGAAAGGAGTATTTAGATCACTAAGGGAAATATTAAGGTTAGTTTATGCATAATCGTAGAAAAGTTAATCAATATGTGGTAACTCAAGGAGCCACTCCTTATGTTACATCAGAAGAATCAAATCTCATGAAAAGAGATGTTCAAGGAGAAGGTAACAACCAAAGTATTGGTTTTATGAATTTCCAAGTAGAATATGATTATGTGTTAAATCAAAATACATCATTTGTAGCCAACACAAGGGCTAAAAAGAGGGATTTATGAGATACTCCAGCAGCACAAGTGATTATAGGTAGTGCCTCTCCAAGGTTAAAAATTGTAAGTACCAATGTAGTAGATCCTACTAGTCACATTACTTCTCAAAGTTATAATGTGAGCAAGGCTACCAAACCTTTAGTATATAAAGTTCAAGTTCCCTCATTGCCTTTGAGATAATAATAAAAGTTGATTTCTTCCCATTTAAACATTGTTGACTCTTTGAAGAATAACAAAACTAACATTTCTCTTTAGGAAGTATTGCATATGCCTAGTCAAAAGGAAATCTTACAAGAAAAACTTGTTAATATCAATGTAACTACTCAAGGTCTAAAGTACCATGGTGTAGCCCTTACCAACACATTAAATCATGTTTTAGAGCCCTCCACTAGATATTAAAAGCCTCCACCTTTCTACCTCACACTCATTTTGGGAGACAAATTGGTTCACCACTACATTGTAGACAGTTGGGCCAATACCACAGTTATGCCTAAAGTGGTTGCTAATAAATTGGGACTAAAATATCAGCCTCATAACAAGGGTGTGTTGTAGCTTAATGTAACTCTATCAAAGATTGTGGGGTTGGTTAAAGGTTTGAAATTTTTCTTGCATGATTTTTCAAGTTTACCCATCTTATAAGACATTGTGATAGTTGATCTTCTAGTTCATTTTTCTATTTGCTTATCAAGAGACTTCACGGTTAAGATTGGAGGGTATATTATAGCTAATTGGTCTTTTTTAGCCTTTAGAAAAATATATGGAGCTAAAGTGACTATAATAACACAACCCTTAGCAAGGTTCCACATTGAACCATATATAGAGACAAGTTCAAATCAAAATTGTACTATTAGTGAGCAACAAGAAGGTATCATTGGTGGTGAAACATCATTTCCCCTTGAAGGTATTTCTGACCTCTTTCTTGATGAGTATGGTACTGAAACTTATGAGCATGACCCCTATGCATTCATAGAAAAAATTGAATTAAGAGTATATTACATGCATGAGAAGAACATTCCTATACCATCACTCACTAATGAGGATCATGAAATTTAAGGGATATGGGAAATAATTTTTTATGGTTATAGAAGCAAGGTAGGGGTAGGAGTTAGTGTCATGTTGGTTTCTCCTTCAAAGAACCAGTATTATTCTTCATATAGATTCTATTTTAGTTGTACATGTAATGTAGTTGAATATGATGGCTTGCTTCATGGCCTCCAATGGGAAAAGAAAAAGGGAATCAAGAAACTGAAAGTATATAGAGACAATGAATTGATTATACATCAAGTGAGAAACCAAGATACAACCAAGAATTCTTTGCTTAAGTCTTACAAGTATAGGGTGTGGGATCTAATTGAGGACTTTGAATCTTTCAATATCCAACCTATACCAAGAGACTCAAATAAACATGTTGATAAGTTGGTTGTGATATGAACACACTTTGATATAGTGGTTGATGTAAGTAGAGGGAAGGACAAACCTCACATCAAAGTCATTGTGAAACTTTCTATTCCAAATAATTAAGTGTCTTGGAAAATGTTTGAGATTGATAAACACATTGTACAGTTCATTCAAAATGAATCATATTTTTCTTCAAAGAATCAAAAGAAGCTTCACAATCAATATGAAGAATAAGTTATCTAGTTGAAGACAAACAAGATACCAAAGGGGTTGGTTATTTTGGAGATTGTGTTTAATGAATATGATCAAAGAAAGAAGGAAAGGGTAAGCATGTCTACAAAGGAAGAGAACTATGAAATAATCTTGATATTTAAGGACAAACTTATGAAAATTTGTAAGATTTATTCTCTTTTAGAAAGATAAGCCTTCATTAAATTGTGTAAAGAATTTCATGATATATTTGCTTGGAAATATAAGAATTTGAAAGGGTTTGGTCTAGGTTTAACTCATCACACCATTGAGTTATAACTTGAAGCTAAACCATTTAGGAAAAAATAGAGGCTTATGAATCCTAATATAGAAGAACTCATGAAAAAAAGAGCTTACCAAATTGATTGAGTCTAGGATTATTTTTCTTATCAATCACTCAACTTGGGTAGCTAACCTTGTACCTATTTGAAAAAAGAGTGGAGATATTAGGATTTTTGTGGACTTTAGGGATCTAAATAGAGTTTCACTTAAATATCATTATCCACTACCTTCCATGAAACATATTTTGTAAGTGGTTTTAGTTTCTCAACGCTTTTCACTACTTGATGGCTATTCAAGTTATAACCAAATATTGGTGAATGAGGAGGACCAGTTCAAGACAACATTCACCACAAAATGGGAAGCATTTGCATATATAAAGATGGCTTTTATTTTGTCTAATGTTGGTGCTACCTTCTAAAGGGCAATGGACATGGCCTTTAAAAGTTTGATCAATGAGTATTTGATTGTATACCTTGATGATATAACTATTTTTTTCAAGGATGTTGATGACCACATGAAACATCTAAGGAAAGTATTTTAGAATTGTAGAGAGTTTGAAGTTTCTCTTAATCCAAAAAAAATGTATCTTTGTTGTTCATGAAGGAAAATTATTGGGCCATGTTGTGTCAAAAGAAGGCCTATCTATTGATCCTAAAAGGATTGAAACCATTCTAGGCATATCTTTACCTCTACACAAGAAAGTTTTACAAAGTTTCTTAGTCAAGATAAACTTTGTAAGAAGGTTTATTCTAGGATTTACTACTTTGGTGAAGCCTATTACATCTATGCTCAATAATAACCAAGCTTTTTCTTGAAAAAAGGAAGGTAAGAATAGTTTTGAGGAAATCAAATAATCAATTACCTAATCTCCTAATCTCTTGAACCCAAACTTTGTCAAGGATTTCATACTCTATACTTTTACTAATCTTGACATAATCTCAGCTATGCTTATGCAAAATAATGATGAATAAGTTGAACAACCCATTACATTCTTTAGTCAAGGATTGAAAGATTATGAGGTCAAGTAAACATTTGTTGAGAATCAAGCTCTAGCTATGATAAGAGGTTTGAAAAAGTTTAGGAACATGGTTTCAAAAAATAGGATGCATGTCATGGTCTCTCATCCTAGTACAAAAGAGTTCCTCTTAAGAAAAGACCTCAATGAGAAGAGAGCTGGGTGGATCACAGTGGTAATGGAATAGATGTTGATACCAAGGTAACTAGCTTGATAAAAGGAAAAGGGTTGTGTGAACATCTGGATTCAAATATTCAAGGGTCAAAGGAAGAGGTCTTGGTCAATCAAGTTCATCCTCAATCAGTTGGTCACATACCAATTCAAAGTTAGACACAAGACATCATTGGTTTCCTCCAAAATGGTGATTGTCATAATGGTCTGAATAAGTCACAAAGATGGTCTTTTAGATTGAAAATAATTTCTTATTATCTTTTATATGGTATTCCCTTTCGGAAGGATGTGAATGGTTTACTACTAAGGTGTGTTGGTAGTGATCAATTTGGCATCTTGCTAGAAAATTTTCACAATGGTGTAGATAGAGGTCATTTCTCCCCAAAAACAATAGCTAAAAAGATAATAAGGGTAGGGTATTATTGGCCTAACCTTTTCAAGGATTTTTACTCTTGGGTTAGGAGGTGTCCTCAATGTGCCCTCTTTGTAGGCAAATAGAAACTTGCATCCCTTCCATTGAATCCCATCCAAGTGGACCATCTTTTCATGTAATGGGGCCTTGGTTTCATTGGTATGATCAACCCTTCATAAAGTGCTAGACACAAATGGATATTGACTGCTACTGACTACTTTGCAAGGTGGTTAGAATCTATTGCATTGAAAGAGGAAAATGAAAATCAATTTTGGAGTTTTATGAGTATCACAATAGGATTTAGAGTTCCTTATACTATAATTTATAATAATGCACTTGATTTTATGAGTGTTAAAACTTTTGAGTGGGCAAATAGAAATAGAATTTACTTGAGTACATCATCCAACTATTACCCTCAAGGTAATGGATTGGTTAAATTTACTAATAAGAACCTCAACAAGATCATCAAGAGGACATTGGAGAATAATCAAAGAGCATGGCACACCAAGTTGAAGATAGCCTCATGGACTAATAGGATCACTCCTAAGAGATCAATTGGTAACTCTCCCTTTGTGCTTATTTAAGGGAGAGAAGCTAGGTTATCCATCTCTCAAGACTTTCCTACTATAGGACTTGCACATCAATTGGAACTACTGAAAACTACTCCAATGGAAGTTAGATTGACAGAACTAATACAACTAAAAGAAGCAAGGGATAATGCACATAAGACCATGGAATGCCACCAAGTACTAATGAGGGAGTCTTTTAATAAGAGATCAAGTAAAAGAGTGTTTAGGGAAGGTGACTTGGTCCTGAAATGGGATAAGGATAGAACAAAACTAGGTAAACATATAAATTTTGCTGTTTTTTGGAGTGGCCCTTACATCATCAGTAAGTGCAAGCAAAGTAACTCTTTTCAGCTAACCGAGATGAATGAACAAGAATTTGATATCCCTATGAATGGGATACATCTAAAGTTTTGTTATTAGTCCTTGTAGGTCTATCTTGTAAATAGTAGCATAGGTGTGTGTGTTTAGTCTATTTTTGTTTCAACTATTGTGTTACCTAAGTGTCCTATTTGACACGTGTGTTTCCTTTGTTTTCCTTTGTGTTCCCTAAGTGCTTAGTATCACAAGTGTGTCTTTGAAAATGTGTGTCTTGTGTAATGTCATTATCTTGTGGTTAATCCAAGGTTTGTTCATGATAATTTGAGTGCTCATTTTGTGTGACTCCATGCCCAATAGAAGGATTTATGTAGTTAGTTTTAGGCATAGTAGGTAAGCCATACCTAAGAATCACCAAGAATGTTGGTCAAATTCCACCCAAAGTTTGCACCTTTCCAATTTGGCCAATCCATTACTTAGTTTTCCTTCAAAATAAATGTTCTTTAACAAAACTTATAATAAATGCACAAGTATTTTCTTTTTAGAAAGTTCATTTTGGTCTTTGTTTAAGCCTTTAAGGAATTCTTTCAGGTTTTTTGTTTTAAGCTTTGCCAAATTCTTTCAAACAAATTGTCCACACAATTTTTTCAAAGGTAGTTTATAATTTTTATGAAAGATATCTTCAAGCCAAAAGGGGCCCTTATAATTTTTTTGAAGGACACTTTCATTTTTTCAAAGGGTTCTTTCATTATTTTGAAGGGAATATTTTGTCGAGAAAAGGTCCACTTCAGTTTTTCTAAAAGATCATTTGCAAATTTCTCAAAGGCTATTTTCTTTGGAAAGTGGTCACTTTCATTTTTCCAAAGGGGCACTTGCATTTTCAAATGATCATTTCATTTCTCTTGAAAGGCATTTCCAAAAGCCCAAATGACCATTTCCAAATGCTGAAGGACCATTCTAACTTCTCTGAATGGCATTTCAACTTATTTGAAGGGACCAATCAAAAAGTCATAAGAAAAGACAAGGAAAAGTGACTAAATAAAAAACCCCAAAAAAATTCCTTCGAAGTTTTTGTCCAAATTAAATGAAGAGAAGGAACTCCAAAAGAATTCCTTCAGATTTTTGTTTGAAGGAAATAAACATGAAGAATTCCTTTATACTTTTTTTCCAAAGGAAATGAACAAGTAATGATCCTGAAATAAAATACTCGATAAAAGGTCTGAGGAATTAAATAGAAACAAATAGCTATGAACAATTTGTCTAAAGAAAAGGTCCAAAAATAAAAGTCCAAAGAAAATACCCAAAGGAGTGATGGCCTAAAAGAAGTCAATTTTAAACTATGGAGAATAACCATTGCTATTCAAAAGACTTAACAAGAACATGAGAGTAGACAAAGTAAGAAAAATGGATAGGATGACATTTCAAGTCATTGCTTCCACAAAATCTAAAAATGCAGGGGTCTAGAGGATAACTAGCAATTAGAAAGATAATTTTCTAACTACCATCATGAGTTCCACCAGTGTGAAGTGTCAATATTTTTATTTTCAATTTTGAACTCTCATGGATAATATTTGATAAAAGTAGTTTCATGTCCCACTCCTAAAGGTTTGATGCCACTTTTCATCATTCTCATGACTTATTTTGGATAAGTAAGACTCTTTTTACATGGCATGGCTCACTCATCCATCTCTCTCATGGATCTATAATTGACTTTCATGTCAATGACACATGTCTTTGTGCCTCTTCAACTTCTCTTCTCTCTCTCTTCCCCAAAGTTATATACATTGAGCCATTTTTTCCATTGTAGACAACCACATTTTTGATATGGCAAAGCCCTGTTAAAATGACATTGCGCTTTTCTTTTGGACATTGAATACAAGACCAATTTTGAGGTGTGAATTTTTGTCTAAGTATGTGAGTAATGTATAGTGGAGCTAAGTTATAGCATCACCCTTACTCCCTTTATCCTTCATTTTTGAACAAAGGTTTTGATGTTAACAGGTCATCTGAAGAGTGTTAAATACATTAAACTCTCTTTCAAGTATGCAATTGTATCTATGGTGTGCAATCTACCCCTTAGGTTGATTATCTCAAGCATGTTACCTTCACATTAAAACACTATGTTAGTATCTTTCAACGCAAGGAATTAGTATTATAAAGAATCATTGTTTAGTAGAAGTGTGACAGTCGATGGGATAAATTCTTGGTGGATCACCCATTTAGTATAGTTTTTCTATTTTATAAAAATTCTCAACTCTTTTCATGAACAAGCAGTAGATTTTTTGATAGACACTAAAATAAGAATTCAAGGAATTATCCCTTTCAATCCTAGATATTAATCTCTCTTATAAGTTCCCACAAACTTAAGGGATGATTCAATGTTGCATCAAATTAAAGGAACTTCATAGAACGTCCTAGGGTGCACAATTTGATGAAAACACTACCCATTCCAGTCATTTTTCTCTTTCCATCATCATTTTCTTTTCTTGATTCCATTTTTAACCATTGGTTGAACTAGGTCAACCATGGCCAACTTTGTACACTTTAGGTTATTTTTCATTTTTTGGGTTTGTTAGCCTTTCAGCTGACCTAGCTCAAACCTAGTAAATCATCCTTGAAAACACATTGGGTTGACCATGTCTAACCCTATACAGCTGACATTTTTGAAAATATTTAGGGAAATATTTGCCTATATATACAAGATCATTTCCAACCATCTAAATATAGAGAAGTGAAGAAGAATAAGTGTGAATGAGCATCTGCTTATTAACCATTCTACTTGAGGAATAAAGTTTAAGGTTCCATATTTTCATTAGAAATATAGATTTTTTCTTGTGGAGAAGTATTTTGGATGCATAGATAAGTTATGTATCTTAGATATGATTTATCTTCGTTATCCTTACATCCCACAACAATCTCTTGTGAAGCACCTTGACAAAGGGAAAGATTGAAGCTTGACAAGTTCATCTTCAAAGTTAAGTATTCCTAACTTTATTTCTCCTTTGTAAGAGTAGATAGATAATGTAGTTGTGTTTATATTCCATACATTAAGATTATGTATACATTGACATAACTATATGTCTTCTATGCATGTTTAGTTCAGTTATTTATTTTGTTTCTAACCCCAACTTTGTGCCACAAGCTTTGGTATGTACTATATTAGATTTACTTTCTTGTTTATTAGCATAGGTTAAATATTAAATATTAGAACTCTTTTAGGGTTGTTTCACAATTTTTTTAGACTATAAGCTTTGTAACCCTACCTCACATGGTGTGAAAATTGATCCCCTAATCGGGCCTACCAGATCGCCATATTGGTCATGCTCCTGCTTAAAAAATGTAATTTCAATCAAAATTGTAGTATGCTCTATCTTATACGAGCCAGGATTGATTTATAGACATGATGAATTTATGATTACAGATAAATATTACCAATTTTCCCTCTCCATGCAATGCTTAGGATCCTTCTTTACTTGAAGATGCATTCACTTGCAATGATTTTGGAGTGGCCAAATTATTTCAGGATCTGCTCATCATCTCCCCTCATAGATTTAGTAATATAAATATTTCACCCTCTGAAACTCCCCTTAATTATAAAGCATATATAATTATTCCAACATATGATGATAACTATATCATGGTCTAAGCTCAATCTAGAGATTTGGATGTCCAGCAGTATCAAAAAATCTTAGCCCAAATTCATGATTTTAATTAGGATGGTCATACCATTTATGTGGATCATACCTTAGATCTTGAGGGCCATGTGCCTCATGTAAATCCTCCTCTTATCGATACTCCTTGGGTGGTATAAAAAATTATACCTTTCAAACCTCTAAAATTTTCTATATGTCCTTTACCACCTATTGATCCAATCATTGCATCTAATACTTCTCCTGTTATTAAACCCACTGATATTCCAACCCCTTCTCCTCCATCTACTTACACTCTTGAAATTGTACTAGATGTCTAGGAAACTGATGTTTGTTAGATACATTATGAGTATGATCACCATGGCAATCAAATTCCAAATCTTGAGTAGATGGTGATTATTAAGTTCCTCTTCTTACTTTGCCTAGTGATGAAACTATTCATTGATTGTATAGTTATCTTACCCTTTCAAGGTGAGATAACTCCTATTTTTTATATTTTACTCACCTCAAAGAGGGGGAATTTTATTGGGTGAATACTTGGAAATCATGTTCTCCACACTTGGCACATTTCTCAGATTCAGTGGAGGCATTCTTTGGAAGCATATTCTTCACACTCATTCAATATTTGGTACTTATATCACTTTGTAGATTCAGTGGGGGCATGTCATATGGACATGGATTCTACACATTCATATTTTTTTGATTTATTGGGGGAATGATTTAGAATCATGTTCTTCACACTCATTCAATATGGTATTTATATCAATTCACAGATTCAATGGAGGCATGTTTTGGAAGCATGTTCTCCATACCTATTCAATATTCAACACCTCCAATTTACATTAGGGGCATGCTATGGAAATATTTCCTCCACATTGGTACTTATATTAGTTTCAAATTTCTCCATCTATAGTGGGGGCATGCTCTTGAAGCATATCCTTTACACTTACATAGTTAATCAAATTGGCCAAAGCACACAGTTATATGATTTAGATTCATAGTTATGGTAGAATTTTATATATTGGTACCATTTTTATACACATTTTTAGCATGAAACATAGATGAGGTGCATATTTTATTAAACATATTCCAAATATTATAAAATCTAAATCAGTTTTAGATTCTAAAAGCATTTCGCATATTGATACCCCATATAATTCTACAAACTTTATCAAACCAATCTAATATAGTAGCTAGTTTGCCTTTTGGTATGGTTGAGATAATCAAAACACTAAATATTTCAAAGTTTTAAGCTGGATATTATTGTATCATCTAACCTCACCAAGTTATAAGTATCATTGGGTTACATTATTGAGTTAATCTCAACTACCAGGTGGCATCTCACTTTTTCTCTAAAGTTGGGGGCATGTGCCTCTCTCTCTCTCTCTCTCTCTCTCTCTCTCTCTCTCTCTCTCTCTCTCTCTCTGTCTCTCTCTCTCTCTCTCCTTGGATATATGCACTTTAAATATTTTATTTATATTTATCCTAATCTTAGTTTTAGATCCTTACAATGATACATCTTTTGTAAAATAACTTCTCAATAGGCAAGGCAATTACATTGACACACAGGTGTACTACTAAATATTTCTTTTTAAATTTCAAATCTATTTCAATCACTTTTAACTCAAATTATATGCACTAATTTTACACTGTAACATGCTCTTATTTCCATGTCAGTCACTAGCTAAGCACTCAAACTCAACTCAAATAAATACAAGGTGTGCATACATACCTAGGTACTTATTTATTTCCTTTAAACTATGAAATTCATTACTAAATTAAATGATGAAATGTAGATAATATTTTATGATTATCTAGCACATCAATATTTTAAACTTCAAAAACTCATACCTTGGATGTTCCTCTTAGTTATACACATGCCTTATTTTTTCAAGCCTCGTATCTACTCTATCTTATACCCCTTGGCCTATCTCTTAGTCTGACCAATCTTATATTGATGACCTAAAATTACCCAAGTGATTGAATCATATTATAACTAATATTTCATACAGAGCATTAGTGTCAAACCCAAACAATAACATCAATGTAACCATCTTAGGTTGACATAACCATCCAGAGAGACAGATGGACCAAATCTAGAATTTGATGATTATTCTAAAACTATCTTCCCACATGTTTTTATCCTATTCTAGATCCATATTGTATTAGCATCAAATCCAACTAATTACTCTCTTATTTTTCATTTTTATATAAAGAAAAATTGTACTTTCCATTAATAACTTATTTTAGCATAATAAATTTAGTATATGATATGTCTAAGTTTATCATTTAATTGGCTTACTATAGATCTGATATTCACCCTTATGACCTATTATTTCCATATTATTAACCCTATCTACCTAAAAAGATCCACATATAAACTAGGGTTAAACACTTATATAAGAAACATTATGAGAAAAAATGTGGTATTCATAATCTATATATGACCAATTTACAAATGTAACTCAATATGGGGCTAGTCCATGATCCACATCTTATGTAAGAATCTCAAAATGAACAACACAAAAATAATCCATGCCAGCAAGACTTAACAATTACCTTATACATAGGTGGTGATTATTTTTGGCATAACCATATTGAACCTACATAAACAAAAACTATTTTCAATAAAAGACACTTATAATATATGGGCTTGAATCTAACAAACAAAACAAAGGAGGTTAGAAAGACTCCTTAGGTAACATAATAATAATAATTATACTTGTGATCCTAAAGTAAATCAAGCATAGGTTTGGGTTATGCCTAACAAATATTCATATGCATTTCTCTTTGGATATACTAAATGGAAGCAACAATTGACCAAAATCAATAAGTTATCTCCTTTTCTCATGAAGGAAAATTTATCCATATTCTAAATGATAGCACTAACTCTTCTACTACACATGCAAAACATGAGGAAGAACATGTTATGTACATTTTATTGTAATTAAAAAAATTGATTGAGGGGATGAATTAGTATGAAAACTCTTATTTCAATTCCATATATCACTCATTAATCATTCAAATAAATTTATAAATATAGCAATGCATAATCATTCGTTCATATGAACATGAAGTATGAACATAACACATGAATACAAGATTTATGTTGGGAAACCCTCATGGATGATAAAACCAACTAATACATATCTTTGAATATAGTATTTTAATAAATTAATCAAACTTTTAGTGAGGCACCAACCCCTCACTAGTCAAACACCAACTCAACTAGTCCTTTAGCAAGCACCAACTTGTAAGGAGGAACCAACCCCCTAGATAACTCAGCACCAACTCAGTTACCATGAATATTTGATTACCCTTGGACACATTTTTCTCACTCAATTTATCATTACCTCATTATTTTTCCCTTCTCACTCTTATATCTCTCTCAAATAACTTATTAGGCCTTCTCACTCAACTAGCCTTTTACTTGGCAGAATTAGGTCTAATGACCTAGATAATCACCTGTATAAGCTTAGTTATAAATTAATAAAATATTTAACACACCTTTATAATTTTATTCACACCTTATACCTGGTTTCAATAACTCTAAATCATTCTCTCAAAATTCTCAATATTGTAACTAGTCAAAATAGGCCTATTAGACCTTCTCTTTATACTTGACTCTTGCTTTTACACATTTTGGTTGGCAAAGAATGTATCCATAATTTTACCACCCTTGGAATATATTAAAAAACACATTTCACAAGTGATTTAACTACCACATATTTCGGTCATTACCCTTAAGGGACAAAACTATCATTAGGTCTAATAGAGACCTGATGCAATTAGGCCTTCTCTAAGCACACGTTTCACTTTGGCCTCCTTGATATGCCTTGAACCTCAAAAAATAGAATAAATCATTTATAAACACTTAAATTATACCATTTATAATATTACCTTAGGTCCCCAATACCATTTATCTCATTTCACTCTTTGAACCACATAATTAGGTCTACTCGTAATTAGGCCTTTTCACTACCAAAATGTTTGTCTTACAAATCTGATACATAAACTCAAATTTTCCACATAACCCAAAAAAAATCACATTTATATAATATCCATGACCTAAATTTAAACATAAAGTTAATTATAATTCACCAAATAAGGTAAAAATATCTCAAACTGATCAACTTCATATGCTCACTCAAAACTGCACATGGGCATTAAGAACCCAGTAAAAATCCTGAATTTTCACACCTTCATGATATTTTCACATGCATAAAAATATTTTAAAATTAACATATGAGACCTATATAAAAAATTCATTTGTATTTTATTCTTCAACTCTATTCAAAAATACTGAGTAACATCATTCTCACTTACCCACAAAAACCTACCTATAGCTCCCAAAACTCAGTCATGAAAATCAAGATTTAGAATACCTATGTGAGCACTTATATGATATTACAAAGGGTTTTAATTATCCTTAATCATCCTTATATCATATTTAAAAATATCATTTATAATGTTTAATATCAATATTGGTCTTACAAACCAATCTCATTTCTTCACCCTACATAGACATCATTGTGCTAGATAGGTCACTTTGAGAAAAACTTTATGATTGTTTATATGCATAATAAAAACTTATATTCAAGTTAAAAAGTCAATATATGTCTTTAAAAATGACCCCATGCATTTAAATCCATCCCTATTCCACTGCAACCAATCCTTAATCTCATTCTCACTTCTACCTAGTTTCCTCACTATCTTCACTATTAGCCCAGTTTAGCTATAGGTCAACTTGAGTGACCAAAAAGTTTGAAAAAAATGCTATAAATTTTTAAAATAACATCATGGAAAAAAAAATTTTAAATTCTCAAACTTCAACCTCCATCCATTTTCATGCTTTAACCTGGTCAACCTTACCTATTATATCAAAAATATAGGAAATAAGGGCTTTTATGTAGCTTCTACTCACTCTTATGTCATACCAAAACCACCTAAAGAAACATATAATATTCCTCTACATGTTCCAAACATCAAACTAGGTCATCTAAACCATTCTAATCAATAACAAACAATATCTTTCAAGCAGGTCATAATGAGGGTTTTAGAAAGGTTTTGACTAGTTTACCTTCTTAACAATCATTCATAAAGGATTGCCCCTCAAATATAAAACCAATGCCAGGAAATTAAATATATGACCCTTACCTAACTCCCATAAACTGCTTAGGATCTCATGTAAAGGTTTCACATTCTAACAAGCATAATAAAATCCTTCTCGGGTCTGTAACACCCTATTATGTGTACACAAAAGATTTCAACACCAATTTTCATACTTTTTCCTTTAGGATATGACCTCAAACTTGGTTAACAAAATTTTAAACTTCTATGTCACCCCAGTTAATTCAAGGCTTATAAATATTAGCACACCTATGTGTTTCCATATACTCTAAGAATAGGTGTGCAAGCGCTTCCCATTTGTGCCCAATCCTAAGATAGAGGTGTAGGTCCATGCACTAGGACATCAATAACTCATGATTTCATAAATATCTCAATGAATTTCTTTGTGCATAATTATATGGTGCATAATTTTAAGAGTGCACTTGTTCAAGGATATAGGTCCCCAAGTCTCGAAATGTCTAAGTGGGAAGATAGTGTGAAAGTAATTATGAATCATGAAGGGCATGCCTAAGATTTTCAATCTTCATACATGCCCCTATTTTAAGTCTTCCTTGCACCCTAATAATACATTAATGTACCCATGCACAAGATCCTATGTCAGTGCCTTAGACATGTATAGCATGCAACATTCTTTTCATCATTGCCATATGGCATCTCATCACTTATTTGATGTAAGGATATTCATAATTCTCCTAAGAAAAGTGTTATCTCTCCACATGGTGACCCAATGCTCATCTAAGGATTGTCCCTTATTGACATAGATGCAATTCATGCCATTGGCTAGCATAAAAGTAAAAGGGGACCCACCAAGTAGCCATAGTTCAACAAAAGGATTCAAAGTTGCACCCACTACCCCAAGTGGTGCATTTATTGAAAAATAGGCTTGGTCACTATAAAAGCTTTATTCTTTCACTATAAACTGGTCAACACATTTTTATTAGCCTCACACTACTAAAATTTTCCCTCCATAAGCACTTGTATTGGCTAAGTCTTACAAATTAATGAGAATTAAGTTCACCTCTTTCTATTATTCTAATGATTTGTGTGTTATTTTATGTATGTTGATCTTTGTCTATGAGTAATTTTCACTCCTTTCATTATCATCATTCTCAATACCTCCTCATTGAACACAAATCTCACTTGCAGGTCATACCCTATGCTAGCATAAAAAGAAAAGGGGACCCACTAAGCAGTCGCAGTGCAACAAAAGTTTTCAAAGTTACACCCACTACCGCAAGTGGTGCATTTATTGTAAAACAAGCTTGGTCACTATAAAAGCCTTGTTATTTCACTATAAATGGATTGACACATTTTTAGTAGCCTCATGCTACTAAAATTTTCCCTCCATAAGCACTTATATTGGCTAAGTCTTACAAATTAATGAGAATTAAGTTCACCTCTTTCTATTATTCTAATGATATGTGTGATGTTTTGTGTCTATTGATATCTATCTATGAGTAATGTTCACTCCTTTCATTTTCATTCATTCTCAGCACCTTCTCATTAAACATGGAACTCACTTACAAGTCATATCCTGTGTGTACTTAGGTCTATGTTGATGTTTTCTATGGACTATTTATCATCCCTCTTAGTGTTGCACTATGTTCTCGTACCTCTATACAAAACACTTATGCAACTAGAGTTTCCTTGGTAGAATATGTGTATAAATGTCTTATTCTCAATAATTTGTAGTGTGATTATGGCTATATTAATACTCACTCTATTCTGGGCACATCATCTTTTTACTTTTAGCATCTCTTACCTTCTCCCTCCCTTTTTCTATCAAAGATCCTAGCTTTAGATTAGCATTAGTTTACCTTTCTACTCTTTAATCCTACACACTAGTCTTAAACTAGGTACACTTAGAATAGAATGAATTTGGCCTACTCCAAAGGCTCATCTCAAGGAGAGCAAGGGTCTCATGCCTTGGGGACATTCTCATCATTACAATGAGACAACCAATACTCACATGTGTAGCTAAGTGATAATACTTCTACACCTAATGTCTTAGATTCTCACACCTTATGCAAGAGCTTCACACTTGGTACCCCATAGCTAAAAACTACTTCATGTCATAAAGCATCCATGAGTACATGTTTCAAATGAAAATAGTTTATGGCATGTCGATGGGACTCTTTAATAAAATCTAAAGAATTGGTACTACCTTTAACTAGTAAATGTAGCAAACACTTAATGAGAGCACCTGGCAACTTCAAACATCTCTAATCTATAAAGATCAGCCCCTTGCCTACATGCCAAGAAGAACAAGATCATCTACAAGAGGCATTGATTTCCATTTCACTAATCTTATAGTGTCATCCAAAATAAGGAGAGTAAGAGCATCTTTGTACCCCATTAAAAGGTGTAATGCAAGTTGGCCTCCACTCAAAGCCTAGTCTACACCTCCATTCAAAAATTTATATTCTAGGTGAGGTCTATTCCCCATTCCATTCACAATGGTGCCAAAGAATTAGGTGTTTATGACCTTAAATGGAGGTAATATATTGGTTTTTCTATAGTATGATGACATTTTGGTGGTAGGTCTCAAAAGTTTGTTCCATTTTATGAGCAAAAATTCAACATCCCCCATGGAACATATCCAAGACATCATAAATATCTACTTGATGCACCATATGACTCAAAATAATGTCATAATCAGAATGCTTACTTCCTCATTCAAATTAAAATCCCTTCAATGGTATCAAGGCTAAAGACCGAATTCTATTCACAACTTTGATGAACTCAAGGAAGAATTGTGTAAGTAGTTTGAAGACTAAAGTGATCACTTGTCCCTGATAAAACAAATCATGATTAAAAGTGAGCATCAAATGAAATGATGGTCAATTTTAACTTCATAATCTAAAGGTTCTAGGATATAATCCTAGCTTTATGTAAGTTTTCTCCTAACACATCATTCTTGTATTTTCTAAAAGATGTTATTAGCGATATAGCAGTAATGATTTAGTAAATGAGAGGCATGGTCCTCCCTGATGCCTACAAAGTTACTATGCACATAAAAAATTATTTGATTCAAGTAGGAAAGATCATTCCTAAACCCCCTATGCCCATATTCATAGACTTACTCTCTAATCAATCATTTGTCTAACCTATACTAGCACCTATCCCTACTACAATAAACCCACCTACTTCATTCGCCACTTCTAATGAATTGGATGAAGTAAAAATGTTATTTAAAATATTTGGGAATGATTTTGTTACCCTCTAAAGGTAGTAAGCACAATATCCTAGATCTCACCAACCTTTCATGCATCAATACCCATCAAAGAGGCCTCCCTACTAAGGTAGCACACAAATTTAAAATTATCTCACATACAATAGGGGGTCTTATGCACAAAAGGTTGATAATTCCATCACCTTTAAATCCCTTATTCCAGTCTAGAATAATCTAGTGTAGGATTTTGAGTGGTGCTTTCCATATAATAAACCACGTAAATAAGTTATGTGCATGAACAGGACTATGAACCAAGTACTCATGGTGCAAATTTAGCCCCCATAAGAGCAAATAAGTAACACAACTTCACATGTGGAAGGAATCCATGCACTACCTCTACCACAGGATTGGTCTACTTTCATCAATTATCAATAGGAGGATTTCAACTATGTAAATTAAGGTACTGCACCTAGTGGAGGAAGTACCCCAATTGCTTTCAACACAATATTCAAAAGCAGAGGTATAGAAGAATCCATCCCAGTTATAGTGCCCCTACCATCAACACCCCAAGTCAATCACATAGGTACACAAGCTAAGGTGCATGCATAACCATTGTGCCCAAAAAAGGTTGCATCAAAAGAAAGACCATCTCAAGTTGGTACATAGATGCCAACAGAGGGCACTAATCCAAAGTTACAACCAAAGGGATCTTGGATTTTTTTCAATATAGTTGATAAGATGAAAAGAACAAGTATTGATGTCATAATGTGGGATACACTTACCATTCCATCCCAATGGAGCTTACTCCAAGATGCATTAAAAAAAAATTAAGAGTGTAAATCTCCCCAATCACTACCATCTATTTCCACAAGTCTATACCATCTGAAAGCATAGGAAGCACAGGTGCACAATAAGTTGCCTCCATTCTACATCTCCCTAATTATTGGGCATCACCTGGTGTATAATTTCATGATCGAATCTAGTGTGAGTATCTTGATAATGCCAAATAAGATCATAGATATATTAGGAATTATGTACACCCCTATTTTAAAAGGAGTAGTCCAGCTCAATGGCATGATAGTCAAGGTTGTAGGTATAATCAAGGATTTAAATTTAATGTTGCATACATGAAAAAGCCTTTCCATTGTGCAAGATATCATAGTTATCAATTTACCCCCTTACTTTGCCATCTACCTCTCTTAAGACTTCATGGAAAAGGTGGGTGGATATTTGTCTTCAAATTGGTCACATATGCTATTGAGAACTAGGTACGGGACCAAAGTGACTATCAAGGTAGAACCTATTTTCAAAAGTCATGTCGAGCCATACTCTTCTAGCCCAACTGAGTAAAATTGTGTGATTTTCAACAAGAGGAGAATTCAATTCTCCATGAGGCCACAACGCTATTGGAGGAAACCCCAGACAATCTACTGGATGAATGGGAGTGTGAAAATTTTGAGTGTGATCCATATAACAATGTTAAGATAGGGCTAAGTATATATTGCATTCTGTAATAAAATGCCACGTTGCCTGAGCTTATGAAGGCACTTGAAGACCGTGAATGTTTGTGGTAGTTTTACTGTGATGGATCTTGAAGTAAGAATGGTACAAGAGCCAGTGTCATAATTGTTCCCCTAGAAGGAAAAATACTTCCATGCCTTTAGACTATAGTTCACTTGTATGAACAATGCTACCGAGTATAAGGCACTAATTCAAGGCCTCCAACTTGTGTAGAAGAAAGGGATCAAGGCACTGTAAGCACTAGGTGATAGTGAACTAGCTGTCAACCAAGTTATAGCATAGAGTATGAATAAAAGTGGCTTGATGAAAGCCCACAAGAATATAGTATGGGATATGATAAAATGATTTGATGCATTCAACATCATATCCTTACCAAGAGTGCAGAATGTCGATGTAAATAAGATTGTGATTTTAGGTGCATAGTATGACATTCTATGCAATATAATGAAAAAGTGTGAACAACTCATCAAGCTCATGGTTAGAACAAAAGTTCTTGATAATGCAAAAAATTGGCAAGTGTTTGAAAGTGATGAGAAAATCATCAACTTTTTATAGGATGAGGCAGATTTTTGTGCCATGAACCAAGTGTAGCTGCAAGCTCAATATAAGGATCAAGTCATCTAATTGAAGGGGAACAAGTTTCCAAGAGGGCTAGTCACCATATAAAATATCTTTGATTCTTACAACCAATTCAAAGGAGAAAGGTGTATCATGATGATCAAGGATGATATCTATGTGTCTGTAGTCATTTTAGAAGGTAAAGATCTTAAAACTAGTAAGGTATGCTCCCCACAAAAAATTGAAATCTTTATTCAACTCAGTAGGATATATGATGACATCTTCACATGGAATTACAAATATCTTAGAGGCTATGATCCTATATTAGCACATCACATAATTGAGTTCCATCCTAAGGCACAACTCATGCACCAAAAGTAGAGACCTATTAATCCAAATCTAGAGCCACTGATGCACAAAGAGCTCTCCAAGCTCATTAAGGCTAGTATAATGCTTTTCATAAAACATTCCTAATGGGTTTCCAACTTGGTATTGGTGATACATCTCTACGTGGACTTTAGGGACCTGAATAAGGCTTCCCTCAAAAACCACTACCCTCTCCCACCAATGGAGTAAATCTTGAAAACATTCATAAGCACAAAAATATTTTCATTATTGGATGGATACTTAGGCTATAACTAGATCCTTGTATAGGAGTGTGACCATTATAAGACCACGTTCACCACTAAGTGGGGAACCTTTTCATACTAGTGCATGTCATTTAGTTTGATAAATGCAAGTGCGACCTTTCAAAGAGCCATGGATATGTCATTCAAAGAGATCATCAATAAGGTCATCTTGTTTTACCTCAATGACATAAATATTTTCTCCAAACACATTAAGGATCATTTGGGTCACCTAGAGCAGGTCTTTCAGAAGTGTCAAGAATTTGAAATTTCTCTAAACCCTAAAAAATTCATCTTCATAGTTCATGAAGGTGCCTTCCTTGGGCACATTGTTTCAAAAGAGGGACTCATGATTGATCCTGATTGAGTCAAGAATATCTTATCTCTCCATCTTTTGAGCCACAAGAAAATTCTCCAGAGCTTCCTAGGGAGAATCAACTTTGTGAGAAGGTTTGTGTCTAGTTTGGCCATCCTAGTTAAACCCCTCACTATGATGTTAAAGAAAAATGTTACATTTAGTTGGATGCGCAAGGGAAATAAAAGTTTTGAGACCATCAAATGCACCATCACATAAGCTCCCACTTTGATCAACCTAGATTATAGAAAGGACTTAATCATTTATGCATTCAATAGAGATAATGACATCTCAGCCATCCTAACGTAGAAAAATAAAGAGTAACTAGAGAAGCCAATTACCTTCTTCAGTTAGGCATTGAAGGATTATGAGTTATGTTATATCTTTGTTGAAACTCATACCCTCATAGCTATGAGAGCACTAAAAAAACTTAACCATATACTCTCCAACAACAAAATCCAACTCATGGTGGTGCATGCAAGCATTAAGGAATTCCTACTCAACAAGGACATTAACAAAAAAAAGTTGGTCGGATCACCAATGTGATGGAATATGATGTAGATATTTAGGTCACCAAGTTAGTACGATGAAAAAGACTCTATGAGCAAATTGGCTAAAGTAGCAAAACTTGAATACTACACAATGTTAGTGTCACATGAAGAAGAGCGCACAAATAAAGAAACCATGATTGACTAGGCATAAGAGATGAAGACCTTCCTTCGGCACAACATATATCCTCATATCCTTGACAAAGTTAAGCATGCACATTTTAGACTGTAGTTCATTCTTTATGTGCTTGTTAAAGGCACACTTTTTTGGAAAGACCTCAATAGAGTCCTCCTAAGGTGCATAGAACTAAAGAAAACAAGTAGAATTCTTCAATAATTCCATGATGGCCCCTTAAGAGGCCATTATTCACCTAAGACCAATGTCGTAAAAATCATGTGAGCTGGCTATTATTAGCCAACTCTATTTAAATATGCACATGCATATGTGCAAAATTAAAATAAATATGCCTTATTCATAGGTAAACAAAGGCTTGCAGTCTTACCACTATGCCCAATTCAAGATGACCAACCTTTCATGCAATGGGGCCTATATTTCATAGGCATGATTAACCCACCATTAAGAGATGGACACAATTCAATTCTCACAACCACTGACTATTTCACAAGGTGGATAAAAGTAGTTGCACTTCAGGAGGCTAATGAGACATCCATCCTAAACTTCTATGAGGACATTATAATGAATTTTGGTGTCCCTACCATCATTATCTTAGATAACGTGTTGGCCTTTCTTGGAACTAAAATTAGTGAATGGGCTATCAATCACAATATATATTTGATTACCTCATCAAATTATTATTCTTAGGGTAATGATCTACTTAATTCCACTAACTAGAACTGATTCACATCATAAAAAGGAATATGAAAGATAATCAGTGAGCTTGGCACACTAAGCTCAGAACTGCTCTTTGGGCTGATCAGATCATGCCCAAGAGAGTGTTGGGAAATTCATCATTCATGCTATTTTATGGAAGGGAAGCAAGATTATTAGTATCTCTCAAGTTTCCTTCATTGGAAATCATACATTAGTTTAAGTTGGTTGAGAGTGATCCCCTCGAGGTAATATTAGCTAAGCTAATGGAGCTCAAAAAACTAGAGCATAAGTTACGTGCACTATGGATATTCAATAGGCATATACCAAGAGGATATTTGAAAATAAGGCTGATGATAAGAGTTTTTATGAGGGATACTTAGTGCTCAAATGGGATGCAGATAGAGTAAAAGTTGAAAGGCACACTAAGTCTCATGTAATATGGAGTGGTCCATATACCATCACCAATTGCAAGCCATCCAACACCTTCCAATTGGCCAGAATGAATGGAGAAGAGTTTCCCATCCTAGTTAATGGGATTCATCTAGATCACTACCTCTATTGACCTCTTGTATAATTTGTAAATAAGTAGAGTAGATGCTCTTCATTTCCCTAAAGCATGCTTTGCATTTCCTTGTTTTAAGCAATTTAAATTCCTCTAAGTGCTTGTACATAGTGTTTTTTTAGATTAGGTTTTTTTATCTAAGTGCCTTTAGCATAGTTCTTGTTTTGATAGGTGTCTTAATTCACTCTAAAGCCAGAGGTGCATACTTGATGCATTTTCAAGTGAAAATAATTAGAAACCCCAAAGACTCCATGCCCAATGGATTACTCAAAGGCTACTAGATTCCCACTTAGCATTTTAGTGGCCTACAAAGGTCACTAAAAATGTTGACCTTCTAGGTCACCCTAATTAGAACAAAGCTTATAAAGATTAGAGTAACTACGAGTTTCCATGTACTATAAAAAAATGTGCATAGGTGCTTCCCATATATACCTAATCCTAAGATAGAGGCATAGGTCCATGTACCAAGATAATAATAACTCATGCTTGCATAAAGATTTCAATTCATGTCTTCTTGTAGGATTATATGGTGCACAAGTCTAAGAGTGCATGAGTTCAAGGAAAAAACTCCCTAGGTCCTAGAATGGATAAGTGGGAAGACAGTGCAAAAGCAGTTATGAATCATAAAGGGCACACCTAAGATTTTCAATCTTCATGTGTGCCCGTATTTTAAGTCTTCCTTATGACTTGATAACATAGTCCCATCCCTACACATAGGATCCTACCTCCATGCCTTGTACATGCACAATGTACAACCTTCCTTCAATTGTTTCCATATGGTGACCTAATGCTTGTCCGATGCAAAGATCTACGTAGTTCTCCTAGGAGAAGTATCATCTCTCCACATGGTGACTCAATGCTCATGTAAGGTCATTATTTTTTGACATAGATTTAATTTGCATCATTGGTTGGTATAAAATGAAAAGGGGACCCACCAAATAGTCGAAACATCAAAAAAAGATTCAAAGTTGCACCCACCACCCCAAGTGGTGTATTTATTGTAAAAAAAGCTTGATCATTATAAAAGTTTCATTATTTCATTGTAAAAAGGTCAACACAATTTTATTAGCCTCACACTATTGAAATTTTCCCTTCATGAGCACTTTCATTAGCTAAGTTTTGAAGAATAATGAGAATTAAGTTCACCTCTTTCTGTTATTCTGATGAACTATGTGTTATTTTGTGATTATTGTTCTCTATCTATGAGTAATGTTTTCTCCTCTTATTGTCATTCATTCCTAATACATCCTCATTGAACTTGGATCTCATTTATAGGTTGTATCCTATGCGTACTTAGGTCTAGTTTGATGATGTCTATAGATTGTTTGTCATCCCTCTCGGTGTTGTGTTCTGTTCATGTGCCTCTATGAGAAACACTTATGCATCTAGAGTTTCCTTGGAAAAATCTATATGGAAACATCTTGGTCTCAATAATTTTTAGTGTGATTATAGTAGTATAAATTTTCACTCTATTATAGGTGCATTTAATTTTTACTTTTAGCATCTCTTATCTTTTCCCTCCTTTTTCTTCTCAAAGATCCTAGGTTTAGATTAGTGATAGTTTACCTTTTTACTCTTTAGGCCTATGCACTGGTCTTAAACCAGGTGTGTTTAGAATAGAAGGAATCAAACTTAATCTATAGGCTCATCCCAAGGAGCGTAAAGGTCCCATGCCTTACTGACATTCTCATCATTAAAATAAGATAACTCATGTACACACACATAGTTGAGAGATAATACTTTCATGCCCAGTACTTCAGACTCTTGTGCCTTACACAAAACCTTTGTGCTTAGTGTCCCATAGATAAAAACTCCTGTGTATCATAAAGCATCCATAGGTTCACATTTATAATGACAACAAAAAATTAGCACAACCTCTCACACCTTTGTCAATTACCTCATTAGCTCTGACACCTTGGGAAATGATCTTGACCCCTCATTAGTCAAACTAAGTCTCTTAGCATAATAGGTCTTAAACTACCAGTCATACTTAGATGTTGAACACACCTTAAAACCACTTCTACTATTTTCAAAACCTTATTCTCATGTCATTCAACCTCACACCATTTTCATACACTACCAATTGTAGAGAGGATTACAAACCAAGTTAGTCAAGCATTAGTATATAAATAATGAAACATGCATAAAAAACTAACTAACCAAACCTATCTATTGCTAAGGGAATTACAAATTATAGAAAGAAATAAATGAAATAAAACAACACCATATTACCTTCCCAAATGGATTTACCATGCCCATGTGGCTCAAAATCATGTTCTCCCTTGATCAAGCATCCTTGTATTTGTCAACAATGGTGGTAAGCTCCTCTGATGCCTCAAAAACACTCCATAAAACCTAATCTCATGATTCCAAATCGCTAAACTAGCCTATCAATGAGGATTTCAAATAAAATATATGATCAAATGCAAAACCTTGTGGAAAAAAATAAACATTATAACTTTTCAATATTCAAGGTTTTGAAGATATTTGAGCATAATAACCTTGCACCAAAATAACTTAGAAATGATATTCATGACCTCTCTATTTATAGTTTTTGAGATTGGTCAGGATCAACTATGATTGTCCATCTCAAGATTGAGATGTGTGGCCATGGATAATCCTAATATTTAGAATTAAATTCATATTTATCTTCATCATGACCTTGGAAGAAGGAGAATTGAATAGGCATGGGAGGCATTAACTAGGCATGGGTGACCCATAATCTTAATATTTTTGACATTTATGACTTAGAGATGGCTTCCCAAGAAATGATGTCATCTGATGATGCAGTTAATAGGAATCAATTTTTAAAAATAAATATTCAACAACTCTCATGGAAAATCCACTTAAACTCTTGATTTGGATTAATTAGCCTTTAAACAAGGTTAATCAATATTTGTGCAATTATTTAAAAATTAGCCCTCAATTAATCAAAATGGTCAAAAATTCATATTAATGGGTCATAATTTCACTAGAGAGGAACCGGAAGGTGATGTTAGATGTGTTGGAGTTTTATTCCCATTTTAAGATGTTTCCAACACCAAATAACAAAGGTACATGACGTGTACCAATGAATTAGATGAAAAAATTGATCCAAAGCACTCAATGGTGAAATGGTCATTTTGACTCGAAATGATCTGATCAAAGTTCATTGGCCCATAAAATGCATTGCCCTATTTAAGGATACTTTGACCTAAACCGGCACTTGTAAGTGACAAGTTTGAACCATTTAAAATTTTTTATAGATTTTGACCTAAAATGTGCATTTGAGTACAATTTGAGTAAGATCGACAGTTTCAACACAAATGGTGTTAAGAATTAGATGTCTACATTTTTCCCCTATTTGAGAAGGTGTAGCGAGACATTCAATCAAAGCATTGTCTTTTCAAAGAAAAGAGTTATCAAGAATAAATTGGAATAGACCCATGATGCCCCCTCAAGAGGACATACTAAGATGAAAGAAAAGGATGGAATCTCAAGAAGAGAGAGAAAGTGAAAGATTAATCCATGGAATAAATCATATCTAGTCAAGCTAATGCTTGCACACATGATTACCATCAATGATCAAAATATAATTAGAGGTATAATAGGCCCCAGAGATAGGGGAATGGAAAACATACAATCCATAAATGTAAGGGACACACTGTAAACATACCCAATTTGAGAGTACAAGTTATGTGCTTATAGCATTGATCAATCTCGAGACAAGTTACACACTAAAATATTTCCATCATGGACTTTAATGTGGAGAGATTAGAATTAGAGGAAAAGAGAGAATGTTTTGCTTCAGGAAGGGAAGTACCACTAGAACAGGGTCTCCAAAGAGAATATAATAAGTACTCCAGTAGAGTAGATTTGATCATGATAAAATAGTTTTGCCCCAGTAGGGAGAATCTTGATTGTTGATAAAGAATAAAAATGATTTTTCCTTGTATATATAATTTGATTCAGACGTGGTTTAGATGGTATGCCCCAACATGGGCAATTTAGTAAGCAAAATATCTCAAAGATATAACCCAAAAGATAGGTTAAAGCGAGCAAGTGCAAACGTACATGCAATGGTGTAATGGCTTAGAAAGCCACATAAACCAAGCATATTAGAATGCACAAAGTGATGAGAGAGATGAAAATAATAATGAAGATATTCAAACTGACCTCAATATAAATTGAGCATTGCCTACATAGTTCCATAGACTCATTTTCTAATATGAACTTCAGGCCAATGTAGTTCACCCAAGTTTGGGAGAGAATGAAATGAGAAATGATGAAAATGGACCAAGAATTTGATTATACTTAAAATGAATGTGAAGATATGCACATCTAAGCATAGACAAAGAATCCTAAAGTACATGCTACCTAAAAGCTTAATTCCATATCATGAGCCTAGGTTTTGCAAAGTGTTCTTGAGAATCGTTCATTAGATCTAATGTTGATGTTAAGACGTTGAGACCTATGCAAAAAGTGCTTGATATAACAAAAGAAATTAGGCATCATAAGTATGAATAACTTAAAATGACATAAGATTCCAATTGCACTGAGCTATTTCAAATGTGAATACCTATAACTAAGGATAATGGTAAAACAATGACAAAAACCAGAGTTATGGTGATTTACATTTAAATAAAAAATAAAAGACAAAGAAAAAATAAACATAAATAAACCTCTCTTGAAATCAATAAATTATCTTAAATAGAAACAAAATGTTTAAAAACAAAATGCAAGAACATCTTAATGACATGAAACCAAGATATGAATAATCAAGATCCATGTGGACCATCAAGGCATTCTTGAACACAAAAGAGAAAAGCAAAATCAAATAGAAAAATAAGACAAAGAAACACAAGACTAAGAATGGAACAAGAAGTAATAAAAAGATAAAAGGAGAGGTGCGAAACCACAACAAAAAACCAAGAAAACATAACAAAACACAAAGAAAACTCAAATAAACACACACAAACAAAAACCAACTTAGTGCAGTTTAAAGACAAATGTTCATGCATGTGTGTTAGAGGCATTACTTTCTACCACATCATAACAAAGAATAATGACACAATAATTGTTCCCTAATTAAAGAGGAACAATACTAAAAGAAAGAGGGGAAGAGAAGAAAAGGAAGGGGTTGGCCAAACTGACTCCAGATGTATAAGACAATTAGATGCTACCTACATAGTTCTATGGATGCATATTCCAACATGAACTTTAGGCCAAATAAATTTCTCCCAGGAAATGGGATAGAAGAAAAATGATGATCAGATCAGCATGATTAATATTATAGAAGAAATAGAAGATACAATAAATAAATGAGAATGATCTAGCAAATAAGAAGCTAATGAGACAAGAACAAATGATCTTGTAAAATGGCAAGTGCATGGGATAAGATGAAATGAAATGGTGTTTTTGTGCTTGAAAAATGGTAAGAGTGTTCAAACTTAATAGTTTCTCACAAAATGATGAGAGCGTAGGATGGTAATACAGGAACGTATAAATGTATAGAAGTATAAGACAATGTTTTTGTTCTTTTGGGGATCTTTTTTTGATGGTTTTTAGTATTTTTAATAGTTTTGGTGTATGTGAGATAAAATAGGCACAATGTGGGACCATCTAATTGAGGATATGCACATCTTGAGAGTAGAGGTTTCAATAAGATAGCTAAGCCAGTTGAAATGGCCCATGCTCACAAATCAGTGAGAGTGAGGTTCTTGATAGAATAAAAAAGAGTAACAAATACTTGAACTAAGAAGATGTGGATTTTCACTTGTTTAAAACTACACAAGACTATCTTGGTTGAACTTCTTTATAGAACCACTACTAAAGATGTTCATAATCAAGATCATAATTAGTCAAGGGACAAAAAGTGTTCAAGCTTATAACATGTCGTAGACAAACCAAAGAATATTCTTCTTGAAGAGAAATCTAGAATTGGATGAAGAATGTGTTTAGAGTGCCAAGGGTTCAAAGCCTTTACTATTGGGATTCATGAAAAGTGGACCAGGGTAGTATAAAATGTGTTCAAGATAAGATAAAAGGGTGGGATAAAATTACGATAGGACAAGTTACCCCCAGGTTAAGGGTCTTATAGATAATGGTTCAAATTTGTTCATGCATAAAATATTTTAAGGTGTATGATGTTCATGGGCTCTAAAAATTCTTCACAATTAGGTTTAGCCAATTGATATTCTCATGATCCATAGTTTTCTATGACAATATATAGTCCTAATCAATTAGGCTAAAACTTACCTTTATTTTTGGGATCAAAATTCATGTTCTTTTGGTTGTCTTTCAAAACTAAGTCACCAATCTCAAATTATTGAGGGATAATTCATTTATTGTAGCTTCTCCACAATCTGTTCTAATAGGATTGCAAGTTTTCTAGGTTAGCCAAACACTTACCATCAAGAAGTTCTAGTTCTTGCAGCCATGAGGCTCTATAGTATTCATCATCTTCAATGTGCTCCAGTGATATTCTTAATGATGGGATCTCAATATCGATCAGGATGATAACTTTAGTGCCAAAAATAAGGGAGTATGGAGTAGCTCCAATTGGGGTATGATGATTGGTTCTATAGGCCTAGAGAGAAGGAAAGAGTTCCAAGTGCCAATTACAGCCAGCATCATTGACAATCTTTTTTAAGATGGCTAAAATGATTTTATTTGATGCCTCAGCTTATTCATTACCTTGTGGGTTATATGGAGTGGATTTATTGTGCTTGATCTTGAATTTTTCACAAAGAGATTCCAAATCTTGGTTCACAAAGGATATGCCATTGTCAGATATAATACAAGTTAGGATTCCATATCGATAGATGATATGGTAATGAATGAATTTGGCTATTTGTTTCTCAGTAACATAAGTGAGAGAAATGGTCGTAATACACTTGGTAAATTAGTTATTTTCAATCAAAATGTGATTATGACCATCTAAAGATGTTGGGTTAATTTTTCCAATGAGATCGAGACCCCATGTTGAGAACGGCCATGGTGTTGTAATCGACTACAGTGGTAAGGAAGGTATGTGTATCAAGTTTCCATACTGCTAACAAGGAACACACTTCTTTATATAATTACCAGCATCTGTCTCTATTTTGGGCCAATAATAACCTATTCTGAGAAGTTTATTTTCTAGGAATACACCATTGGTATGCGCCCCACACATTCCTTCATGAATCTCCTTTAGTACCAGCTTGGATTCTCCCAAAGATAAATAATGAAGAAGTGTTCCATCATATCCTTTTCAATAAAGCATGTTTCTAAAGAGGTTATAACATGTTAAGCGATGAAGGAAAAGTTTTTTTTGGTTATTGGAAAGGTTGGTAGGAAATACATGACTATATAAATAGTTATAAAAATCTTGGTACCATGGTAACTCAGGTGAGAGATTAGGATCAGCAATAGTGCATATCCTCTCTGAATCTAATAGAACATGTGCCAGTTGAAGAAAATTATCAATCAAGAAATGATACTCTTTAGCGCTATCAATCATTTGAATCATGGAACCAATTGTTGCCATGGCATCAACAGATCTATTATTGACTCATGGAACTTGCTCAAACTGTACAAATTTAAAATGTGTTTTGAGGTCATCGACAATTTGCTTGTAAGAAACAAGTTTATCATCTCTTATTCGATACTGATCAGTTATCTGATTTATGATTAGCTATGAATATCCATAAACCTTTAAGCTTTGACTGTCCCATTGTATGGCAAGATGGAGCCTTGCAACCAATGCCTCATATTCGGCCATATTATTTATACACTGAAATTGTATATGGAATGTTTTAGGGATCAAATCCTCCTATGGTGTAATCAATAATATACCAGCTCTAGATCCTCAGGATGTGAAGGATCCATAAAAATAGATCATCCATTTTTTAGGTTCTTATGATTCTTGTTCTATCATCATGATAGAATCATCTAGAAAGTCAAAGTTGAGAGGTTGAGTGGCTGTAATAGGAGCTTTTGCAAGTTGGTCTACAAGAACCTACCCTTTGATTGCCTTTTGATTTTGGTACTCAATATCAAACTCATTGAAGAGCATAATCCATTTATCCATGTGTCCTTAAAGAGCTGCTTTAGATGAGAGGAACTTGAGAGGATCTACCTTAGTAATAATAATAGTTTTGTTATTTAGCATATAATGTCACAATTTTTGAGTGGTGAACACCATAGCTAAACATACCTTCTCAATAGGCATATAATTATGTTCATAGGATACTAATTTGTGACTTAAATAATAAACTATGCATTCCTTACCATGATCATCATGTTAAGCCAAAAGTGCCCCCAGTACATGTTATGTGGCTGACATATAAAAAAGCAGTAGCTTTCCTTGTGTTGGAGGTCGTAAGACCAGTGGATTGGCCAAGTATGTTTTAAGATTTGAAAATGTTATCTAACAATCTTCATCCCACTGAAATATTACCCCTTTTTTTAAGATGTGGGTAAATGGGTGGCACTTATCTACCAATTGAGAAATAAACTTGCGTATAGACTGGACCTTTCCTTGTAGACCTCACAACTATTTAAGATTATTTGATGGAGGTATTTCCATAATATCGGTGACCTTTTCAGTGTAAACTTTGATCTCTCGTTGTGATATAATTAACACTTGAATTTTTTTTATGCGACTCTAAAGACACATTTCCTAGGATTTAAACAGACTTTATATGCATGAAGCCTTTCAAATAATCTTCATAGAATGTTAGGGTGTCCATTTCTTATTCTTGATTTTACTAGTATATCATCAACATAGTCCTCAATAATGTCATGCATTATGTCATGGAAGATGACAGTCATTGCACATTGATATGTGGCTCTAGCATTCTTCAAACAAAATGGCATGACTTGGTAGCAGAATGTCCCCCACATAGTGGTGAACATGGTCTTATGATGATCTTCAGGAGCTATCTTGATCTTATTATAACTGAAAAATCCATCCATTAAGTATAGTATCTCGTACCTAGCAGTTGATTCGATAATCATGTCGATGTTGGGTAGAGTAAAATCATCCTTGGGGTATGCTTTGTTGATATCACAAAAATGAGTACAAACACATATGCCTAAGCTATTTTTACTTACTGGCACTATGTTAGAAATCCATTCAGAGTAGTCTAGTGGTCTGATAAAATTGGCTCCTAACAACTTTTCTAACTCAACTTTAACCAAAAGGGTGATGTGTGGATGCATCTTTCTTAACTTTTGCTTGACTGGTTTAGCATTAGGGTAAATAACAAAATGATACACAACTAAATATGGGTTCTATCTTGGCATGTCCGAATATGCCCATGTAAAGATGTCTATATAATCCTTAAGAATGGATATAATATGTTCACATTCTATTTCAGTAAGGAAAGCTCCAAGATAAACAATTTTAGGATCCTCATGGGTTCCTAAATTCAATTATATTTTTCTCTCCATAAGGAGTGTGGATCCATCTTCTAGAATTGTAGGTAATGTATGGTCATGATCCTCTATTTCATCTTCTTATTGTCCTTCCCAAAGATATAGATAATATGAAGAATCAAAATCTACCTTCTCAGGTAAAGTCCAATTGAAAAAAACCTCTAGAAACTCAAGAGTAAGATGTTTAAATATTTGATGTTATTTTGAAGAGATGCTTGTACTAGCTATGGAACTTGGGCTAGATGGACTTTCTATGTCTTGAGGGGATGAGAAAACTTTCTCACTTGGGAGTGCCTGAAATAGGTTTTCACTCAAAGGTTTGTCTTTTTATTTAATTTTTCCTTAATTAACAAGTGCCTCAAAGAGGTTTCCACCTGAAGATCTTAATGTTTTTTTTTTATTATGAACAGAAAAGTTTGCCTGCTCTCCAAAGTAGGCAAAAGAATTTAATGAAAAATCAAAAACCTGCTTATGATCACCAATGGGGAATGCTTCTCATAGGCCCATGTATTCTACAATTGATTCTTCATTTTAAACTCATCGAGGCATATGACCAAAAAAATTTATCCCAATCTATGAGTTTGGGATGGTAAAGGCATAGGTTATAATGAGGGTTTGCTTCAATACAGGAAGCACCAATGGTAAAGATATAATGTCTTACTTTAGGAAGGGAAGCACCACTAGGACAAGTTTTTGATTTATAATAGGAAGCTCTAATAGGTGTTATGGTCAATATGGCATTTGAATCAAACAAATCTGAGTCAGTAAGCTCATTGAAAAGGCTATAATGGGATGTTCTGTCACTGCTAGGAGTCTCATCATTAGTCATTTTGAAAGAATCACTACCAAATTTTATGAGATCATCCTCTGGTGGTTTAAATCCAAGACCATGATTCCAATTGACAAATCCAGCTAATAAGGTCTCTAAAATTCCTTGCACCTATGGGCCAAGGCCTTTCCCTATATATTCAAGATGATCCATTATCTTATTAGGGATATGATACTTTGGATTCTAAACACAATCAGCAAGGCCTTCAGAATATAACTAATCTCCCTCGATAAAAGCCTCTCGATCTTTCTTTGGTGCAATTGTAGGTACAAAAACCACAGAAGGTTTTGGCTGGTTCTTCTTAGGTTTCCAAATCTGATCAGGTTTGTTAGGAGTCTAAGAAGTTTTAGGCTTACCAAATATTTTAGGGGATTTTGATAATTTTTCAATATGGAGGACATCTTTTAGATGGTACATGGAAATGTTAGCATATTTAATAATGACCTACTTGGATAGAGTTATGGGAAATGGATTAGTTGAAGTGGAGGCTAGATCACCAGGGTCTATATAATTAGATGGAGATGGATGTGAAATGATGGCTTTGTTCTTCTTTGTAATGAATTTAGAACCTAGGCAATAGTTATAATTATGAAACTCTACTTCAAGATGTTTGTAGTATTGATATGGATGCTGATCAATAGGAATAGTAACCTCGATCCCATCATGGGGAAACTTAAGGCATTGATGAAGACTAGATGGAACTTCTTGTATTTCATGGATCCAAGGATGACCAAGAAGTATGTTATAAGGAAGCTCAATATCCATAATATAGAATAATTTTTTATGAGAAATAGACCTAACCATGACTGAAAACCAAATTGTACTGGATGACTCCCTCTTAGCATTGTCATAAGCCTTTATTGTAATAGTTTTTGGCTAAATGTCTTTATCCATGTAACCAAATCATCACACCAATTTAAGAGATATGATGTTCATCCCTAAACCATTATCTATAAGAACCCACTTGATCTTGTGATCCGGAATGATTATCTCAATGTATAGTGGGTTATTTTGGTTCGGTCCGAGGGTGGACATGTCCTTTTGATCAAATGTGATTTTCCAAAATGAAGATAAATGTCCAATTAGGTTCTGGAACTGATCAAGGTTTATATCATTAGGCACAATAGACTCTTATAAAATTTTGTTGAAAATGGTTCTATGAACATCAGATGTCCACAAGAGTTCTAATAAATAAATTTTCACAGGAGTTTTATCTAATTGATCTACTAGACTATAAGGCCTTTGAACTATGGATTAAACTAGTTTAGTCTTTGTTAGGACAGTATTCAGATTTGGAACCATTGGCACAATGTTCTCATTGGATTTATGGAAAAAAGTGGGTGAAGGGCCTTGAATGGTAACTCATGGGCATCTAATTATGACTGCACAATATAGACATGGAAATTAGTTTTTATAATTATAAGAGGGAGGCAAAGGGCGTTAGATGGTGATTCATGGGTGACTAATAGTATTATGACAAGTTTGGGTCGGTGAGGAGCCTTTATAAGAAAGGTATTGTTATTCAGGATTAGTAACCCATGCAAATAGATTATCAACATGATGATGCAAACATGACATGGTATTACTAGGAGGAGAGGGTGCTGACCCTATAATGATGGGTCCCGTGTTGCGAGGAACATGAGATTGGCCATGCAACTTCATGGTAATAGTGGTAATGTGGGTTAAACAAATGCATCCCACATTGTTATTATAGTTGTAAGGTATAATTTTATAAGCCACATTATTAGTGTGGTCATTATGATATCAATTATGGTCATTACGATTCTAACCTTGTTGTTGGTTCTGATTCTGCCTCTATCCTTGATTGTGACCATTTTGATTGTTCCTTGGTGGTGGTGGATCATGTCGAGGAAAGGGGTCTTTGTAGATTCCCATATCCTGATTTGTGTCCTAATTAGAGGCCAACTTAATCTCTAGTTCACCACTTTAAATAAAGTCTTTAATAATATGTCACAATTAAATGCAATGATATGCAACATGATGAAAGTTACACCATTATTTCTCTTTATACCAGTCTAGTTTTGGCTAATCTTGATGAAATGGCCTTGATATTAGCCATATAATTAAATCAGCTATAATGAGATTTTGTAACACTATTTTAACTAATTATCCTAACTTGCTAAAGACTCTAAAATTGTTATGAAATGTCCTTCATGGAGGTTGTCTCTGCAAAGTAGGTATTGGATTTGAGGGAGTTAATTGTACATTTAGAGGAGGCATAGCTTGTACCATTTGTACATGTCTTATTTCTATCACCCCATTTCTAACCATGTTCTTATTTTTTTAAAAGCTTTTAGACTTATCATACGTAACTATTTGAGGATCCAGTGATTTAGTCTAATTAGACACTTGACCTTGTGCAAAGATCTTAACATGGCCCCTAGAAATAAGAGCCTTCTCAATCTTTACTCCTTTGTCAATAATTCTTCAAATAAGTTAGCACAAGCTAACCGTAGATTGTGTGCAACTTCAAGATGTAAATTCTGTGTAAATATATTAACCAACTATTTGTATGGCAAATTATGTTGAAATAGACCTACTAATGCTCTCCACTTTTGTAGATATGCAGCAAAAATTTCACCATCACATTGCTTGGATTTGCATAAGTCAATAATGATTAATTCATGTTCTATGTTATATGAGAAATGGTTAACAAACTTTTCTAATAAGTCATTCCAATCTACAACTGATCCTTTGGGTAGTTTAAGTATCCAATCAAGAGCTTGTCCTACTAAAATTCGTAAAAATAGTCATAGTAAGCACTCGCTACTATAAGCAACCTCTTAACACAAGATGAAGAATGCTTGTATGTGTTCATGTAAATCTCCTTTCCCTTTGTATTTATCAAATTTAGGTGCCTCAAAATGAGGTGGAAATGGGTTTTGGAGAATAGATAAGTAAAATGGATATGGGCATATCTCATCAAATTTTTAATTTTTGACTCTATTATTCATCTCCAATATTTGAACAATTTCCTTCATGGAATTCTATTCTTGCATGTTTGATGCATTTTTGGATTGGATAAGATGTTGCTAGGGTGGAATGTACCCCTAGTTTTGTTGTTGTTGTGGTGGAATGTGCCCCTGGTTTTGTCTATATTGGGGTGGAATATGCCCCTGGTTGTGTTGTTGTTGGGGTGGAATGTGCCCTTGGTTTTATTATTGTTGAGGTGGAATGTGCCCCTAGTTTTGTGTGGATCTATAAGGAGCGTATACCTTTTGATCCATGATTTGGTTTTGATTTGGTGCTTGAGTTGATAACATACGTTATTGATTCTTGGATTTTAAAACATTTCTTGAATATATTTATTTTGCACTTTGTTGATTTTAGAAATTTCTATGTTTATTTACCAATCTTTGGGTTGGTTGAAAATAACTAGCCAAATTGTCTTGAGCTATTTCCTCAATTTGAATTGAATGTTTAGGTTTTTGAGTTTGTAAAGTAACAATAGGTTCTTGATGATTGAAGAATGTATGTTATGTATCAAATGAAACACTTTGTAAAGTCTCATGTGACTTTAACTATTCATTTAGATTACTTTGATCTACTAGGGTAATGTCTTCATCTTATATTTGTTGTGTACTTTTGACCACATTTTCTTGTTCTTTCAAAACATTATTGTGAATTGAAGTGGAAAATAAGGAGTCAGTTAAGTATGCCACAAGTTGATCTACATATCATTGACTTATTATCTTGATCTAAGCTAGAAGATCCAAATTTGTGGGTTTTGAATCTGTTTGTATGTCCTTTCCTTTGTTAGAGAAAGAAGGTAGGTTCATTTGTGCAAAATCATTCTCTTTTCATCATTTTTATCCTTCTCTAACTAAGGTATGCAATTGTTCTATAGGAAAATTAGAAGGTAGTCTAGCACCTGATTCTATCAATCTAAGAAGGGATTCATCTTGATCTTCTTCGATTTTATATCCATTATAATAATTTTCAAATCTTACTGTTACATGGAGATCATAAAAAACAATGGGGTTATTTTGACCATCATAAAATTTCTCATCTTCCTAAGACCATAAGAGGCCCCATTATGAATGAACCTTTGAGTCATGTCTAAAAGAGAGCCGCTCTATGTATTTAACTAACTTTAGACCAATGTTTGGCAACCAATCAAAGTATGCTTTGGCTCTCTTTTAAACAAATAATCAAGGTACCAATGAGACTATAAAGGAGGGTGGTTTTAAACCATGCACAATTTATAAGGTTTGGTTCATGATTTTACTTAACCTTTAGTAAAGTTGAAATCATATAGATTGAAAGAGAGTAAGGTAACTCTAATACCTAAGGTGTAAACTAGTACCAAAGCCTAGATCTTTGTGATACACCCACACCATAAAATCTAGCTTCAACTTTGACAAGTTGACCCTAAAAGTTTTTACAGGAAAGCTCTCTAAATTATGAAGAAGACAAAATAAACTAAGCAACTCAAGATGTAAAAACATACGTGAATCACTAAGTATAAATCTATGACCAAATAGGTAGCATAATGTCATCACATGATTCTAGTAGGATAAAATATGTTCTAGGACTCAAAGCATGAGAGATACACAAGATGACTTGAGTCCACCAAGATGATAATGTGATTTTGAGTCTTAATAAATGACCTTCAATCCAAATGAAAAATTAAACCCAAGTTAAAACAAGCTTAGTGCACAAATGGTGAACCCACTTTGACACACCAACCCTTAGAACTCAAAAAGGTTCAATTTTGAATGTAGATTATAAATGAAGGATTTAAAAAAATTAGATAAAAGATCTAAACTCAATTAGGCAGCATGATTACACCAAAGTGGATGACATGACACAAAGATTTTGATAATAATTTTTAATAAGGAAAAGATGAATTTTCCATTTTGGATAGCATAACGCCTCCCTTGCTCAAAAAAATTGAGGACAATGTGTTTTGGTTAAGTTCATTGATTTAACAAGTAGTTTTAGATACAAATCAAGACCAAGTAAGCTAATGTCAAAAAACAAATGTCTTAAGTATAAAATAATAAGGTATGGAAAAGCGGGGTCTACTAAACTATCAAGGTTTCGATCATTCTAGAAGAATAAATTACACAATGAATTTCACATCAAAGGATAAAAAATACAAGCATGAAAATTAGGTGACCACAGTATTGGCTAGTTGTAAAAAGGTCTAGACCTTTTTACAACCACTTCACCCTGATGTTTGTTCAGTGTAGTGTGATGTCTAAATGGAGATACATCTCATGTGCAACTCCAAAGGATTCAAATGAAGTTAATGCCAAGAGGTGAAACTTCATGTCAAAGCTTCCCTAAATAACTCATGGGAGGTAATGACATCCCCCTTGCAAACTAAGTTTTCATGAACATAAAGAAATTATAAAATAGAAAGATTTTAGGGTCATTTTCAAGATCACCCAAACTTTGGCAAGTTTTTGGAGAGTGCTTTAGGTGACATTATTTCTAAGCCTTGGATTAGGCTATTTTCAATAAGAATAGTGATTTTGACTCTCAAGGTTTCCTAAAGGGGACAAATAGAAGAGCATACATGCAACATTCTTTTTTTGCCAAACAAAACCTAAGTAAACAACTATTACTCACAAGAATTGACGAGTGTGTTTATTTTTAAACCCAAATGAAATGTTTGGTGGTGTTCATTTGACCCCTTGGTATTAGTTTTAAACTTTGAAAAAAATCACCAAAACATCTAAATTCTATGTTAAACACCAAAATAAAGTTCTTAATTGATTTTTTAAGCATGCAAAAGGTGATTTAATCATGTTTTTATCAAAGCAAAATCTTGTTCCTGTAGTAAAAATGTTAGTGTATCCTTTAGCTTTTAAGCTCTTTTTAGCTTAAAATAATGAACTTTGAAAAAGTAGCTCTCAGATCTATGTTTTTAGGAAAAACATAGTGATCGACGTTGGTTATTACCACCAATGATAGTTACCCTGGATAACCATGTTCTAACTATTGTCACTTTTTCTAACCGACATCGATTAAGCAGATAACCGATGTCTATTTTCTTGTCAACATTGATTATTGTGTAAAAATTGAGTTCTAATTGATGTCAATTTTGCTAATTGACATCAGTTAAGTAGGTAACTGATGTCAGTATTCTTGCTGACATTGATTACTATGTAAAAACCATGGTAAACAAAAATAGAAAAATAAAGTTAGAAAATCAATTTGTAAGAGTTTTAAAGGCTCAAATAAATATTTTATATTTAAAAAATTATCTCCTTCAAGTGTGAGATGTGTCTAGTCCCATTGGGCATGCAAAGATGTAGAGAGGATTACAAATCAAGTTATTTAAGTATTAGTCTATAAATAATGAAACATGCATAAAGAACTAACTAACCAAGCCTATCTATTCCTATGGTAATTAAAAAGAATAGAAAAATTTAAATGAAAGAAAGCAACACCATATTACCTTCCCAAATGGATTCACCATACCCATGTGGCTCAAAAACATATTCTCCCTTGATCAAGCATCCTTGTTTTTGTCAAAAATAGTGGTAAGCTCCTCAAATGCCTCAAGAACACTCCATAAAACCTAAGCTCATGATTCCAAATCACTAAACTAGCCTATAAATGAAGCTTGCAAACAAAATCTATGATCAAATGAAAAACTTTGTAGAAATAATTTAACATTATAACTTTGTAATATTCAATCTTTTAAATATATTTGAGCATAATAAACTTGCACTAAAATATCTTAGAAATGATGTTCATGGCCTCTTTATTTATATATTTTTGAGATTGGTAAGGATCAACCATGACCGTCCATCTCAAGATTGAGATGTGTGGCCATGGATAATCTTAATATTTGGAATTAAATACATATTTATCTTCATCATGACCTTGGAAGAAGGTTCATTGAAGAGGCATGAGAGGCATTAACTAGGTATGGTTGACCCATAATTTTGATATTTATGGCATTTATGGTCTAGGGATGTCTTCTCAAGAAATGATGTCACCTAATGATGTAGTTAATAGGAATCAATTTTAAAAAATAAATATTCAACAACTCTCATGAAAAATCAACTTAAACTCTTGATTTGGATTAATTAGCCTTTAAACAAGGTTAATCAACATTTATGCAATTATTTGAAAATTGGCACTCAATTAATCAAAATTGTCAATAAGTCATATTACTAGGTCATAATTTGACTAGAGAAGAACTAGAAGGTGATGTTAGATGTGTTGGAGTTGTATTCTCATTTAGGATGTTACCAACACTAAATAACAAATGTACATGACGTGTATCAATTAATTAAAAGAAAAAAGTGATCCAAAGCACTAAATAGCAAAATAGTCATTTTGACTCAAAATGATCTAATCAAAGTTAGCTAGCCCATAAAATGTATTGCCTTATTTAGGGATACTTTGATCTAAACTGACACTTGTAAGTGACAATTTCAAACCATTTAGGATTTTTTATATATTTTGACATAAAATATGTTTTTGAGTATAATTCGAGAAAGATTGACAATTTCAACACAAATGGTGTTAAGAATTGAATGTCTACATTTTACCCTCATTTGAGAAGATGTAGAGAGGATTACAAATCAAGTTAGTTAATCATTAGTCTATAAATAATGAAACATGCATAGATAAATAGCCAATCTTATCTATTCCTATGAGAATTACAAAAGATAACAAGAAATAAATGAAAGAAAACAACACCATATTACCTTCCCAAATAGATTCACCATACCCATGTGGCTCAAAAGCATATTATCCATTTATCAATCATCTTTGTATTTGTCAAAAATGGTGGTAAGCTCCTCTAATTCCTCAAGAACACTACATAAAACTTAAGCTCATGATTCCAAATCACTAAACTAGACTATCGATGAAGCTTGCAAACAAAAGCTATGATCAAATACAAAACCTTATGGAAATAATTTAACATTATAACTTTATAATATTTAAGCTTTCAAGATATTTGAGCATAATAACCTTACACCAAAATAACTTGAAAATTATGTTCATGGCCTCTCTATTTATAGATTTTGAGATTGGTCAGGATCAACCATGACCATCCATATCAAGATTAGGATGTGTGGCTATGGATAATCATAATATTTAGAATTAAATCCATAATTATCTTCATCATGACCTTAGAATAAGGGGCATTGAAGAGGCATGAGAGGCATTAACTAGGCATGGGTGACCCATAATCCTAATATTTATGGCATTTATGGCCTAGGAATTTCTTCCCAAGAAATGATGTTACCTGATGATGCAGTTAATAGGAATCAATTTTTAAAAAGAAATATTCAACTCTCTTGGAAAATATACTTAAACTCTTGATTTGGAGTAATTAACCTTTAAACAAAGTTAATCAATATTTGTGTAATTATTTGAAAATTGGCCCTCAATATATCAAAATGATCAAAAATCATATTACTGGGTCGTAATTTGACTAGAGAGGAACTAGAAGGCGATGTTAGATGTTTTGGATATGTATTTCCATTTAAGATGTTACCAACACCAAATAACAAAGATACATGACATGTACAAATGAATTAGAAGAAAAAAGTGATCCAGAGCACTAAATGGTGAAATGGTCATTTTGACTCAAAATAATATGATCAAAGTTAGCTAACCCATAAAATGCATTTCCTATTTAGGGATACTTTGACCTAAAATGGCACTTGTAAGTGACAAGTTCGAACCATTTAAGACATTTTATATATTTTGACCTAAAATGTGCATTTGAGTGAAATTCAAGTAAGATTTACAATTTCAACACAAATGATGTTAGGAATTGGATGTCTACACAAACCTTCTTCACATAAGTCTCATACTACTCATCTCATCATGTTACCAGGCCTATGCCTTCTTACTAGGTCTCTTAAGTACATAGCTTTTGATCTCAACTTCTAGAAAAACAAAGACAACATAGAATGACATCAATGACAACTTCATGCATACCTTATAACACATTCTCAATAATCTCTCCATTTGTCATTGATAGCAACCACTCATGGATGGAAACCATTAAAATAAGATTTTATTTATTGGGATACATCTCCCCCATACATATCAATCGCCCCCTTTAACATTAATGACAAATAGCTACCTACAACAAAAATTCAATATATAGGAAATAAATATCATATCACCATGCTCCCCTATCTCAAAGCATACCTCAAACATCTTCTTCTTGAAAAAACTGATATGACTCCCCCTTTAACCTCACAACTTATGCACTTCTTTCCTATTCTTGGAGTTAAAGTACCTCCTTATTAACTCCACCTAATCACTTTGACTTTTTTAGTGACTTCTAGGAATAAAAATCACACCCAATTTATATCTTAGATGTTCAAAAGTAGCATTTAGAAGAGGCTTGGTCAAGGTATCTACAATTTGATCCTTAGTAGACACAAATTCAAGATTACTACTTTGTTCACTGACATGTTCTCTTAATAAATGATACTTGATAGGAATGTGTTTGGTCCTTTAATGCATAATAGGATTATTTGAAACACTTATGGCATTAGTATTATCACAAAAAAATAGGACTAGGACCTTTAAACTCCACCTTGTAGTCTCTTAAGGTTTGTCTTATCTATAGCACCTGAGTAAAACATGAAGATGTTGTAATGTACTCAGCCTCACAAGTAGATAAAGTCAATTATGGTTATTTTTTGCTTATCCATGAGACTAGGCACTTACCTAAGAAGAATGATCCTCCACTAGTGTTATTTATATCATCTAGACTCAGCCTAATTTGCATCTTTATAGGCTACTAGATCGATCTTCTGGATCCTTAGGTACCATAATCCATACTCCATAGTTCCCTTGAGATACCTTAGTATCCTCTTAACTACTTGTAGATGAATTTCCTTAGGATCTACTTGAAATCTTCCCACAAAACCTACTATTTGATTGATGTCAAATTTATAGGTTGTAGTATACAACAAAATCCCAATCATGGATATATATTTTTTCTGATTGGCCCTTGAGGATTCATCCTCTTTTTTTAGCTTGCATCTTGTAACCATAGGTGTACTTATAGCCTTATAGTCTTCTATTTCAAACATCTCTAATATCTCTTTTATATACTTGACCTGTGAAATGAACATACCTTTTTCAAATTAACTAATTTGAAGTCCAAGAAAGAAGGATAGTTATCCAAGCATAAACATTTCAAATTATGACTTCATTACCTCTTTAAAGGTCTTGGTCATGTTCTCATTAATTCCACCAGATATGATATCATCCACATAAACCACCACTATCAACTGATGGTCATTTTTAGTCTTGATATATAACATATTATCTGCAACTCCTCTCTTGAAACCTTAGTCTAAAAGATACTTATCTTGTCTAGCATACCAAGCTTTAGAGGCTTGTTTTAAACCATAGAGGGCTTTCTTCAATATATAGACATAATCCTTGTTATCAGTCAATAGAAACCCTCAGGTTTCTCAATGTATACTTTTCCCTCCAAGTTCTCATTTTAAAAAGTTGACTTGAAATCCATTTGGTATATTTTGAAGCCTTTGAAACCTGCATAAGCAATAAACATTATAATAGCCTCTAACCTTGCTACATGAGAAAATATTTCCTCAAATTCCACTCCTACTTGAGCATATCCTTTGCATACTTATATATCCTTGTTTCTGGTGACTTGTCTATTCTCATTCAACTTATTTCTAAACACCCATTTTGTACCAATGATGTTTTTGTCTTTAGGCATGGGTACTAACTCCCAAGTCTCATTCTTCTCAATTCGATTTAACTCTTCATTCATGGTATCTTTATAAAAATTATCTTCACTTGATTTTACATACATTTTAGGTTAAAATTTTGATAGTAAGGAAATATTATCTTGATTAGATCACTCACCATTCTTCTTCTTATTTGTATACCTGCACTTTTGTTTCTAATGATCTAAGATTCAAGATGATCTTTTTGAATCTACCTTAAAGGACATTTTGAGTCCTTTATTTCCTCAAACTCTTCTTCATTTTCATTTATCTTTATTTCACCTTCATCATTCTTTGGCTGAGAATATGATTTCTTAGTCTCATTAACCTTCACATTTGTTCTCTCCACTATCTTGTGAAATCTCTTGTTGTAAAATTTGTAGGCAACACTTATTGATGAATATCTCAAGAAAATATCTTCATCAAACCTTGAGTCAAACTTTCATAATTCATCACCATCTCTCTTGATATAACATTTACTCCCAAATACCTTAAAATGTTCAACATTTGTGGGTCTACCATACCATAATTCATATAGAGTCTTGTCACTATTGATCCTAATTTGTCATCTATTCAAAGTGTAAACTATAGTACTCACAACTTATCTCCAATAGACATCAAACAACTTTGACTCATTTAACATGGTCCTTGCCATTTCTTGAATTGTTTTGTTCTTTACTTTAATGACCCCATTCTGTTGAGGTGTTCTTGCAGCTGATAATTATCTTCTTATTCCATTGAGCTCACAAAACTCATAAAAATCATTTGAACAAAACTCTCCTCCTTTATCAAACCTAATACACTTGATCTTCACATTCATCTCATTTTCAACCAAAGCTCTAAAAAATTTTAACTTACCAAGAGCTTATGGCTTCTCCTTCAAGAATGCTACATGCAATAGCAACATGAAATAGATATCACCTTAAATACTTTGAATCCTTGTAGGACCACATAGATTAGTATTAATTAATTATAAAGGTTAGTATTAGATTATTCTTTAGACTTGAATATCCTCTTAGTCTGAATTGCATGTTGACATTCCTTGCAAAGAGAATCTGTGGGTTTAAAAAAATTGGGCATATTCTTCATATATCCCTTGGAGTTGATCTTGACTAGATTGTAAAAGTTCATATGACCTAACCTCCTATTCCATATCCAACTTTCATCTACCCTACTCATGAAGCATTTCTCTTTTGTGATCTCATTTAGTACATAAATATTGTTCTCAATTCTCTTGGCTTTGACAATCAACCTTCCTAATTTTGCTCTCCTTATCTCAAATCCTTTGTCATGAAATGTTAGGGTATGTTCTTGGGTGCACATTTTACTTACACTCAAAAAATTATGTTTCAATCCATCTACATATAAAACATTTTATGTCTTGGTATTCCCATTGTCCATCTATATTAGTAGATGTGTTATCTCCAAATCTTACTGAACCTATGGCTTTCTTCTTCAAATTGATGAATTTACTCTTATCTCATGTCATATGACTTGAACAACCACTATCTATGTACTAATTTAAATCTTCATTTTGAGTATAAAAGGAATTTTGGGCTATCATAGATTTTTCTCCTCTAGATTTTTGCTTCTCTTTCAATTTTCTCATAGGGTCTACTTTCTTGATCCATTCTTTAGTGTCATGACTACATGTCTTCTTAACATGACTTTTTTATTATAGATCTTGTCTTACATTATTTTTCAATGTGTCCTCTTTGGTTGTAGTTATAACACATGATTCTACTTCTCCATCTACAATCAACAACTCTATGTCCAAATTTACCACAAGAGAAACAATAACTAATGAAACAATACACATAAGGTGATTTATTTAACCTTATTTTTCTTTTGATGATCATAGGATGATACACCACAGCCTTTGGTATCTTTTGACAGAACAAAATCCTTCTTTCCTTGTTGATGATTGACTTTAAACTTGACCATTTTTTCATGGGACTTAATTCTACTAGCTTCATTACTCCTTATCTGATCAATGACTTTAGAAACTAACTCTCCTTAAACTCCTTTTATTCTTTTATGAAACCAAGACCTGTCATATCATAAAAGGACCTTTGATTGTCCAAAATTTTGTTAATCTTTCCATTACTCTCCTCAAACTTATAATATGTCCTTATCTTGATTTCATCTTGCTCAACTTATGTCTTCAAAGTCTTTACCTTCATTCTAATTTGGGTGCATTCATCCATATGATTCTTTTCTTTTGAACAATAATCACAAGCTATTTAAGGATTGTGGATAAATCCTCATTTCAATCATAAAAGACACTTTCATTATCAAAATCCATACATATTCTCAAAATATCTCCCTTAGACTATTAGGCCTACACAAGGGACCTTAATTTTATACCAATTGTTAGAAGTAGAGAAACTGAGAGGGGGACTAAATCAGTGTGCAAACTCTTATTTAAATTCCATATATCATTCATTAATCACTCAAACAAATTTAGATATCTATCAATGCATAATCAATCAATCATATGCACATGAAGTAGGAACATAACACATAAATACTAGATATATGTGAAAAACACTCCTTGGGGATAAAAACCACTGATACACATCTTGTACTAGAGTCTTATAATCAATAAATCAAACTTTTAGTGAGGCACCAATCCCTCACTATTCAAGCACCAACTCAACTAGTCCTTTAGTAAGCACCAACTTGTAAGGGGCACTAACCCCCTAGGTAAATAAGCACCAACTCAGTTACCTTGAATGATCACACTTGGATACTTTTTTCTCACTTAGCTTAAGATAACCTCATTTTTCCCTTCTGACTCTTCTATTTCTCTCAAACAACCTATTAAGCCTTTTTGTTCAACTAGCCCTTTTATTGGCAAAATTAGGTCTAATGACATTTCTCTTCACCTATAGAAGCACAATTATAACTACATGACATATTCAACACACCTATTTTATGGTATTCACACCTTCTTCCTGGTTATAAAATCTCTAAGTCATTCACTCAAAATCTTTAATATTCTAACTAATCAAAATAAACCTATTAGACCTTTTCTTTATACTTGACTCTTGATCTTACCCATCTTGGTCAGCCAAGAACCTCTCCATACTTGGATCACCCTTTGAATATATCAAAAAATATGTTTCACATGTGAAAACACCATCACATAGGTTGTCACTATCCTTAAGGATCAAAACCACCATTAGGCCTAATAGAGATCTAATGCAATTAGGCCTTCTCTAATCACATATTTGACTTTGGCATCTTTGGAACACCTTGATCCTCCAAAAATGGATGAAACACTTCATAAATGATTCAATTAGACCACTGATAATTTCAATTTAGGTTCCCAACACCATTTATCTTATTTCACTTTTTGAACCACACAATTAGGTCTACTAGCAATTAGGCATTTTCATTACCATAAAGTTTGTCTTACAAATCTGATGCATACACTCAACTTTTCCACATAACCTAAATAAAAAATCACATGGATAGAATATCCATGACCTCAATTTTAACATTATGTTCATTATAATTCACCAAATGGGTCAAAATACCTCAAATTGATCAACTTCATATTCTCACTCAAAACTGCACGCATGCCTTAAGAACCTAGTCAAAAGCCTTTGAATTCTCACACTTTCATAGCAATTTCTCATGAATAAAAATGTGTTAAAATTAACCTATGAGAATTATATAACAACTTAATGTGTATTTTATTCTTCAAATCTATTCAAAAATACTTAGGAACATCATTATCACTTACCCACAAAATATTGTCTATAGCTCCAAAAACACAATTATGAAAATCAAGATTTAGAATCCTTGTGTGAAAACTTTTATGATATTACAAAGGATTTTAATGATAATTAATCATCATTATAAAATATTATAGAATATATTATATAATGTTTAATATGAATATTGGTCTTACATACCAATCTCATTTCTTCACACTACATAGAGCTTACTATCTTAGACAGGTCACTTTGAGAAAAAAAATTATGATTGTTTATGTGAAACATAAAAAATTATATTAAATGGGTAAAGGTTATATAGGTATTTAAAAATTACCCCATGCATTTGGATCCATACCTAGTCCTTTTCAACCAATCCCTAATCTCATTCTCATTTTTGCCTAGTTTTCTCACTATTTTCATTATTAGCCTAGTTTAACGAGAGGTCAGCTTGAATGACCAAAATAGTTGACATAGATGATATAAATTGTAAAAATAACATAATGGACAAAAATATCAATTCTAAAACTTTAACCTATATCCATTTACATGCTTTGACTTGGTCAATCCTGCCTACTATATCAAAACTCTGAGAAATAAGGGTTTTTTTGTAGCTTCTACTCACTCTTATATTATACCAAAACCATATGGAAAAACATGGAAAATTCCTATACATTTTAAAAACATAAAACTAGGTCAACCAAACTATTTTGAGCCATAACCAACTAGATATTTCATATCGAGTCATAATGAGGGTTTTAACTGGTTTCCCTTCTTAGTAATCGTTCATAAAGCATTATCCCTCAACTCCAAAACCAATGATATGAAAATAAATATAGGACACTTACATAAATTCCATGAACTTATCAATATCTCATGCAAATTTTTCATGTGCTAACGATCATAATAAAATCATTCTCAGGTCTGTAACACCCCATTTTATACACACAAAAGATCTCAACACCAATTTTCATGATTTCTCATTCAATCTATAACCTCAAACTTGGTAAACAAACTTAACACAACCTATCACACATATATAAATTCTCTCAATATCTTTGGCACCTTGTTAAATGATCTTGACCCCTCATTAGATCACACTAGGTCTCTTAGCACAATAGGCCTTGAACTACTAATCATAGTTAAACCTTGAACACACCTTGAAACCTCTTGTATTGTTATCAAAACCTAATTATAATTTCATTAAACCTCACACCATTCTCACTAAATTACAACCATATTCACACAATTCTCATATTTCTCATCTCATCATGTTACTAGACCTATGCCTTCTTACTAGGTCTCTCAAGTATATGGCTTATGAACTCATCTTTAATAACAACAAAGACAACTCAGATTGACATCAATGACACTTTCATGACATCAATGAAAACTTAATTCATATATTATAACACATTCTCAACACTTTTCAAAATATCCAATCATGATGCAAATAATGTAAAAGATCTAACTTAAGGTTTCAATGTACTGAATAAGTAAGATACCTTTGATCATCCATTGCATATGATCATAACTTAGTCCCTCCAAAAATACCAAAAACATTCAAAAAATTAAAAACAATTTTGTCACTTACTTTTTATATTGGTTCCTTGGCATCCATGTGTTACTTCCATATTAATATAAGGCATACTCAGTTACTCCTACAGACACATATGTGTCACATTTCTACTTGGGTGTGATATAGGCATATATAGATACATGATATATTCTTATTTTATATGTTGGGTCTTCCTTCTACTCATGTCATATGGACATTAGGGGCATCTACTTATTCAATCTTGATACACATAGGTTATATGATTTAATGATCACTCTACACTATCATGTTTGAGATTACATGTGTACTTACACATGCCTATTATCTATGATTATATCTTACACAGAGCACTTCATATGCTATGTACTTGGCATACTTTTATAACATATTAGATCTATGGTCCACTATGACATGTTTATGTTGGTTGATTATGCTTTAATTTATGCACTTCCTTGAGTGTCTTATCTTACTTATTCGAGTATTTGAATATATTCATTTGCTTACAACCCCTATGTCTATGTATATTTTTTTTGAAATTTACATAATGTCATTGTTTTTTGTATGGACATTTGAATATGTCATTATTGATTTCATTGGCATTTAACTAATTCATGTCCTTTTGATTGTGTGGCATTTGAACATTCCCCTTTTTTGCAATCTATTTGGACCATTGTTTATTGACTTGCTTTTGAGTGACCTTGTGTGTGTTTATTTGCTTGTTGAACTTGTGTTGTTACTAACTAGATGTTACCATGATATTTATGATGTATCTTAGGCTGACATGTGATCACATTAGTTCTATGTGATTTGATTATACATTTACCTAGACATATTACTTATATATGCTACATGGTTACATTCACAAATTTTATAGTTGTTTTACTCTTTTGAGGTGAGGTAACTCTCAGCGCCTTTTTTTTTCTCACCTCTAAGGAGTGCCATATTAGTGGGGGCATGCTTAGGAAGCATGTTTTTCACACTTAACATAGTTCTTATATTTAGTGGGAACATTCTTTGGAAGCATGTTCTTCACACTCATCCATTATTTAATAGTTATATCAGTTTTTAAATTTAGTGGGGGTATGTCATATGGAAATGTTCTTCACACATTCACAATTTCTAGATTATAATGGGGGCATGATTTAGAAGCATGTTCTCCACAATTCATTTAGTATATGGTATTTATATCAATTTTTAGATTTAATGAAGGCATGTCATACTGGTATGGCTTCCACACATTTACAGTTCATAGATTTAGTTGGGGCGTGCTTTGGAAGCATGTTCTCCACACTTATATAGTGTTTAATATTTCCAATTTATAATGGTGTCATGCTTTAGAAACATGTCCTCCACATTGGTACTTATATCAGTTTTTAGATTTTTCCATATATAGTGAGGGCATGCTTTGTTTAGTCATGTAAAATGTGAAATTTGGCTACTTGAGTGTGGCTAATGACACCCAATTCATAGGTCCTCCTACTTGCTTGACAACTTTTATAGGCTTTTCTTTCACCGATTCCTAGTCATCCACAGCCTTCTGAACTTAACCCTTACAGACCCAGGCATCTCTTTCAGGCCTAGATCCATCCCCACAGGTCTCATTATTTCTAGACAACAATGCCCAACTTGGATAGGAGAATTTAAACCTAGGGTGTCATATTTTTTATGTTGTTGTCCAAGTGTATTTTTGGTCCTAATAATCATGTTTTCCTAAATACTTATCGTAATTCATGTCAACCTAACATGAATTCATTTAACCCATGATCATTAGGTTCCCTATAAAATTCCATTCAACTTCAATTTATAAGGGTTGGCACTCATTTACAAGAGAGAAACAAGAATACAAGAAAGTACACTCAAGCACTTTTTCCTATTATCTACATATAACCTTCCAATATTATTCCAAGCTTATTCAAACCCTAGCATTAGTCCCTTGCCATCTGAAGTACATCAAATTTTACATCTAGTTGCATTTTCATACACAATTGCACCAAGGACTTCAATGAGAGAACTACAATAGCTTCATCCCTCCTCAAAGTATTGGTATGTAGGCAGTGTGCCCACACATGGGATGTGAAGTGCATCCAGCATATCCTTTACACACTAACCCCTTCTCTCTCTTTCCTAAATTTTTCTTTCAATTTCAAGCACAAAGATCTCCCAGGGATTTTAAAGATTCAAACAAATGCACAACGAGCTCCACAAACTTCTCAACTTCAATATTTCACTGAAAGGGCAACATAGACTTGTGAAGTAGAACCCAAAAAACTCGTATCACCTAGACAATAGTGTCGAAAAAGGACTACAACACTAAACAGTAGCATGTCCCACTTTCGGTGCTATTGTCCAATTAGAAAAAAAGTTTAGGAACTTACTTTTGACATTTTCCTAATCTTGTACCTAAATTCTTAGGCCCTATCTCAAATCAGATAGCTTAGAATAAGCTAAGTCATATTTTCTCTCATTTATTACTATTTTTAGAAAAGATAAAAATACAATCTGTTTACATAAATTAGTGGCTTAATTATTTCACATTATTTACTAATTTACTTTACTCCAACCCTATTTATTAATTAATAATAAAACTCCATTATTCTAAAAATATAATACAACATTTGGTGAACCCGACTTACTTCAAATTTTACATAAAAACTTTAGAAACCCTAGGGTAAATTACTTTTTATTTTTTTCCATAATTTTATTTATTTTTCCTATATTTAAAAATTATAAATCTATAAATTAATTACAAATATCTTAATATATTTTATAAAAACCCTAGTTTGCACATACTAGGTCCTTTTTGTATACAAAAACATTCCAAACACTAGGAAAAATATATTGCTAATTTTAAAAAAAAAGTTCTAAATTTTCCAAGAAAAATTCTACAAATTTTCTATAAATTCATATCAAATTTTTTAAATTACCATACTAATTTTTTTTTTTAAATTCTTTCCAAAACTCTAGTTGCATCACCTAACTCGCAGTTATTTTCCAATCATTTTTTGAATTTTTAGTTGAATATCAAACTCAGAAATTTAATATCAAATTCAAAAATTCATAGTGTTTTTCATAAATATTTTTTAAAAATCCCTGGTTGCATATACTAGCTCCTACTTTGCTTCTTGAGGTATCACCTTACATTCATAGCCAAATTGCAAAAATGATGCTCTGTTATTTACAAACTTTTCTTACATTTCTTGCAAATAATAAGAAAACCATAATAGGTCCTATCATGTACATGAATGATGAAGTTTATCATATGTTAGTACAAAGTTTCATTCTTTGCATTTCATGCTTATTTTTCATTACATGGGATGATATTAAGGAATTTATTCTTAAACATGTTAATCCATCTCCTACATCACCTCCCTTAGAGCCCCTTCCCCATACCAAGTTATGTTGCATGGTCCATTTCACTTCTCCCTAGATCACTACCCATCACCAGAGAGCCCAATTGACACATTTTGTCTTTCCACCTCCTTGACCTATTGATTATCTTCACTCTCCTCCCATAGCTACTACTAATCCTATACGAATAGTAGAAAATGTGGTTAGAGATATTACTCGACATGCCACTAGGCATCTACCTACCCAAGAGCCCACTCACCCCATTATTCCAACCCATCCCAGGCCCAACCCACCTGCATAGGTAGATTTACACAAGTCATATGACATTTTTGTTTAGTTGAGAAACACTCTAGCTAAAATTTCCATGTTATAACTACTTCAGAAAGCTAGTATTCAAGGATATTCCTTATCAGGCACTCACTCAAACTTCTATGCCTATTGATTCATAACCTTCTTATTTTTCATCGGTGGTCAACACTTTAAAAACTATCAAAAATGCAATTTATTTTGATAGTGAGGATATGCTTTCTCAGACAGTTATTGATCAAAATTTACCACTATTCATACAAGTACAAGTCAAAACTAGCACAATCAAGAGAGTTCTTGTTGATAGTGGTCCTGAAGTAAATATATATAATATCACATTCTTATAGGCATCAATGTAGATTTGACATCAATGCAAAAAACATATTAAAACATTCAAGGGTTAGATGATATACCATGATAGACATTGGGCACTATTACTTTAGATATCATGGTGGGACCAAAAAACCCTCTCTACATATTTTCAGGTCATGCCAGGTCCTCTACACTATAATATTTTACTCTAAAGACCTTGGATACATACCATGGGGGCCATTCCTTCCACTCTCCATTGATGTATTAAGTTTTTCCATGAGGGATATATATACACATGTCTAGTAGATAACTAACGATTTAGATATTATTGACTTATAGAGTTATCTTTGACTATTTCACCAGATGGGACATCATATCTCATAGTACATCCATCACCTCATAGCATTTACCTTGATCATATACATACATATGAGGTTGGAGAGACTAACACTTCTCACAATCCTCCACTTACAGTCACATCGTTAGCACTAACTATTCCGCTAGTTATAGCAGCTTCAGTCATTCTAGTTACTCAATCATAGTTCTGACACCTGTTACATATCCATCATCACCGACAGTAATACCAGTAGTTTTGGTTGATTCCATAGTTACTCCACTAGTTACAGATACCTTTTTAGTAGTACCATCTTCTATCACTATAGATGATGAGAATCTTATATCACAGTTACCCCTTGTGGTAAATTTTGAGTTACTATATGTACATGATATTGATACAGATTCATAGGGTTCTTCAGATGATGATAAGACACCCACACTCACAGATGACTATTTGTGTGGATTGAGATTTACACCAATCAGCCTAGAAGAATACTAAGATGACTCTAGAGCTCTCATATCACATCCTACATTACTTTTAGCATCTCATACTACACTCTCAGGATATACTTCACACTCATGGACACAGTTAAATCACTTGGTACATATAGTTCACATGGCTACCTCTATGGATATAGAGCCAGTTATTCAGATTCAGGGAGGCAAAACACAACATCAGCCACATTTAATATTATATATATTACTTGATCATGGATTGATCACATTACCTATAGTATGACATAAATCTATCAGTAGATTATCACATCAGGATGGTCACCCATTTTGTACTTTTCATAAGATTATAGGCCATGATACAAACTCATGTATAGCTTTACAGTAGAGATTGAATAAACTACATGATTGAGGCATTATTTATATTATAACATCACCAAATCCACCACTTCCACTGAAGTCATCTACTAGCAAGGCTAAATGTCTCAGAGCGGAGTCAGCATCTCCACCACCAAAATAACCTTCAATTCACCTTCGACATGATGACACTATGAACACAACATCTACAGCATACGATGATACTTATGATGATGATCTTGAGGCATTTGATGATGGTTGTGACCCTTTCCTCTATTTCTATCCCCAATGGGCTCCATCGTTAGATCCCTTCCCCCACCAACCTAGTATTTTATATTATCATGTACATATTGTTTTACCTGCATGCTTATACATAATTTATTATCAGCATTGATTTTAAATAATCTCTCCTACTTGATTGTACATAGTTCAAATATTTTCAAAAAACACAAAAATTTTCAAAATATAAAAATATTCAAATTTATCAAAATACCAAAAACATTTTGAGTGTATGCATCATCCATGCTTTACATTACTATTATCATGATAGGACTTACATTTGTTGTTTCATAATATTATATGTCAATTTATATACATTACCATGCTTCACTTGATCTCTTTTGAGTGTGTACAGTGACATCCAGCTACTTGATTGTTTCACTCTACCCATTGAATGGCATTCTTACTTCTACATTCAAGACACACATCAATATACATACCCACTAGGAACATCTTCTACACAACAACACCATCCAAGTTATTTCAATCCTACACCACACACTCTGAGTTATCATACTAATGTACATTACTTACCAGATTACACAGATTACTATATCGACATTTCACTAGTATCTAGCAATAATGTATCTCTTAACATATACCTAGTCTTGTACTAATGTGTCTTGCATACTTTCACTTATTGCTTTGATTAGTTATATGTGTTTGTATTTTTAGTTTACTTTCATTCCTTTCTTAACATATATTTTTTGATTGTGTTTCTAGTTGTATTTTTTCTTCTTGTATCCATACCTTCGAACATTTACCAATGTCCCTCCTGTGTAATCTTCTATGTGACAATCTTTGCTTGTTTCAAATTGTATATATATGTGTGTGTGTGTGTGTGTGTGTGTGTGTGTGGAATTTGAACATGCCTTATCTGCTTTATTTCTAATTTGAGTGATATATGCCCATGTCTCTTGTTTGTATGGCCCCTTGGCCATCCCTATATGTTTCTTGCTTTTTGATTTATATGCTTGTTGATTGATTGCTTGTCCATGCTTGCAATGCCATGATCCATAGTATGCATTTACCTTGATTTTTTGGATGCCATGATGGACATCATGCCCCATCCCTCTAAATAACAACTAACAACTAAAAACTAACATCTAACATTTTTAGTTCTAGTTAAATACATTACATATGATTTTATATTATTATATCTATCCAGACATACCCCTGTTCATCTAATAATCTCTCAATATAAATATTACTATATCTAGAGATATGTTGTCAAATATCACTGCTATATCATGTATCTAAACATCATAACACACTTGTAAGACTCTTTCTTCTGAGGGTAGTCATTATAGGTTTATCATTCATATCCTTAGAAGAGAGGCCAACAAACAAAGGTTTTCTCACAGAGATCAAAGATCTTAGCAGTCAAAACAATAACATTCAGATCACCCAATTCAAAATCCAGAGGTCAAACCAGTTAGAATAGAATAGAAAAATAGTGACAATTCCAAATCAATAAATAGTTTTAGCATAGGACAACAATGCTAAAAATAGACAACACAAAACATAAGGGTGTCCTCATTTTGGTACTCTTGTCTATTTAAAAAAACACCTAGGTTTTCTATTAACAAGAAAAAAATTTAGCTCAACTACAGTTTTTGCACATATAGATCAGCCAGAATCAGTGGTTTTAGTATAGTTTTCTTAGAGAATCCAGATATAGGGGGTATCATGCACGGCATGATGGCTCTTACTTATAGTTTTAGATTAGGTAGTTGACATAACTTTCATATTAGAATCCATGTTCTAGACACCAGTGATTGGAGGCAATATGTGTGACACATTAGTCTTCTTTTGTTTTTGAGTTCAGTTTATTACCCAAGTATTCTCAGTAGTTGCATGTCTTACTCCATTTACAGGTGGTTGACATCATTCTCAAGTTGAACTTTCATAAGTTTAACTTCTTGAGTACCCAAGTTTCTAAGTTGGCTTTCACAAAATCATATTGCATTAGTTTTGAAGTGGCTTTCATACAAGCCTAACCTTCATCTTTCTAAATGTCCAAGAGTGGCCTAGTTTCCAATATATATTTGGCTATCCATGCCACATTGTTAGATTTTCAGAGCATTCATGGGCTCTATGAGCCATCTCATATGATATCTATTCTATACCAGTATCACTTCATAGCTTCACTTTATGAGGCAATGATGGAGCCAAAGGACTAGCTAGCATTTCTATTCTTGAACCACCTATTCAGGGGGATTAGACACATAGTCCAAACATCGATTAGTACACACAATATTTTTTAACTTCACTTAGTTGGTGACGATGGAGCCAAAGGGCATGTCTTTGAATTTTTGAGCCACCTCTTAAGGAATTGATCACTCAACTCCATTCACGATATTACTCTTGATTCAGCACATACCTAGGATCATCTAGCACAATCCAGCATCATAACAGATTTTGTATTAGATCACATACCCGATAAAGTGTATTCATTCCTTTCTCTTCTTCTTTATCTTACCCATCTTTATATGTTCTTATTTTAGATATATCATGTCTAGTAATAACTGATCTACTTTATGTTTTTCATTGTAGATTCACACTTCATAGTGTGTTTTCTCTATGCACATCCAACACCACACAACTTTGTGAGCTTCTCCCTTACAGATAAGTTCGGGTATGCTTTCTACTCTCTTTTATCCTAGTATTTTTCTTTAATGTATCACTAGAATAAAGGAGGGGAGAATGTAGTCATGTAAAATACAAAATTTGATTACTTGAGTGTGGCTAATGACACTAATCCATAGGTCCTCTTACTTGAACAACCCTTATAGGCTTTTCTTTCACTAATTCCTAGTCATCCACAACCTTTTGGACTTAACCCTTATAAACCCAGGTAGCTCTTTCAGGGTTAGATCCATCCCCTAGGTCTCATTCCCTTTGGAGAACAGTGCCCAAATTAGATAGGAGTGCTAACACCAAGGGTGTCCTATTTTTAGCATTCTTGTCCAAGTGTACTTTTAGTCCTAACAGTCATATTTTTTTGAATCCTTATCTTAATTCATGTCAGTGAATTCATTTAACCCATGATTATTAGGTTCACTATAAAAGGCCATTCAAAGTCCATTTAGAAGGGTTAACACTCCTTTATAAGAGAGAAGCAAGAATACAAGTACACTCAAGTACTTTTCCCTATTCTCTGCATACACCTTTCTAATATTATTCTAAGCTTATTCAAACCCTTGCACTAGTCCCTACCCATTTGAAGTACACCCATTTTCATATCTAGTTTCATTTTCATACATAATTGCACCAAGCACTTCAATGGGAGAACTACATTAGCTTGATCCCTCCTCAGAGTATTGGTATGTAGATAGCGTGCATATACATAAGGTGTGAAGTGCATCTATTGTATCCTTTACACACTAACTCCTCTATCTTTCCTAAATTTTCCTTCCAAGTTCAAGCATAAAGAGCTCTTAGGGCTTTTGAAGATTAAAATAGATTCACAATGAGCTCTATACACTTTTGGGCTTCAATATTTCATTGACAGGTTAACACAGACCTACTGAGCAGAACCCAAAAAACTCAGATCACCTGAACAATAGCATCGTAAAGGGACTACATCATCAAATAGTAGGGTGTCTCACTTTCGGTGCTCCTGTCCAATCATAAAATGAAGTTCAGGAACCTATTTCTACTATTGTCTTAGTCTTGTACGTGAATTCTTAGGCCATGTCTTCGACTAGATAGCTCAAAATAAGCTAAGTCATATTTTCTCTCATTTATTACTATTTTTAGAAAAGGCAAAATTATAATTTGTTTACATAAATCATTGGCTTAATTATTGTACATTATTTACTAATTTACTTTACTCCAAACCTATTTATTAATTAAGGATAAAACTTCATTATTTTGAAAAATAATAAAACACTTTGAAAGCATGTCCACACTTACATAGTTATCCAAATTGGCCAAAACACACATTTATGTTATTCATATTCACATTTGTGACAAAACTATACATTATTATTATTGTTATACATAGTTTCAACATGAGACATATCTAAGAATCATATGTTATGTAACATATGCCTAATATTTAAAAATCCAAATTAGTTTTAGATTCTAAAACCATTGCATGTATTGATACGCCACAGACTTTTACATAACGTATTGATCCAATATGCTGCAGTAGTTGGTTCACCTTTTGGTATGGTTGAGGTGATTAAATCACTAAATCTTTCCAAATTTTTAGGTTGAACTTGATCATCCAACTTCATTAGGTTATAAGTATCATTAGTTTTCATAGTTGAGCTAATCTCAACTACCAAGTGACACCTCACTTTTACTCCAAAGTTAGGGTGATCTCTCTCTCTCTCTCTCTCTCTCTCTCTCTCTCTCTCTCTCTCTCCTTAGATATATGCACTTTAAATATTTTATTTATATTTATCTTAATCTCATTTTAAGATTATTTTAATGATACATCTTTTGAAAAATAATTTGTCAATAGGCATAGCAGTTACATCAATAAACATGTGTACTCCTAAACATTACTCTTTCAATTTCAATCTATTTCAAATAATTTTATCCCTAATTATATGCACTAGTTTTACACTATAACATGTTAATGGTTGCAGGTCAGTCACCAACAAAGCACTCAAATTCAACTAAAGCAAATATAAGGTGTGCATACACATCCATGTACTTATTTCTTTCCTTTAAACTAAAAATTTTATTACTAGATTAAATGGGGGAAATGTAAATGATATATTTTTTTATTATGTGGCACCTTAGTCTTGTACACTTGAAAAACTCAAACCGTGGTTGTTCCTCTTAGTTTTACACTCTCCTTACTTCCACAAGCCTCGCATCTTATCTATCTTTTGCCCCTTGGCCTATCTCTTAATCTTACCAATCTTATACTGATGACACATATATTCTATCTTGCCCAGAATGTTTAAAATGTATTTATTTTACACCTCTACAAGTTTTGATCCTGTACTTATTTTTTTTCCCCCTAGACATTAACATTCAGGATAGATAATAATATCAACGTTACTTTCTTACCATTACACAAGTGTCTAGTGCCTTAAAGTCCTCCAATTTGAAAATGAAATGTATCCTAATGGTCGACCTAAGTGATTTAATGTGAGTTATTACTCCAAAGGGATTGATATAAATACAAGATCAACCCTCATTCATTTAAAAATTATGGAACCTATAAATTAGACCAAAATAACATTAAATTAAGTAAAATGAACCTATTTATTCCTATTTTCAAACCAGTCATAGGGACTACACATCTATCAGTCTAAAGTGTTAAAAAAGTAGCCCAAGAGCCCGATTTGTCAAGTTATAAACTAGGTCATTATTGTTCTTACTTTACACACATTGCATGATTATCACACAAGCCAACACGTAGGGGATAGCTACATTAGTTGGAAGCCCTCTTCGAAGTATTATCTATGTAGGTAGCATCCTTTGATAGTGGGGTCATTGGGGTAAGTTTGACCCTTATGTCCAATAATCTATTTTTTTCCAAGGTCACATTGAAGATGGAAAGTTAAGGTTTTGTCATTTCATAAGGAGTGAAAGTCCATGACCTAGATCTGAATGTACTTGACTGAAGGTGAATCCAAACCTAGAAGCATCTAGGTGGTTACATCCTATTTCACCTAATATTCTGTATAGGGTACTATCATTAGACTCAAGACATAACGGTTCAAAGTTGATGCAACTATGCAAATAGCCAGAGACATTAGATCTAAAATATAAAAATTATTTTAGAATGGTCTTCCCACATGATTTCATCTTGTTTCATATCTAGAACTACATTAACATTAAAACAAGCTAAATACTTCTATTGTTTTTTTATTTTTATATCTATCTTAGTTTTATTTTCCATATTCAAACTATCTTGGCATAATAAATTTAGTGTATGCTTATGTCTGAGTTTAACATTTAATTAGCCTACTATAGATCTAATTATCAATCTTATGCCATTTCATTCCTATATTGTTAACCCTTTAAGCTTAAAGTGAAATACATACCACAACATTTTATTTTAGGGTTAAACAGGAATTAGTTTTTGGAAATAAATCCTCATGCACCTAACTGCAACTACATAATGTAATTTGGGGCTAAAATTTGTCCCAATTTAGTCCTTGGTTGAACTAATTACTCGTATAGCTTAATAAAAGATGAACTTTTTGCCAATCTATTGGGTGAATATTTTGTCGACCAGCTAACTGAGGAGCAAAATAGTTTCTATCACCATAGCATAGGGAGATTGGTCATCCAGGTGTGTAGTTTTACTACATCAATAGGGTAAAAATCTCTCCTCTCATCAATGGAAGGTTCCCTATTAAATATATGGAGGCTATATACTATATATATAAGCAAAAAGTAAGACACAAGGGTGGGATAAGCCATCTATCTCTCTTCTTCAGAGATGATGTTAACAAACAGAGAAAAAATCTTGGTTGATTGGTGAAGGTACTTCTCTTCTTTCAGAAGTAACATTTAGCCAAGAGCTAGATCCCTTCCTAGACTCTTCTTTCAGAAGTGCTTGTTCTTGCAAACAACAGGAATCTTTCTGGTAGGATAAGTAACAGGGTGCCAAGGGCATAGCAACCAAAAATCTAAGATGTAGCACAAAGTCTTCAACTTGACTGCCCAAGAGTGAGATATAAAGAACAATGGAGGCACAAAGTCGTCTCAAGGTCTTTTACATAGAAATAGAAAATAAAAACACAAACTGAAAACAATTATGTCAGCACAAAGTCTGAAAGTAACTGGTTTTAGGACACCTTCATTATCACTTCCACTAGCTCTACTTGTTAGATTAAATAAACAAGAACACATTCAAAAGACAAATATAAGAACAATCTCCTAAAATGATATAAGTTATACAGCACAAATTTTGTGAATCACTTGCTTTCTCATTCAAATAAAATAATATGAAATACAATCTGAGCTCAAAGTCTCAGTATTCGCCTTTTAATTTGGGTAGAGTTTTGCTTCTGTATTGGGAAGATATCTCTTATAACAAATGAGAGATTACAATATATATCCACCAAGTAAGGCTTGGCACTCTCTCCCATGAGACAGCCCATGCTGTAGTCAATGCCTTCAATTCACCTTCAGTTCTGTCTAGAGGGACCATGCCTGGAACAGTGCATTGCCTTAACTATGGTGTGTCTATTCATCTAATATGTCTTCTCTTGAGTCTGGATCATCTGGTCTGTTCCCTCTGACATCTGTGCAGCTGTCTATTTTGTCTTTACTCCAAAAGAGACTAACAGCCATGCATTCAATGTTTGCAAGCTCGAAAATCTATTATGTAGGCTATTCCAGCTATCGAAATAACTTTTGCACAGATATTTTTGGTCTTCTCCTCTTTCTATTTTTGTCCTTTCCAGCTTTGTCTCTTCTTGGAATTTAAGCTCCTCGGCTTTCTTTTCCCCTTTCTAGTTTTGTCTTTTCCTAGAATTTGAGCCCTCGGGGCTATATTCTTAGCTTTGTCGACTCTTTTAACTCCTTCTTCAGCTAGTCACTGAGTTTGTTTTTAGGTTTCGCACCACATTTGAAATTTAGCGAATATTTCATTACCTTAAATTTGACATCCACAGGGATGTCATTGGTTGACTATTTCAATGGTTCAGGTGGCCTTCTTGGCTCCTTGGTTCAATCGCTTTCTTGTTTCGATCCCTTTATTGGTTTAATTGCTTCTTTCCTTTGATCTTTGAACCAATGTTCCCTGCCTTCCACAAGGGCACTTGGTCTTTTCGCTTTGGGGCACTCCGTTGAACCTGCCAATTAAACCGACCGATTGAACCAACTTTAGTTCAATGGTTCAATGGTTTCATCGGTTCAATCCCTTTATTTGGCTAAGCCCTTTGTCTGCTTGAACCAACCGCGTGTTGAAACTTTGAACCATTGAACCCATTGAACCTTTGAACCAAAATGGTTCAATGGTTCAACGGTTCAATGGTTTAAGCATTTTTCTTTTTGATAAGTGTTTTGAAGCCGTTGAACCTTGAAGCGGTTGAAACTTTGAACCTTGACAAATGTGCTTAACTCTTCTTGATGACGTTGAACCTTTGAACCCATTAAACCCTTGAACCTTTTTGGTTCAAGGTTCAACGGTTTAATGGTTCAATGGTTCAATCTTTGCTTAGAAGCTTGCCGATGGACATTTTGGTTGAACCTTGTCGTTGAACCAACTTTGAAATCGCCTAAGTGTTGAGAGCTTGCTTCTTTCCTGCAGAGTCTGAATAAATCAACTTGTGAAGCCCATAGAACTTGGTCTGCAAAGTCCATAGATTTTCTTCCTACATAGTCCATAGATTCAAGCCTAAAGAGTCTATAGATTCAAGCCTGTAGAGTCTATACAAATGAGCCTATGGAGTCTATAGTTTTAAGCCTGCAGAGTCTTTATATTTTTGAAAATCTTGAAGAATGGAGAATTAGAATGCACAGAACAATTTTTGAAAAGGGAAAAGACAATTTTGGTCTTGCAGGACCAAAATAGTTCATATGTTTTCCCAAAAATTAGTGATATTTTTGGGGACAATAGCTAGCTCCAGTTGGGAAACTTCCTTTAGTTGAAATCTTGGAACAGCAGAGAGGAGTAGAAACCAGAATCTTCAGTGCCTTGAAGTATGCCATTGAAATATGGAGTCATGCTACCCAAAAAAAAGGCTCCAAAAAATGAAAATGAACAACACTAAGCAAAAACAAAGACTATACAGATACACATATGTACAGGTGAACTTATCTTACACTTCAGGAATTGAAGTGCTTCAGATGCTGCCCATTGTGAGATAATAAAAATGGCATTCTATCTTGATAAACCAGCAGGAAACCATTTTCTCCCCAGAATTGGTGATGGGCGAATGGAACTCTCCACCAAGAATCACATTTTTTGTGTACTCATTTTGGTTCTCTCTTCTTGCTCCATGACAAGAAGTGGTCTTCAATCTGAAAACCGTAACTTCTTGCTCTCTTGGTGAAGAGTACCTTTTGCTGACTTTAGATTATATCAGTATGGTCCACTACCATAGATTCTTCTATTGGTTCATTCCAACACATGATTTGATTGTCCCCTTCAGACACCTGACAAACCACCGGTTCATCATCTCCTTTGGTGTGAAGGAGTTTGACATCCTGGTCTTGGGCAGCCTTCAATCCAAGCAACAGAGATTCACATTCAACCATGTTGTTAGTGTTTTTGAACTGCAACTTGCATGAAGGAAAAATATCTCCTTGAGGAGATATCAACACAGTCCTGGCTCCAACATTGGTAGAAGAATTGTTGCCATTAGTTCCAAGATCCAAGCATCATCAAAAGCTGATCTTCTATCAGACTTCTATTTATTAGAGATGGAAGATCCTTCTTTATTTGTACAACACCCTACCAATTCTTCTGATGTCTTGTTTGGATCAATTCTTGGATTGCCAGCTATAGAAATTTCATTTGCAAAAACATGAACACCCTCTGTGGTTAGAAAGTAATTACCCCTATCTGAAGACTCAAATAGAATTTGAGTTGTAGGGGCTGACGTTTGGGTGACCACACATTTTTTCTTCTTTTCAGAGAGCAATCTCTTCATTATGCCCTTAATAGGGATCCTTGCCTCAAGAAGATCCATACTTAGTTCTCCATCAATGTCCAATTGCTCAAGATTGGCTTGCAGGAATCCAAATTCAGTCATTTGAATTTTGGATTTTTTGACATGATCAATTATGTCAAATGACTGAAATAGACTAAGAAGAGAGGATGGGAGTTCATCTTTTTGGTTTTTTGGAGGGGGAAGACTGGCTTGCGAATTTGAAGTTGAAGGTGCAGAAATGATTTGGGTACTTACCTTTTTAGCAATCACCGGGTCCTTTGGTTGGAAAGGCAGAGAAGTTCCACACTTAGAAATTGTAATTGATGGTTGAGGTTATTCCTCTGTCTTCTCTTTTTCAGCCTGTTGGGTTGACTGGTTCTTGGACCAGGTGAACACAGCATATGATCCCTCGACTGCTTCACCTTTACTTCTAGGTTCATCCTGGTAATTTAAGAAACCAATGTGGGAGTCACCAGCTGATTCTTCTTGATCCTTCGTGAAGAGATCATCATCATTTCCTTTCTCAAACTTAAGTTGGAAAGAGAAATCATGTTTAGTTTCCAGATATCCAACTGCTGAGTTGGTTGGGGGCACTTGAAGGGAAAGGTTCCTCTGTGGGGGAGGAAGACAGTTTGGCTGCCCTTGATTCCTAGTAGCATTGCCTTGGTATGTTTGATTCTAAAATGTCTTCCTTGGCATATCTCAATTAGGAGGAGTAGACATAACTTGGGCTATTTGTCTTTTCAAGGCTAACAGTTCATTTACCAGCTTTTGCACCATTGGGTTAGGGGTGGTTGTAGGTGAGTATTCAGAAGATGAAGAGGGTTTACCTTTGTTTGTATCTCTCCTTAACTTTCCTGCCAAGATAAGGTCATCTTCTAGCTCAGAAGCTAAGTCTTGAGTAGCCTCAAGGTGTATATGCCTAGCCCGTCTCAGCAAAAAACTCACTTCAGGTAGCCTGTGAGTTGATAAAGAAGCATTTGAGGTTTTCAGGTGTTGGCTGAGTAATAACAGGGATTCAATTCCTCAGCTTGTCAAACTTTTCTATGAAATCCCTCATAGGTTCATGAGGTACCTTCTTCATCTGCGTGAGTTGGGATAGCAAAGCATGTGCATCTTCTGCAAGCTTGAACCTGGCTTCAAATTTATCTTTGAGTGTGTCCCAGTCAGTCACTGACCTAGCTTGTAAATGGTAGAACCAGTTTGTAGCAACACCTTGCAGTGTTTTCACAAAAGCTTGACTATTATGTCTTCATACTCCACACCTATCACACCGCAGGCTATGCTGAAGGCTGCAATATGTTCATCAGGGTGAACTCTTCCATCACCAAAGAATTTGGGGAAATTCTTCCTTAAATTACATGGTATCTCATGTAGGGGTGGAGTTAGATTGAGTGGGCCAAATGAGTTACCCCAAGGGCCTTAAATTTCCATGACTGGATTATGAAAAAGAGGGATAACAAATCTGGGTGGAGGGAGATGGTAAGGCTATAATGATAATAGGTAAGACATAATGGATTTGCCAGAGTCTATAATGGATAAGGGCAGGGACTGCTTCAATCTGAAACTTGAGGCTTCATATTGCACGTAAATCTCTAATGGAGTTGCCAAAAACTGTTAGGTGAATATTTTGTCGACCAGCTAATTGGTGAGAAAAATAGTTCCTATCACCACAGCATAGGGAGATTGGTCATCCAGGTGTGCAATTTTACTACATCAATAGCAAAAAAATCTCTCCTCTCATCAAGGGGAGGTTCCCTATTAAATATACAGAGGCTATATACTAAATATATAAGCAAAAAGTAAGACACAGGGGTGGGATAAGCCATCTATCTCTCCTTTTTTTGAGATGATGTTAACAAATAGAGGATAAATCTTGGGTGATTGATGAAGGTACTTCTCTTCTTTCAGAAGTAACATTCAGCTAAGAGCCAGATCCCTTTCTGGATAGTAGAAATCTTGGTGAAGCGACAGAAGGCACTTCTCTTCTTTCAGAAGTGCTTGTTCTTGCAAACAATAGGAATCTTTCTGGTAGGATAAATAACAAGGTGACAAAAGCGTAACAACCAACAATCTAAGATGTAGCACAAAGTCTCCACCTTGACTGGCCAAGAGTGAGATACGAAGAACAATGGGGGCACAAAGTCATCCTAAGGTCCTTTACACAGAAACAAAAAATAAAAACACACACTGAAAACAATTATGTCAGCACAAAGTCTGAAAGTAACTAGTTTCAGGACACCTTCCTTATCACTTCCACTAGCTCTGTTTGTTAAATTAAATAAACAAGAACACATTTAGAAGATAGACATAAGAACAATCTCTTAAAATGATACAAGATATACAGCATAAAGTCTGTGAATCACTTGCTTTCTCATTTAGATAATATAATATGAAATACAATCTGAGCTCAAAGTCTCAGTATTCACCTTTTAATTTGGGCAGAGTTTTTCTTCTATATTGGGAAGATCTCTCTTGTAACAAATGAGAGATTACAATAAATAGCCACCAAGCAAGGCTTGTCACTCTCTCCCATGGGACGGCCCATGCTATAGTCAACACATTCAATGCACCTTTAGTTCTATCTAGAGAGACCATTCCTAGAATAGTGTGTTGCCTTAACTATGGGGTGTCTATTCACCTAATATGTCTTTCCCTGAGTCTGGATCATCTGGTTTGTTCCCTCTGACATTTGCGCAGCTATCCATTTTGTCTTTACTCCAAAGGAGACTAACAGGTCGTGCCTTCAATGTTTGCAAGCTCGAAAATCTATTCTGTAGACTATTATAGCTACTGAAATAACTTATGCACAGATATTTTTGGTCTTCTCCTCTTTCTGCTTTTGTCCTTTCTAGCTTTGTCTCTTCCTCAAATTTAAGCTTCTAGGCTATCTTTTCCCCTTTCTGGTTTTGTATTTTCCTAGAATCTAAGCCCTCGAGGCTATATTCTTAGCTTTGCCAGTGCTTTCAGCTCCTTCAGCTGGTCACTGAGTTTGTTTTTAGGTTTTGCACCACATTTGAAACTTAGCGGATATTTCATAACCTTAAATTTGACGTCCACGAGGATGTCATTGGTTGACTATCTCAACAGTTTGGGCAGCCTTCTCGGCTCCTTGGTTCAATCGCTTTCTTGCTTCGATCGCTTTATTGGTTCAATCGCTTCTTTCCTTTGATCTTTGAACCAATGTTCCTTGACTTTCATAAGGTCACTTGGTATTTTCACTTTGGGGCACTCCCTTGAACCTGTCGATTGAACCGACCGATTGAACCAACTTTGGTTCAATGGTTCAATCAGTTCAATCCCTTTATTTGGCTAATTCCTTTGTCCGCTTGAACCAACCGCGCGTTGAACCTTTGAACCATTGAACCCATTAAACCTTTGAACCAAAATGGTTCAATGGTTCAATGGTTCAAGCCTTCTTCTCTTTGATAAGTGTTTTGAAGCCGTTGAACCTTGAAGCGGTTAAAACTTTGAACCTTGACAAATGCGCTTAACTCTTCCTGATGACATTGAACCTTTGAACCCATTGAACCCTTGAACCTTTTTGGTTCAAGGTTCAACGGTTCAATGGTTCAATGGTTCAATCTTTGCTTAGAAGCTTGCCAATGGACATTTTGTTTTAACCTTGTCATTGAACCAACTTTAAAATCGCCTAAGTGTTGAGAGCTTGCTTCTTTTTTGTAGAGTCCTTAGAAATCAACCTGCAAAGCCCTTCGAACTTGGCCTGCAGAGTCCGTAGATTTTCTTCTTGTAGAGTCTGTAGATTCAAGCCTGTAGATTCCATAGATTCAAGCCTGTAGAGTCTGTAGAAATGAACCTGCGAAGTCCGTAGTTTTAAGCCTGTAGAGTCCGTAGATTTTTGAAAAGCTTGACTAATGGAGAATTAGAATGTACAGAACAATTTTTGAAAAGGGAAGAGAAAATTTTGGTCTTGCAAGACCAAAATAGTTCATATATTGTCCCAAAAATGAGTGATATTTTAGGGGACAACACAATCAAGCCCTATGAAACTAATTACAACACAATGTGATTTGGATCTCCTTTTTCCCCCAATTGAGTCCCTCATTAAATTGATTACTAATTTGGTTCAGTGAGGGATACAATTTGGTGAAATCAAACCTTGTGAATCTAATTACAACATAATAATGTGATTAGGGGGCCCAGTTGTACTAAATTAATCTATGATTGAAGCAACTACTCATTCGGTTCAATGATAGATGCAATTTATGACCCAATTGAGCATCATGAACCTAATTGCAACCACGTAATGTAATTTAGAGATCAATTTAATCTAATTGAGTCCCTTATTGAACTTATTACTCATTTGGTTTAATGAGGGACATCATTTATGAAAATTGAGCCTTGTGAACCTAAATGGTAACCACATAATGTGATTTGTGACACAATTTACCCAATTCAATCCCTAATTGAGCCAATTACTCAATTAGTTTAATGAGGGATGTAATTTTGGTCAATTGATCCCCATGAACCTAATTACAACTAGATAATGTGATTTGGGTCTCCATTTGCTGAAACTATGTCATTGATTGAACTAATAACTCATTTGGTTTAATGAGGATCATAATTTAGGGCAGTCAATCCCTACAAATTTAATTTTAGACACATAATGTGATTTTGGGCTCAATTTTCCCTAAGTGAACCTATAATTGAATCAATTACTTATTTGATTCAATGATGAATGTAATTTGAGAAAAAACAAGATGTATTGCAACCACATAATGTGATTTGGAACTCAATTTACTTTAATTTAATCCCAATTTAGAACGATTACCCATTTGGTTCAATGAGAGACACACTTTTGATAAATTGAGCCTCATGAACCATTAATTACATCTAGATAGCATGATTAGGGACTCCATTATCCCCAATCGAGTACTTGATTGAATCAATTACTCATTTGGCTCAATGAAATTTGTAAATTGGGGCAGTCATGCTTTGTGAACCTAATTACAACTAGATAATTTCATTTGGGGCTCAATTTGTTAATTGAGTCCCTAATTGAACCAATTACACATTTAGTTCAATGAGAGGTGTAAGCCTGGAAAATCAAGCCCTGTGAGCCTAATTATGACCATATAATGTGCTTTTTAGCTTAATTTTTTTCAATAGTCAATAGATGAACCAATTGTTCAATTTGTTTAATAAAAATTCCAAATTTTGCAAATTTAGCTCCATGAATATAATTTCAATCATATTATGTAATTTGAGTCTCACTTTGCCCCAATTTAGTCCCCAATGGGATTAATTAGTCATTTGGTTCAATGATGGACATAATTTAAGACAATTGAGCCCTGTGAACCTTTAATTGTAGTTAGATAATGTGATTAAGGACTCTACTTGCCAAAATTAAATACATGATTGAACCAATTACTCATTTGGTTCAATGAGGGATGTAATTCGAGACAAACATGCCATTTGGACATAATTATGATTTAAAAAAATAATTTAGGGCTCAATTTTTTCCCAATTATGTCCCTAATTAAACCAATTATTCATTTGGTTCAATGAAAGACATAATCAAGCCCTGTGAGCCTAATTTTAACCACATAATGTTTTGGGTCTCAATTTCCACCTATTGAGTCCATAAATGAATCCATTACTTATTTTTTTCAATGACAAACCTAATTTTATCTAATTGAGTTTTGTGAACATGATTGCAACCATATAATGTGATTTGGGACTCATTTTTTTTCCAAATTAAGACCCTTATTGGATCAATTATTCATTTGGTTCAATGAGAGATGAAATTTGGAGAAACTAAACCCCGTAAACCTAATTGTGATCACATAATATGCTTTGGGGCTCACCTTGTCTCACTTGAATCCTTAATTAAATCAATTACTCAAGTTTTTTAATGAGGGTTTCAATTTTGACTAATTGATCCCTATGAGCCTAATTGCAACCACATAATGTGATTTGGAGCTCAATTTTCTCCAATTGTCCTAAACAAAGACATCGAATGATGAAATAATGACAAATGGTGCTAAGTATACATGTAATTTACCCAATTATATATACATCAAATTTGTTACACATAATATGTAATTGTGATTCCTCTCACCTACTCCTCCCTATGATTACACATCTACTCGTTATGCTACCACCTAATCACCGAGAGACCATCTTTTACCACAAACAACCCTCTGGAGAGAGTTTGGCTTCCCTGTATTTCGTCGAGCCCTTCTAAGCCTCCATACTTCTTAGATGACCTGTTTCTACACCTATTTAGACCATGCAAGCACCTTGGTCACCTAGGCCTCTAGTTCTTAGAAAAACTAGCAGTTTAAGTTGTAACTCACCCAAAAGTGCTCATCTTCATTCTTTCCCATTACAGAATGGCTAGAAATGACTCTTTTTGGTTGGGCTCGATAATTTGTAACACTATTTTAGTTATGAATCCCCCCACATTTGGTCTTCTTCATTCCACATGATTCTTCAGCTCTCTTAAACTTTCCCCTTGGGAATTCATAGATTCACTTGTTGCTCAAACTAGATTAATTTAATTTCTCCTTAGTTGTTCTTACCCTTGTTGTATTAGATCTTATGCTTCATTAGTTAGTATTACCCCTGATTTATGCACCTGGATTGGCCCTCGTTCTCTAGCTTGTCCCTGCCTCACTCTCTCTCTCTCTCTCTCTTGGATTGTTTAGCATTGGATTAGATTGAGCTCACCTAACAACTCTTTATTCTTCTAATTAGGTTAAACTTGGGTTATTGGTTGGTGTTATTCTTTCATTCTTGATTGAGCATGATTTGAGGGCACTTTCTTGACATAGTGACATCATTCATTTTTTTAGTTGTAGTATTATTGTTAGGGTTAGAGATTACATGTTATGGTTAGTTCTATTGTGATAAGCATTTAGTATAGGTTCTAAAATGCATTTGCATTCCCTTTGTAAAATGTCTTTCTTGTTGAAATCATCTTTCATTTCTTAGGTTTGCATGCTTCTGAATTGTCATTTATCTCTTAAATTTATTACTTTCTTAGTTAGTTTTGTTTTCTTGTCTGAATTGCATCATTTCTTTGTTTCAGTTTCTTGCATTTCTGTTGTTAGACTATTTAGAGATTGTAATACCTCGCGTATGAAACATGTGCCATCGTCGATCTTAGTTTACATTTTTGCATTAGAATCAGTTTTTAATTCCCTTGTTCTCGTTGTTTGTGTGTTTCCCTGTTTGTTTATCTTGAGCAAAGTATTTAAATCTACCTCGTTGAGTAGTTATCTAACCACAATACATTTGGCATTCTTTGAATATTGAATCGAGTCAACAACGTAGCTAGCTTGATTTTTCTTGTCATTGATTTGTAAGTCTTGGTGATCAACCTTACCTTTCATGAATTTAATTATCGGTGGCTATCCATTCAACCTTGCCTTTTTGATGTTAATATAATCCTTAAAAAGAAGAAACATTAATTAAAAAAACATATTTGACAATTTGCTTAAAATTTCATTTTATTTCTAATAGGATCAAAATAATTACTTTCTATGTAGCAACCATATTTTGGTCTTGATTGACCCTATGAATTTTATTGTTTAGATAATAGTCATGTAATAAAAATTACATGACCATTCAAACATTGCTTTTCCAGAAAAAGCAATTAATTTCATTTATTTAAAAATTGAAATGTAAGTTTAAGAGGTTTTAACCTTTTGAAACCTCAAAGTCTTTTAGAAGATACTCATTGGTAGCAATCCTCAAAACGTGTTCGTTGGATTTGAAGTTAGATTTTTGTCTCCATAAAAAATAATCTATATTAAAATTCTCTTGTACACATGCTTAACTTATCATAATACTTTTAAATTGACTTTGATTACAATGTAACAACGTGGCTACTTTCTTAATATGGAAGAGTTTACAGTAATATTTAATAATAGGTTATTCATTCCCTTCGTCCATTCTTGGCTTCTTGTGGACATTAATGTTTAAATTAAATTAAATAGGAAATGGTGATGGGAAAAGGTTATCTACTTTTTAATGGTGTGCACGAATCTAACGATATTCCCCTGTTGTTATAATAAATGACTGCTGATTATATAGTTTAGAATCAACTTCACCCATTTTGTATTGGAAACAGAAATGAGAAATAAATTTTTTAAAGATATTTGACCTATGTTCTGAAGTGCCCTAAACAAAGGCAATTTCCTTATAAAGGTACATGTTCCATAGGAGTAGATAATGTGTGTAGAAACATGTGGCTTGCAAAGGGGATATCAGTTGTGGTGGTTAATGGTAGTATTTAGCGAACTATGAATAAACATTACACATGGTAAAACATGTGGTAAATGGAGAGGAGATGATAATTGAGTATTTTGGTTTAAATTATCGTTGCAATGAAATTAATAGGAAATATGAGAGTTATGTTTTGAATGGGTGTGATTTATTACAACCAAGTTTTAGTTTGTGTTTTTGAATTTTTAATTCTTAAACTTAAATCGTAGGTAATCCAATAATTATAAATTTGTAACTTTAATAATATAAGTAATTGAAAATGTAAAAAATTTAATATTAAATTCATTATTACATGTATAATGTTAAAAGAGTACATCATAATCCTCACCTAAAATTATGCTAATCCTTTTATGTTATCAAGGAGCAGTTTTTTTTTCCCAAACTTATATTTTAATTTATGAGCTTGTACCTCACAAACTATTAATAATTTGGAGTGAGTCTATCTTACATTCATAAATTTGTTAGGTTTAATTAGACAATTAATTATCATTTTTTTAATATTTTTTAATATAAATTTTATGATTTGTGAAAAGTGTGGACCCTTCCACTCTATGAATGGTGGTTAAATTTAAGGTTGATTGGAAGGACAAAGCTTAATCAGCATGTACAAATGCTGGTCGATGATAAATATGACAATCGACAAATAAATTTGAAAATGTGTATGCAGTTTAGATGATCAGGTTATTACAGTCTATATAAACAGGTCGTGAAGTTAAATCCTATCGACAAAATAATTTTTTACGTAAACAGCAGTCGACAACCAACATTTGTGTGCGCTGGTTAAGCTCAGGCGATTGGGGGAGGCCATGGCAAGTAGAAAACAGTTCCAGGTGTGAGTAAACCCTTTCATTTTTTTAGTTTTTTTTTTTTTTTTAAGTTTTTTTTTTGGGTAAGTTGAAATTTAAGTATGCTTTGGTTGTATCTTGCTATCTCTCGGACTGTGTTTCATTGGTAAAAATAACTTGTGCGCCATTCTTCTCTTAGCTGCAATTTGTTTGCTTTTTAACTTGTTGGACCGCGTTAATGAGACTATGATTTTATCTCTTATAGAGTGTCATATCTCGTAATTACCTGTTGATTTGGATAAATCGCCCTATCTTACTTTGAAAATTACGTTGAGCCTTCAAAACTATGTTGGGGTTTTTAATAGTTAAATCCGCCTTAAAACCAGACTAGTGTAAAACTTGTTTGAGTTGTAGGTAGGCATCATGAGTGCACCTTACCACCGTCTGACTGCGTCATGCTTTGCAATTGTATTCTACCTCCTAGTAGCCAGTAACTAGTAAGTGCGTAATACCTCCGTCATTTTGATTGCGCCTTACACTTTTTTCAGCTGGTAATATTCAGTTCGTACGATAATTTGCATTCTCGCAATTGATTGCAAAGAGGAGGTCCAAAGAGGCCTTGGAATTTTATGGCTCAATCGATTTTATCGTTCAGTTATTGATCAGGGTACTCAAGATTTGAGATGACTGCGTCCAACGAATTTTCGGGAGGAGAAAAGGACGGCAACCCAAATAGACTCTAAAGTTTGTATGGAGCTTCAAAATCTGAGAAAAGTAGACTCTACACCTATAATATGGTGGGCATTTTGGTGATTTGATAATGTGAAAGGCCTCAGCTTGAAATTCTGTGAGGGTGAATATTTCGCCATTTCAGGCCCACTCTGGAAAGTCTGACATTAGTTATATGCACATCTGGAGAGGCATACATTTAAGGAAGGGCAGAACTAAAATGTATAAGTTTGGTGTACAGTAAGACATGAATGTTTCAATTTTAATATGTTTTAAGAAATAATTAAGTTTGTTGATATAGGACTAAGACATTCAAAATTTATGTAGGATATTGGTTCAATTCTTTTGAAGTTTTGTGAACTGCTGTGTTACCATACACCTTTGAGTTGTCTGCACTTGTTTGAAAATTTGCTACTTTCACACAGATTTTAAGATGAAGTTTTTATCTTGGTTTTCTCGCTCTTTATATGTTTTTTTAACTATTAAACCCAGTGGTGATGTTTTAAACTTTTGCGACAATCTCATTATTTAAATGAGGACTATACTCATAATTTTCTAGTTTCTTGGTCATTGTAACAATTATAGTAAAATCCAATACACTGGCTAGGGAAGAAAATTAAAACCTTATTTTTGAAAGAAACACTGACATGTGTAAAAAAATATGCATTTGAGAACTTAGAGGTTTACGTATTTAAACCTTGGGCTAACCTAGACTTTATTTTCTTAATGTTTAGGACAACTACATTAGACTCTAATTCTAAGAAACATATATGTCGGTTGTCATGTTGAGGTGGGGTATTGAGTCTAGCTCTTTTAGTTAGGTTAAAGTTGTGATCCAGCCAACCCTCCAGTTAAGTTAACACTCTTCTTTGAAGATCTTTAGTTTAAGATTAAAACCAAATTCCTTGTTGAGTAATCTATGTAAGGGATTCTTGACCTTATTAATCAAGCCATTAGCGAAATGGCAATTGTTAAATTGTTTATTTTCATAGTCAAAATTACATTCTTTTTAATCTTCCATTCGATCTAGACCTCAGGTCGAGGGGTTGCTTCCTCTGCTTTTTCAGTTGTAGGCCAATAGAGAACTAGTAAGGTTGGCATGATTGCATAACGATAATGCGATTGCTTGCACTTATTTTATGTGTCATATATACATGCAATTTCATCGTAGCATATTATGCATATCATGCCACGAAAGAGGCTAGACGATGGACAATGTAAGTTGCATAGTTTGCACATTGTTTTAAAAAAAATGTGTTTTTCCATGTGAATTTTGGGCATGACAAAGATACCTACTCTTCTGTGAGCTTGATCATGTTGTTCCTAACCTAGTCCTATAAGCCAATATTTAGCCTAAGTGCAATCTGACAAACTAGATAACTACCATAGACCCCTAGTGGCTTCCAATGCCCCTCAACCCAGTAGTTTTTTGCTTCTTACCATTTTTTCAAACCCTAGTGGCTCATTTAGTTTCTTGGAGCTACACTATGGCATGCCTAGTGGGACCTTTTATAAGGTTTCATTATAGGTTCATCTCATTTAGAGCTGTCCTAACCCATTTCCCATTGTTAGCCATAAGGCTTTGCTTTTAGCTATGTATTGGCTCCCTTTCTGGTTGTTTGATCTTGCTTTACTTTTATGTCCTCCTACCCGCTAGTTCTCTGACCATTTTCCTCTTTTGTTGCCTTCCTAGCTATTGTTTCATTGTATCCATGGTTAGCCTCTCACCTATAGGATATTATTCCCACCACATTCAGGGGAAAGCCTCTGAGCTCACTCTTAAACAAATTGAGACCACAATGGAATGACACAGAGCCTCTAGAATCTAAGAGGTAGCCATGCCCTAACCTAGTGACCATGACCCTCTCATGTTCCCCATGGAATGTGATTGGAAAGTGTATAACCAACATGCTCCCTCCCCTTTTCAGTAATCCAAGATTTATCATTTTAAGGATGCCTCCCCACAACTTCATATCACTCTGCATTCACCCAAAAGGGGCGAAGACAACCCCCTAGCAATCTGAGGCCATAATAGTTATGTGTGATCATCAATTATTTTCGTAAATGGCTTCACATGAATGTTAAGCACCATTAGTCCCATAGGATTAGGTGGGATGCTACCTTTAGAGACAGCACCAACACCAATTCCCATTTGAGTGCCTTAGCCAATTCCCTTGTGGGTTTCCCACCTCCTTTTCAGTGGGAGACTCTATAGTGGGAACCCCTTATCATCCCTATTGAGAGACATAGGCGGTCAGACATAGTGTGGCATCCTTGTCATATTGAACCTTCCCATTCTCCTAGTCATTTTAGAGTCTCAAATGATCCTGTTGATTTTCAATTGACATCTATGGACTAGAAATCCATTGGATGCCTATCTAAAGCATCAGTGCCCTTGGGTTGACCCTCATCTTGTTGCATTTGACCAACACTGCAGTTGGGCCATTGTAACCTTTCCCTCGATCATGCCACATTGCCTCATCATCCCCAAGTGGAGTGATTCCCTCCCCTGGTCGTTTACCACCTAATGTTTAGGACCCCCATCACATGTGTCTCCCACCTAGGGCGTTGCATTGGCATCACCTCCCATATGTCCAAGGTCATGATGACCCCTACCTACGTAGGCAACATCATGATATCCATGAGCCTTTGTAGGGAGATCATCTCCAACCAACTATCATCTATGCCTATGAGGATCTCTGTAAGAATGCTCTCACCCCTTTGGTTCCATTCCCATTCCCACTTCAATCCTTACACTTCCCAAGCTCAATGGAAGTCAGGACACTAGTCCTAATGATCATCATATCACAGTGTTCATGATGGTGTGTATAGATTGGGAAGGTGATGAATGTATGATATTGAAGTTCTTTGCTCGCATCCTACGATCCAAAGCATTGGTGTGGTTCCATAATCTACCTCTAGATTATTTGTTTATTTTTTACACCTTCTTGGATGATTTCCTCCAACACTTCAATATCTTCAAACTGTTTAACCTCGGCATTCAATCACTCACTTCCATGGTCTAGGCCAAAGGTGCTACGCCCCTAACCTATTGCATGTATGAGGATAGGAATAGCTGACTTATGGCTTACTTATCCCTATTTAATGTTATATCACATTCTCTATGCATTCATTTGGTTATTAGGTCATCCTATGGAGTAACCATGGCCTAGATAGACTATATATAGGAGGTATTGGGTAATTGTTTATCATCATATTGTGAATTATGCTCTTATTGAAACTTATGGAGGTTGTCCCCTCGAAGTGGCTTGTCTATTATCATATATTCTAATATATTTCAGTCATATTTGGATCTATTTTTGCTATTCTACTTTATTGTTGAAGTAATTTCATTACAAGTGGTATCAGAGCTGCGATTTGGGCAATCTTGTGGGCAAAACGCTAATTTTTTAAATTTAGCTATATCTAAAAAAAGGTTAAAAATTTCTCTGTAATTTTTTTATTGGAGGTGAGAAATGATTAAATTAATCTTCCATTAAAATTTCACCTCATTTGGATATGTTTTACAAAATTTATCGCCATTTTAGGTTTTTTCATAAAATTACTCTATAGTGCGGAATTCAAAGATTTTTTCTTAGTTATTTTTATTTTTGGAAAGCTTAGAAAATTTTGGCTAGGGTATGTTATTTTTATGTTTTTATTTGAGGCCGATATAATTCTAAAATTGCTTGGTCAAATTTGGGTCAAAAGTGCCAATCAGGGTCAACATCGTAAAGCCCTTTTATGGCAAGTCCACAAACTTAGGGACGAGGAAAGGGTGATGGAACTCTAGGTAAAACTCCTAACAAGGAAGAGATAGAGTCATAAGGGGGATTTACTAGATCTTTTTTACTGAGGTTCTCTGACATAGATCACAAAGTGAGGTGCAAGGCATTCAAAGTGAGGTGCAAGGCATACAATCTAATATGAAATCCATAAAAGATAGTGTGGTAGATATCATGATGGATTTGAAAAATAATCAGTCAAATCATCCAGCGATCTCTATTGCATAACCCCACCAAGGTGGTTCTCCCAACCAGTCTACTTCAAATCCAACTACATTGCCACAGAGGAACCTGTTATCAAAGGTGGATATATGCAAATTTGATGGAAAAGATCCACTCAATTGGATCAACCAAATGGATCATTTTTTCAATCTGCATCAGATCCTAGGTGGACATAAGGTTACCATGGCATCCTAGTATCTTGAACCTGATCAATTTATTTGGTATCGATGGTTGTGTGCTCAAAAGGAAAAGATCACTCTCAATGTCACTTGGTCATTTTTTATAGAGGAGCTGCAATTACACTATGGCAATAGTGTGACAGAGAATTACTTCAGCCAATTGAAAAAATTACGACAGACTAGCTTCATCAAGGATTATATTCATCATTTTCAGAACCTATACTTACGTGTGGAGATAATTTTTTAGGAGAACTTGAATGACTTATTTTTGGGTGGACTCAAGGACCACATTCAACATGAGGTATGCATGTTTAATCCACTTAAGATTTTTATTCTATTATCATGGCATGTAGAGCTGAGAAAAAATTCATATCCAACAAGAAGCAACCATTCACTCACTTCAAAGATCGTAAGATATCAACACTAACATTTCCTCTACCTACCAGATTGACCCCTCAGTAAATTGAAAAGAAGCGTGCAAAAGGATTATGTTTCAGTTGTGACAGCAAGTGGAACAAATGACATAGATGTGTTGAGAAGAAGTTATTCTACATTGAGGGATCCAATGAAGATGAAGAATAAGATGATGCCTCCAATGATGATGAGGAAGAGATAGAGGAGGTACTTGAAGATTCCCAACCTACAATCTCTTGTCATGCACTTGCAGGTATTATCACTCAACAAACTCTTAAGGTGGTGGGTTTCCTCAATAAATAAAAGGTGACAGTGTTGATTGATTCAGAGAGCACACATAACTTCATCAACCATAAGTTGGTCACTCGATTGAACTGTTTCATCTACCCAACACCAGAATTTCAAGGCATGATTGCAGATGGTGGCACAATTACTTGTTTAGGCAAATGCCATATTATTAAGCTTGTTATGGGTGAGTACAATCTCAATTCTCCTATGTTTTCTATTCCCATGGGTAGCACATATATTGTTTTGGGAGTCTCCAATGGCTCACAACCTTGGATACCATTGAGATGAACATCTAGGAACTATTCATGCACTTTCATTAAGAAAGTAGGAAAATTGAACTACGTGGATTACAGGCAAAATCTTCACAATTGATTACTTCACATCAGATGATCAAGATGCTAAAAAAGGGGTAGAGGGAATTATTACATGATTATGTTCCATAAAAGTTCAACCCACATAGGCATCTACACATCCTGATCTATAGATGATTCTTGATGACCACCCATCTATTTTTGGGGCCATGCCAAAAGGACTACCACCAAAAAGAGAACATGATCATGCCATTCAACTACTTCCAAGGATTTAACCACCAAATATCAGACCATATAGATATCCATATGTATAGAAGAGTGAAATCAAAAAGATGGTCCATGAGATGTTGGAGGCAGGGATCATCAAGCACAGTCAAAGTGCATATTCATCACCAGTGGTCATGGTGCGGAAGAAGGATGACACATGGAGGATGTGCCCAGATTATAGGGAACTCAACAAATACACCATAAAGATAAATTTTCTATTCCAGTATTGATGATTTACTTGATGAGTTGCATGGTGCTAATTATTTCAAAAAATTGGATCTTCGCTCGGGGTACCATCAAACTAGAATCAAGGAGGAAGATGTTCATAAAACTACTTTTAGAATGCATGAGGGCCATTATGAGTTTTTGGTAATGTCCTTTGGTCTTACAAATGCACCATCTACTTTTTAGAGCTTGATGAACATTGTTTTTAGGCCTTTTTAAAGGAAGTTTATGTTGATTTTCTTTGATGACATATTAATTTATAGTCAGACATGGGAAGCACATCTGCAACATGTGAAACAAGTGTTGATAGTTTTGGAGAAGCATCGATTTTATGCGAAGCCATCCAAATGTGATTTTGGATTACAGGAGGTAGAGTACCTAGGTCACATTGTTTCCCATGAAGGTGTCAAATTTGATCCCCAAAAGATCAAAGCTATGATGGAATGACCCAAGACAAAAACTCTCAAAAACCTTCGAGGGTTCCTAGGACTAATAGGTTACTACCGAAGATTTGTGAAAGGTTATGACAGCATAACAGCTCCACTCACTGCATTTCTAGAGAATGATGCCTTCCATTGGAATGATGCCACCACCAAAGCATTTGAGAAACTAAAAGTAGTTATGTGCACCACTCTAGTTTTGGCTACTCTAGACTTCTCAAAGACATTCACTATTGAATGTGATGCTTCTGGATCCAAGTTGGAAGCAATACTAATGTAGAAAGGAATACCCATTGCATTTGAGAGTCATAAATTCAAAGTTAAGAATCTATAAAAACATGTCTACGAGAAAGAAATGATGGCTATTCTTCATGCAATTAAACAATGGAGGACCTATCTGATGGGTAGACACTTTAAGGTGAAAATGAATCATGATAGTCTCAAATACTTTTTGGAGCAAAGATTATCATCTGAGGAACAACAAAAGTGAGTAACCAAAATTTTGGGTTATGATTTTGAAATCATCTACAAGAAGGATAAAGATAATGTAGTAGCAGATGCACTATCTAGACAGGATAGATCCACAAAAGAATTACTTTGTGCAATATCCATGTTGCAAGCAGATTGGGTGGATGAAACCAGGTTAGAATGGGAGTAAGACAAGGATACATAGGTTCTGATTCAGAATCTCCAACAAGGTACTTTAGCTCTGACAAATTTGAATGGAAATGTAATGTCCTATGGTATAAGGGTAGGTTATACTTGTGCAAAAATTCAAAGCCTAAGCATAAGATTCCTGCGGAGTTTCATGCATCTCTAATTAGGGGACACTCAGGGTTCTTGAAAACTTATCACAGAATTAAGAAAGAATTATTTTTGGAAACACTCAAGGGAGATGTATAAAATTTTGTGGCAGAATGCTTGATATGCCAACAGAATAAAGGTGAGACAGTTAAGATCCTAGGTCTGTTATAACTATTAGCAATTCCTAGTCAAAGGTGGGAGGAGGTTTCCATGGATTTCATCACAGGGTTGCCTTGTTCTGAAGGTAAGAATGTTATCTTGGTCATTGTGGACATGCTTAAAAAATATGCCCATTTTTATGCTCTCTCACACCCATTTTCAGCAAGTACAGTAACAACTATTTTTCTGGTAGCAATTTTTAAATTACATGGAACCCCAAAAATAATTTTAAGTGATCGTGATCCTATTTTCACAAGTAATTTTTGGACTGAAATATTTTCTTGTTTGGGTACTCAGCTAGCTCATAGCTCATCTTACCACCCCCAATCTGACGGACAAATATAAGTGGTTAACAAATGTTTAGAGGGTTATCTCCGTTGTTTTGTATCAGATAAATAGAAACATTGGGTTAAATGGCTACCACTTGTAGAATGGTGGTCTAACACATCTTTCCATACCTCTTCTAAAATGTCTCCATTTCTAACACTATATGGTTACCATCCACCTTCCATCACTTCTTCATTAAAGGTGAAAACCAAGGTTCGAGATGTGGAGTATATTCAATATCAACAAGAGGTTTTGCTAGTTTGAGAGAGAATTTGGCCTTGGCACAAAATAGGATGAAGCAACAACCATATCAACACCGTAGTGAACAAAATTTTGAGGTGGATGACTGGGTATTTGTACGTTTTCATCCTTACAAGCAAATGTCCTTGAAGCAACATAAACATGACAACAAACTTGCTCCTAAGTATTATGGCCCTTATCAGGTTTTGCAAAAAATTGGAAGTGTGGCTTACAAGTTCGAGTTACCTCAATGTTTCCTATTTGAAAAAGGTCATTGGACAGAAAGTTTCAACCCAAACAAAGCTCCCAAAACTAGATGAAGAAGGGCGAGTCATTTTAGAACCAGAGAAGATCCTCCAAACACGTACTAAGAGGTTGAGAACAAGAGAGATTAGGGAATATCTGATCAAGTGGAAGACCCTGAGCAATGAAGATGCAACTTGGGGAGGTGAATATTTTCTACAACATCCAGAGTTGTTCAATGTTGATGACAACGTTAGTTTGAAGGGGAAGGGCATGCTACGCCCCTAACCTATCATATGTATGAGGATAGGAATAGCCAACTTGTGGCTTACTTATCCCTCTTTGATGTTATATCACATTTATCTATGCATTCATTTGGTTAGTAGGTCGGCCTATGGAGTAACCATGGCCTATATAGACTATATATAAGAGGTAGTGGGTAATTGTTTATCATCATATTGTGAATTCTTCTCTTATTGAAACTTATGGAGGTTACCCCCTCGAAGTGGCTTGTCTATTATCATATATTCTGATATATTTCAGTCATATTTGGATCCATTTCTGCTATTCTACTTTATTGTTGAAATAATTTCATTATAAAAGGTGAGTTGAACTTTAGCTTTATGCGTAGATGACATTCAATGATTTGTATGTGCAAGATGAGGTTCACAGATGATTAGCATGATGACATGTTTACACAAAGATTGTGGTAGGAGGTTCACTTTGATGTCTTCAAGCATAGCCCACCTCTTACGATGAAGTTATTAATGAGTGTTTGAAGATCAAAGTATTTGAGGTGTGTGAGGTCATCTGGCCTATGTCAACTCAAAAGGCATTCTCCTCACATGATCACAATTATAATGTGATTTGTGATGGTTTTATTGATTTTCCATCAAATAAGGACAAGAAGGATAGCCACAAGGAAAAATATCTTGAGTAAGAGGCCAACTAAAAATAAGTCCCCTAAAAAGAGCGTAGGAGGGTAGTGAGTGTTGTATCCTTGTGATTCTGTAAAGTTCAAAAACTTTGGCAAGATGAAAGGGAATTCTTATAAGGAATGTGTTACCCAACAATCTGGTGGTAAGACCTTATCCACACCCTAAAGCTCTCCAGTTACCATGTCATCCACAAGTTGGATGTATTCATAGATCCTCTTCCCAAAAATGACAAAGAGAAGAAGAAGAAGAATAAATCCAAGGCTAAGGCCCATAACTCTCCTTATTACTTTGCTACCTCTTTTGAGTCCTCTTCCTCAGTTGACCTAAAAGGAAAGACTAACCGTGAAATTAGTAAAGTCATTACTGCTATTGACATAGCCCCTACTATTTATGAGTGTTTTGTCAACATGTGTTTGGGTCAGGTAATTAACCCCATTAGAGATACTAGTGGAGCGGGTCTCACAAGATTACCCACAAAGGTAAGGAATCCCAAAGTCAAGTTTGAATTTTGATGTAATATCTCTCCTGAGGCTAGGCAATTCCCTTTTTCTATCAATAAAGAGCTACAATCCTTCTCTATCGAGATCTCCATTTAGGATCTTCTTTGTTTCCACCCTAAGCAAATGGGTATCATATTTGATGAGCTTAGTCTCTTAAAAAAAGTGCCACTATAGGATGTCATTGAGGTTTTATTCAACTCAAACATAGTCGATCACCCCCGCCCACCTATCTTATCTTTTGATCCCACCTTCTTGCCAGATTATCCATTCTAGAAAAAAGAGCTAGGTTCTCACTTTCTATTAAGACTTTAGTCAATGATTACCACATCAAGAGATACATCATCAATGAGGGTGCTAGGTTGAACATCATGCCTTTGTGAATGTTCAATTAATTTCAAATTAGTCGAACGAAGTTACATGATTCTCCCCATAATTATGTTGGTTTCAATAACAATATAGTCGCACAAGTGGGTAACATGAAGATTAAGGTCAAGTTCAGACCCAAGATCATTAGGATTGAATTTTGTGTTAGATCTAGATCTTTCATAAAACATGATCATCCATTGTCCTTAGATCGTTTGCATGTAGGTTATTATGTCGACAACATTTTATGTGGTCTAGTTTGTGCATGAATGTGGGGTTCATACCTTGGAGTCTAATCCATATCTCTAAGAATTGCTATATACTAATAAAAATCCCTTTGATGAGGCTTTAGTTATCTCCTCATGGGGACCTACTAGTTCACACAAGGCACCTATTGATGAATATTATTTTCTCATAAATGAATGGTTTGATATTATTGACTATTGATTGGCATTCACTCTTCTTATGCGTTTTGCATACTCTTCGTCACCCTTTCCTTCTTTCAATCATCAAGGAGGCTCTTTGCTCTTAGGATACCTCTTTTAGGATGTCCCCTTGACCATCAAGTCTCTTCCCTCATCACAAATTTCTTGTTGTAGCATTGGCACTCTTAATGTCTCTCTAGAAGAAGCCTCTAGAGTTATCAACTATGTTCTCGAGTGTCGTTTCATCCATGTCACAACACATAACTTATTCAAGGAGAGGGAATCTTACAAAATGTTCATGAAAATGTGTCAAAAACACTACCACCCTCTCACTTATTCAAGAAATGTTATATGCATTTTTTTCTCATAAAGTCTCATCCTTATCTTGAGATCATTGGATAGCTTCTCCATATTCAGATATCTAGAGCACCTAAACATGTTCATATTACTGCTACTTCAAATAAACCACAGAGTCTTATTATACATATGCAGAGCATTATAGAGTCTACAGTGACAGATATTGTGCGTATACATGATCCTTGGCAATACCACTAGTTTATTTCACCATGTTCTAAATAGAGAGATACCTATGAGCATCCATTGGATGAGATCATAGGATATTTTTCTTTACAAATATTTCAAAAATACCCAAAAAATTAAAATAAAAAAGAAAAATAAAAAAATAAATCAGCATTCACAAATTCTATAACTCTTTGGCATATATGTTTTTAGTTTCATGTTGGTAGATAGCATATCATTTATTTCTATATACACGTGTTTCACACATATTGTGAGTGTGACTCATATATATATATATACACTTTCAGATGTTGGGCCTTCCCTATACTCTTGTGAAATGGACATTGAGGGCATCTGATTCTTTGATCATGATACATCTAGGTTATATTATTCTATGATCCCTTTAAATTATCATGTTTGAGTTTATGTATTTACACATGCCTTTATTAATTTTTATATCAAGTTCTTAGTGTACTTAATATGCTATGTACTTAACATTTTTTGTTAACACATATACCTAGAGACTAGTATGATATGTTTATGTTGGTTGCTTATTGTCCATGCTTTCTTTTTTGTAATTCATTGAGTGTGTTCCTTGCTTGCTATTGTCATGTATCATATTACTTGTTCATGCATTTAAATATACTCCATTGATTGTGGTTGTTGTGCCTATGTTTGCCTATTATGGCATTCACATATATGTCATAGTTTGTTGTATGTTGATATTTTAATATGTCATTCCTTGCTTTATGGATATTTGACTAAGTCATGTCTCTTCAATTATGTGGCATTTGAATATGCCCCTTGTTTGAGGTCTTCTCTTACCATTATCTTTTGATTTGTTTTTGAGTTCTCTTGTGTGTGTGATTGATTCCTTGTTGAGTTATATTGTTACTATATAAATGTTGCCATGACCTATATCATGCACTTTAGGACTTGATGTGATCATAAAATATGTACCTCAATGATATATCTAACTAGACATGTTTATCATATATGTTACATGGTTCATACACAAATTATACAGTTATTTTATCTTTTTGAGTTAAGGTAAATACTAATTGCTACTTCTCCTCGCCTCAAAAAATGGGGACATATTAGTGGGAACATGTCATAGAGGCTTGGATTCCACATTCTTCACAGATGCAGATTGTAGTGGAGGTATGTTTTGAAAACATGTTCTCTATACTCATAACAGTTCTTAGTTTCAAATATACAATGGGGCCATGTTTTGAAAACATGTTCTTCACACTTACACCATTTTTTTAGTTTCAAATTATAGTGGGGGCATGTTATGGAAACATGTTCTCCCCACTTACATAGTGTTTAAATTGGCCAAAATTCATAGTTATATGATTTATATAGATAGTTATGGCAGAATTATATATATTGGTACCATTGTTATACCCAGGTTTCAATATGATGTGCATATCCCATGTAAAAGAGAACCTTAACTTGTAAAATTAAATGAAATTTCATATTCCAAACACTTTTATGGACTTTAGCTCACTATGTTGGACTATTACAGATTATATTAAATCAATCTACTGCAGTAGTTGGTTCACTTTTTGATATGATTGAGGTGATTAAATCACTCAATCTTACCAGGTTTATAGGTTGGACTTGATTACACCATCAAACCAAACCATATTTATAGTGTGGGTTAACTTAGATCAACTCATGTTCACCATGTTATATGTATGATTGGGTTACGCAGTTGAACTAATCTCAACTATCGAGTGGTAACTCACATTTTCTCCAAAGTTAGAGGCAAGTTTTATCCTCCAATATCTTTGTATATATGCACTTTCCATGTTTATATTTGTCCTAATCTCAATTTTAATGATTCATAATGATACATCTTTCCAAATCAAATTTTCAAAAGGCAAGGCAGTTGCATTAATACACGGGTACTCCTAAACCTTGCTCTTTCAATTTTAATCATTTCATTGTCTTTAATTTTAGATTATATGTACTAAAATGTATATTTTAACATGCTCTCAGTTTTAGGTCGATCATCGACAAAACACTCAAGTTAAACTCATGCAAAGGTAAGGTGTGTTATATACACCCAAGTATGCATTTCTTTATTTTTAAACTAGTAATTTCATTATTAGATTATGAGGGAGATGTAGAAACTATTTTTAAATTATATAGCACCTCAATCTTGTACAGTTGGAAAATATAAATATTAGATATTCCTCTCAATTCTAAACATTTTCCTGCTATCGAAAGACTCGTATATGCTATCTGTCTATACTTATTGATTATATCTTAGTCTGATCAATGTTATTTTGATGAATCAAACCTTCTATCATAATTAGAAAGCTATAAACCTATTTATTATCATTCTTTGCAAGTTTTACACATGTACATATTTTTCATCTTCCTGGACACTTGCATCCCAATCAAATGCCTACATCGATACTGGTGTCCTATTCTAACGCAAGTGTCCAGTGCCCTAAAAGTCATCCAATTTTTAAATGAAATGTATCCCTATGGTCAACTTAAGTTTTGTAATGCAAGATAATCTCCAAAAGGATTTGTATATGCATGATCAATCTTCATTCATTTCTCACCTAACATAGACCAAATAACTCACAAGACAACTTTACCAAAGTATTCAATCAAGCATTCAAGGGAATAAAGCTTCCATAGTTTCCCTATTTCTATATCAATCATAGGGACAACATATCTACAAATCTAAAGTACTGAAGGAGCAACCAATGAACCATATTTACCAAGTTACAAGCTAGGTCACCATTGTACTTGCTTGTCACATATTACATCCTTATGCACACACATGCCCACATGTAGGGAAAAACTACATAAGTTTGAGTGCCTCTTCAAAGTAGTGGCTATATAGGCAACACCCATTAATAGAGAAATCTTTGGGATTTACTCGACATTGTAAACCCACTAATCTAATTTTCCTATAGTCACTATGAAGATGAATAACTAGGGTTTTACTATATGACAAGGAGCAACAGTCTATGAGATAAATCTGAACACACTAAAATGAAGATGACACAACCCAAAATATTTCAGGTGGTCACATATAGATCCAACAGAGATTCCGTATTAGACCCTTGTGTCTAGGTTAGGCAAAAGTGTTGATGCAACCGTCTGAGGTTGATGCAAGTGTCCAAAGTCACAAAGATCAAATTTTTAAAATATGATGACTGATCTAGAATTCAGATCCAATCTATTTCCATCATGTTCCATATCAGATTTGAATGCACAATATAATCCAACTAAGTACCTTTATTTTCCATTTTATGAAATATTAATTACTAGTTGTACTTACTATTTTTAACATATTTGAGTATTTAAATTCAGAATATTGTTTGTTTGAGTTTCTAAATTAATTGGCTTGTTATAGAGATAGTTTATCACCCTTATGCCCCAAGCTATCTCTATCTCCTTTAACCCTAGATTCCTTAATCTAAATATTAAGGTGAAACAAACACGTCCAAACTCTGTTGGACCATTGGGGGAGTGCAATCTATGTTTTTAGAGGGGTGCCTACATATTTTCTTTCTCGGCAATCACCTTCACAAGGTCATAGCTTTGGGGCTTGTGGTAGGCACTATTCCCAAAGCAAGTACCTAAGTGTTTCATTGCGCATTTATAATATTTTTTGCTAGCTCATAGCTATCGTGTTGGTGGTAGGTCTACATTCCCAAACATGGGTGGATGGAAGGTGTAGCAACAAATAATGTTTTCTACCTTGGCCTCGGTCATTTCTCCATCCAAAAAAGTGCTATAGGATGAGTTAATAAAGACAAAATCAATAAGAGTGGGCACTAGTACCTAATACGATAGATCCACCAGTTGGTAATTGTTGATGTTGGGTGACAACCCAAATGATCCTCCACCTCCCCCAACATTGTCAATTACTCCAATAGCTAAGTTTTTGTGGGCTATTTATCGTATTTTTTAAGATATGTTGAAAAAAAACCTAATTAAAAAGTTTTTAAATTAACTTTTTTTTTCATTACTTTTAATTAGAGATCGATATGATATATTAAAGTGTGATGTCATTTCACCAAAAACAAAAAAAATACACTTAAAGTCTTACAATCTATATTATTAATTTAATAAAAAAAATCATTTTTTCAATCATAAATAAATAAAAAGAAATAATCAAATGATTCATGATGGGATGAATATGCAAGACAAATCGATATGATGTTTGCCATCGCAATTTATTTCATATTTCAAAGAAGGTGCCACAATTTTCCCCGTAGGGTTACACAAATAATCTCAGTGCCGCTTTTAAACACGGATGATCATCGTCCAGTTGGGCTGCTTTGATAATTCAAAATCATCAAATACTGATCGGAGTAGTAGGTGGGAAACAGAGATTTAATCCTCTCCTCTTTCTTCATGCTGGAAAACCATATCTCATCGCGAACATGTTGCAATGTAAGAAACGGTAACACTGTTTGCCCTTTGCACGTGATCTCAATCTGCATTCCATTCAATTACTAAATTACTAATTAGTGAATAAATTAATGATAATTTGCTCCAAAAGAAGAGACGAGAGTATGGCAATTATCGACGTTCACTGCTACTGGGGATCACCGTCACCGTTGAACAAGCGAAGGAGTTTCAAAGATAATGAATGCAAACAGAAATAACATTAAACCAATTTGGCTTCCCCTTCTCGGTAATTCGTAGATTCAAAATAAATATAAGAGGTGGTCATTTGTGGAAGGATCGTCTTGACTTCTCAACAAAAATAGTGTCCTATTTTAGAATAAATTAAGACAAATATTGAATTATTCTTACAAAGATATCCTAAGCTTCAAATTTTCAAATGTTTTGCCACTAAATTTAATCATACGATAAATTATTATACAAATAAAACTTATTTTTATATTAAAAAACAGAACAATAATTTATTTCATTAACCCCATCGAGAATTATTTATTTCCATTAAATTGAACAGCAACTCACGTATTTCAACCAAAATGTTTTGTTTTCTTTTCTTTTCCAAACAAAACAATTCTCAAAATAGTGAGATAGATATAAACTGGTGCGTTCCATACTTAAATAAATTTAAACAAATAATTTATATAAATAAACAAATAATAAGAAAAAGCATCCTTTACCCTATTCTTCTCATAAAGGATAGCACATAAAAATTTAACCCTTGCCAGCCCTTTTAACGGCTTCAAATCTCTCTTTGAATGCAATTTAAAATTAATCCATTTCATATACATATTGACTTGTTATTTAAAAAAAGAAAATACAAATTTTTAATTCTAAATTAAGGATTATAATTGAGAACAATATATTATACTATTTTAAAGTGTTTATTTTTTAAATATTACTTATTTTTTAGATTTAGTATAATAATTTTAGTTAATGTGTACCTATAATAATATAATTTTATAATAAATATGAATACTTGTAAGAGTCTAATTTCACAACAATCAATATAAATGTGAAGAGTTAAAAATACAAATTCTTCTCTTCCCTTCATTCTTTATCACAAATCTCAATTCACCTATTTTTCTATTATTAGAATCAATATAAATATAGAAAAATTTTCATCTTTTTGTCTTCCTCTTCATCCTTATTCTTGATAAGAAAAATGAGTATTTTGTTGACAATCTAATTCATAGAATTTAGTTGTACTAGATTAATTAACATTTATATTTTATTATACACATTTAGAGTTTACTGTTAGAAATTTACTTGAACACAAATTAATCTAGCAACAAAAATATAATAAATATGCATTAAATTAAAAAAGATAGTTCAATATTGTATTGAAATAATAGAAACACACTACAAAGTATCATGAGTCTTTTCAAGGGATAAATATTATCTAAACACGACTCAATATAAAATATTCAATAGATGATTCTTTCTCTTACACAAGCGTTTTATTTAAAATAATCTACAACTACTATTTTCCACACGTGGGATAATTACAAATAGCAATTGGAATGACTTTCAAAGTATGTGTCTAGAAATCTATTAATAACACTTGATACAAACTAAAAAAGTTAGGACAAGGGGTCCTAACATGCCCTCCCCTTTAAAAACGTTGTCCTCAAAGCTTCAAATGAGTAAATTGTTATTGTAACTAGAGTAGGGGTTTCCACATTGCATCTTATGGTTGCATGCCACAACATTATACCAAAATCTTTGTGATAGTAAATTTGTAGAATTGGCAAGGGTGTGTGTCTAAGATAGACTCAAGTACCAGGAGGACAAAACCTTCAAGGTCAAGCTCAAGGAGTATAATTTGGACTCGAACATACTAACCAATGATCATATTCAAACATGAGACATGGAAAACATGATGGATTTTGGATAAGGAGGGAAGATCTAACTTGTATGCCACGACATCAAGCTTTTAGAGCACTTTATAAGGACCATAAAACTTGGGTGCTAGTTTCTAATGACCTTTCAACTTCAAAGAGCATTCCTTGTAAGTTTATAACTAGATAAAAACCATGTCATGTATGTTGAAAACTCGTTCCACATAGTGTTGATCACCTGTTGCTTCATGTAATTTTGAGAGTTTGAAGGATATTTACATGTATGCCTTACATCCACTAATTATACCTTGGAACTTCCTAGAATGTATGCCTAAAGAGAAGGTGGTTGTTTACCATAGATAACTTCACAAGGTGTCATCTTGGGAGTCATGTGGTATGTTGAGTTGCACCACCATTCAATGAGTAGTAACCATTTGACCTAGTGAGTCTGTTGATTGGAAGCAAAGCAACACAAGAAGGTCTCCAAGTGTATGTTGACAATTTTTGTTTGACCATCTATCTACAGATGGTAGACAGAGCTCATTTTAAGTTTGGTTCCATAATGGTGGAAAATTTGCTTCCAAAAGTGACTAGTAAAAATGGAATCATGGAAGCATATAATTGAAGCAAGTTTTCCATGGAAGTGAAATATTTGATTGAGAAAGATTTGGGCCATGGTGGAAGTAAAAATATGGGTGAGGGCATAGAAATGGACATACTTAAAGAGGTAATCCACCACTTATAAAATTATCATTTCCCTCCCAACTTTGATAGCCCTTCAACAAAGTCTATCAAAATATCGGACCATACCCAAATGGGAATTTGTAAGGGTTGGAGCATTCATGGAGTCAATATTGCTTCCTTTTTGTTTCACTAACAAATCTTACATTCTCCCACAAACTATTTGATGCCATATTTAATGCCCTCCCAAAAAAAGGATGAACCTTGTCATATGTTTTAATTAAGTGGCCAGCTAATGGGGAGACATGCAATTCCATAATAAATTTTTCTTGTAATGCTGATTTGGGCACCAGTAAAAGACAACCCTTGTGCCACAAATAGTGACCATCCCAAGAGTAATATGATAGAGATGAAGATTAGTGGTCACTTATTAGATGAGCCACTAGATTTGAGCTTCATGGAACTATTCTTGATGTACCTTATGCACCCATTCCAAAATGGGGAAGAACAATGCCCACATAAGTGCTTAATTTTCATACTTTCAAAATAACACATCTACAACAACATTGTCCTTACCTTTCTTGTATATACAATCTCATATTCATATTCCATCAATTTGGTTACTCATTTTTGTTGGTCATGTGAAGAGAATTTTCTCTAAAAAGTACTTGAGATTATGGTGATCTGTTTGATGGAAAACTGCCAACTGGATAGGTATGTATGCCACTTGTTGACTGCATAAAGGATGGCTCGCATTTTATTCTTATATGTGGAGCGAGTAAATTTTTTCCCTATAAGTTCCTTATTGGTGAATGTGATGGGTTGATCTTCTTGCATTAGAACAACTCTGATTCTACAACTTGAGACATCACTTTCAATGATAAATTTTTTGGAGAAGGCATAATCAAAACTAGCATAATACACATTTCCTATTTGAAAAGTTCAAAGGCTTTTTTAACCACCTTTGACCACTGAAAGGCATCTTTTTTCAACATGGTCATCAATGGTGCAACCATTTTCCCATAGTCTTGGAAAAACTTTCTATAATATCTAATGAGGCCCAAATATTTACAAAAGCTTTTGATTATTTTGGGTTTAGGTTAATTTTTCACAGCCTCAATTTGTGTAAGATTCACTTTAACTTCTTCCTTAGAGATAATGTTTCCTATAGATAAAATTTCCTTTTGGCCAAAGAACGCTTCAACCATTTGGCACATAGTTAGTTATGATAAAAGGGTTGAAAGGTTTGTTCTAAATGCATGAGATGCTCCTCCAAAGTAAGATTATAAACAAGAATGCCATTAAATAATACCAAGATGAATTTTCAGATAAATGGCCAGAAGAGCTTGTTCATTAAGCCTTAAAATTTTGGAGTAATGATGAGACAAAAAGGGCATGGCAATAAAATCATAATGACCATCATAAGTTTGGAAGCATGTTTTAGAAATATCATCTTCCTTGATGTGAATATGATGATAACATAACCTCAAGTTAAGCTTCAAGAAGAAATAAGCTCCATGAAATTCATTCAATATATCACCAATCACTAGATTGGGAAACTTGTTATTGGATGTGAGTTTATTTGGTACTTGAAAGTCAATAAAAATGTGTCAATCCCTATATTGTTACATCCCATTTTTTCATTAAACTGATTTACGTACTTATCTATGGATTATTATGATTGTTAGATTGATTAGTTACTTTTTAACTAAACTTTAAGTCATATGTTGTTATGGGATAATTGTATGTTACTTTGATTTCATGAGTTCATTGCTATGAGTTGGCTACATTATGAATTTTTTACATTATTATTATGTTAATTATTGTTATAACATTATTTTATGATATATATCATGATGTATCAGGTTAACTACCTTCGTTTCATGAGTTAAATGCAGGAGAGTTCATCCCTCAGAGCATGATAGAGGGAGAGCATCATCAAAGAGGGTGACGTAGATGAATATTTTGAGGGATGATAGAGGAACTACTAAAACCCATACACATACCACATTATATTGTACATGTTATACACATTGTGTGGATTAGTAGTATTAGTACGTTTTTGAAGTTATTTGCATATAGATATTAGATTTTGCATGTTAGTTCAGTTTAGTACTTATGTATATGTATTTAATCATGTGTGTCATTACATTGTGTATATTTTACGTAGACTTGGTGCATAATGTTGCACTATGATTTTATTGTGTTACTATAATCATGTTTGTTTATGATTACAGAAACATAAATATATGTGGATAATATCTAGTTACTATTATATATAGACTAACAAAAATGTCTTTGAAATGTTTTAAAACATTAGATTGTTATCAATGATATTCAGGAATATCAATATACACCTTAAGTAATTAAGATAACGAAAGACATATATAGTCTATATAATCTAGTAACAACACAAATCATTATATTGTTATGATTAATTATCCGGTCTACCATTTTTGATATAAGAAGATAACAGACTTTGTGTTAGTATTTTTTTTAAAGACAGAATGCTATTATCTTTACTAAGTATTGAAAGAGATTGAATTAACCTAAAACTATCCTATGATCTAAACCTAGTCTTGTTAACATGCATAGACTACATTGAGATTAAAAGTGTAGTTATCATTTCAAATCATTTTTAAAGTGGACGTTTTTGAGTGGGACAATTGGGCATATAACACAGTTGGCCATGCAAAGTTTTGAAATGAATAAAAATAATGATTAAGTAAATTAAGGGAAGATTCGATATAGAATTTAGGGTTTTTCTCATTTGGATAATGAACGTTAAAAAAGAGATTAGTTGAGTTTGTAGAGTAATATGGATTATGCGTGGACTACGAGCTGAGAGTTAATAGATGCATGTAAATCTGAATGGTAAGAGATAAATGAGGTAAATATTGATAAATGGTGAGCCATGGAAGACAATGACACATGAAGAGGAGAAGAGGGGAAAAAAAGCAGAGCAAAAAATAAAAGAAATTTTGGTTCGAATCAATGTCAAATTGGAAGCAATATTAAGGTTGGTGATGTTTTTACTATTATGTTGTTTAAATAATTATGTGTGTGGTTTGATTCCTAGGGTTTAGAAAATGAATTAAATTTTTTATAGGATACATGATTAGCCTTGTGGATGGCTCGTCCATCCACAAAACTAAGCTATTATCCTCTAAACCCTATGAATATAAACTAGTTTTGTATAAACATGGAACCGTAGGGGTTAATTGGTTTAGTTTGCCTAGACTGTGTAATGCCCTAGCTCGAGGTAAAAATCTGGGTGGATAGTTTTTGTAATATATAATTTTAGATTGAGTTTATGAAACTTTAGATGTATATTTACATAGGTAAAATCCTCGATAGGAGATACACACACACATACACATAGCTAGGAATATCAACCAACAAAGTATATATTTATATATAATATAGAGGTCATGAGTATAGTATAATAATATTTGAGTTAAAAAAGGATGTTTAATAGGTTAAAATAGGATTTTGTTTTTGTCGATTTGTTTAGTACATAAGATATGTAGACAGTCAATTTTGTAAAACATATATATACAAGAAAACTGTCAAATTGATTAACCCTATGTATATATGAGACTGTCAATTTGGTTAGTATATAAACTGTGTAATTTTGACAGTTAAAGAAATGAATAAAATTATATAAGAAAGGAAGTCATTCCTTATTCAAATCTATATATATATATATATATATATATATATATATATATATATATATATATATATATATATATATATGGTTTATGTATTTAGGAAATACAAAAATAGGGTATATACATATATTATATATAAGGACTATGTATACTTGAAATTTGGGCAGAATGTGTGTGTGTGTGTGTGTGTGTGTGTGTGTGTGTGTGTGTGTATAGAATGAGTATACATAATTATTCAATGAAATTTTGAGTTTATGTATTTAGACATAAGTCTCGAACACCATAAACATATACATAAACAAATGGTACACTTTTGTTATACCAATTGTGAGAATTTATAATTTTGCATACATTTAATATTCAAATAGGGAATGTGTGTGTGTGTGTGAGTGATGTATATTCATCTTTCATTGTAGAGAACTTCAGTTCGAAGGCTGTGTATACATATAAGTTATTATGTGAGGAAAGATATATGTTAAGTTTCCATTTTGAAACCTGTAAAGTAATTTGAGTTTTTAAACTTATAAGCTCTTATAATAGGATAACAACTGTGTCAAGTTTGAGTGATTATATGTGAAATGGGTCATATTGTTCAAGCACTTATAAAAATTGTGTAACATTCCGATAAGTTTATGGATCTCAAGAAATTGGTTTTAGGTACCAGTTTTATTTGATAGATACCCCTGGAAATTTTGAAATAATATAAAACCTCCATTAATAACTAAGTTTAAGTTCAGGACTAGATGGTTGATTGGATTATTTTTCTTTGTTTTCTATAATACATATACAATATAAGGACTTTGTTAAAGGAAAAAAAAAGGTGATTGTTTTGGAATGATTTTGATCATAATTAAATAATATCTTTTATGTTGAAATATGTGAATCTAATTGGGAGCTTTAGGAAATGCCGAAACCCTATTTAGATCTTAATACTTATTCAAAACCCACATGTAACTATATAAGGATTAATTTTTATATATGATTTTAACACTAATATATTAGTGAAAATAAAAATAATAGTATAAAAATAATATAATAGGTTAGATTTTTTTAGAACACAATTTCTCTGAGTGATAGACATGATTTCCATAGAATTGAGTTCTTCATTATATTCTTTTTCTTCATTTTCCTAAGAGAAGACAACTAAATCCTTAATACCCATGTTATGAAAAGAGCCTTCTTTAACTGATTGAGCATGTTCCTAAGGGTTTGAGGATCCTCTCTCACAAACTAAAAATAAACCTTCCAAATAAAATCTCGCTCTAGGCTCCTTCCTGCTGAGAGGAGGGTTTTGATTTAAGCTAGTGTGTTGCTTACCCAAAACATCAGATAAAGAGCTCTTAGTTACAATATTTTCATTCAAAGTTAAATTTAAACCCTCATCAGGCACCAAAAGAGACTTCATCTCCTTATCATGACCAGAATAATCTAACTTAGTTGTATCATTTTTAATCAAAATAGATGATTCTTTCACGAGTTCATAACCAACCTTAAGAGAGTGTCCATATGAATTAGCTAATTTTTCAAAATTGTTAACCAAATCAATATTAGGACACCCAATCTTCCTTACCCACTTTCTCAAAAGAGAAGGGCCCAAATCTAAACTACAATTCCTAGGAAAATCTGCCACTTTACATCAACATTGATTTCACTTAAAATAGCTAAACAAAAGCCCTTCATAGTTGATGAATTGAGTCCACAAACCAAAGGAAGACCTAATCTTGGCATAGTAAAACAAGGGTTTAAAACATTCAGCCAAAATACACAACCTGACAAATTGTTGCTATGCTCCTTGATCATGTTCAAATTTGACAAAAACACCAAGCTTCTCAACTCGCTGTCAAAACAAAACAGAATCACTCAAGACTAAAGGGGAATTATACATTCCGATCCAAACTGGAACTTTCAAAATCATTGTTTCAACCAGATCGAAAAACATTGTCTAAGGGCACATAAATAATCCTTGCTTGCCCATAAACCAAGAGCCATTATTCCAAACGGATTCCTTATCTTCCTTAGAATGAAAAAGAATTTTAAAAAAAACATTTACAAGTAGAGATATTTTAACCTCAACTATCTTAGGCCAGACTTCTTTATCCCAAGTGAAAATCTTATCCCACAAAGAACACTTCCCTATACATCTACAAATAAGAGATTTAATATCCTAACTCCAAATCCAAAGCTCGAATTCATCAGTAATATCCGACATGGAAGAATCATTAGAAAAAATACAAGGCACATCTCCACAAAAAAGTTTGATTCGCATTCAGGCTAAACTTCCCCTTCCACCCTTTCTTTTAGGCTTACCACAACCACCGAAACAGATTCAAGAAGGCTATCCTCACCCACATCTCCCTTGGTCAAAATAGGAACCAACACCTGATCCCTCTGGATAAGTTACAAGGATAAATTAGGGTTTTTATATTAAAAAAAATGCCTTGCAGAAATCATTACAATAATGATAAGGATTTTGATTATTGATATAGTAAAAAAACACATGATTATGAGCCTCAGGAACCCTAAAGGCAGGTTCGGTTCCTCCTTCAGATCCAAAACCTCTGAATTTATTTGAACCTTGCCCTAATCTTCTACCCTTCCCTACACTAGTGCCTCCAACCAAAACCTATTCCTCCCCTTTGTTGATTTCATCTAACCCCATACCCTGGGATTCACCCCCAATAGAAACCAGACCACCTCGTTCTCTACTGTTACTACTTTCCAAACCTTGTTTCCCTATGGTCACTCCATTTCTAGAATATTACCTGTGTACTTATCTTTTTTTTATTGGTAATCGCTTTTGACTAGAGCTAGGAACTAGAAATTGCTTTTAATCACCGGAGCAATGACTGGTCTAGGATACAATTGAGAGCCCTAAATCCCCAAGATAATTCCATTAATGACCACACTACCTCAATGAAATGTTATAGCCCATAGACTATAAGTCACTCCAACCATTGAATATTACTAGCAACTAAAATCGCCTCCTCTACCATGGGACCCACCCGTACGGTCCATGAGAACCATCATCGATCACTGATGATCAAATATGATCCACTACAAGTATACATGATACTTACGATCACAATCGAACTCACATGCCTCAGCGAAAATCAAACCTTGATGGGCTTAAATACATCTAAATGATCCAACCAACTCACCCCACCTCATTGGGACCTATGTACTTATCTTACTTCTAATCTTTTAAATCAATTAATTTTATTATTTTGTAAGTTTTGAATTAATTAATTAATCTTGTTTATTATTTTGCATATAATTATTTAGTTTAGCTGAAAATAATAGTATATATTTTTTTAATAATTTAATGATCCTAGGCTTAGCATAGTGTAATGTTTTTAGTGTGTCCTCTATAATTTTTTTTGTGAATAGTCTTGTATATATTTTATTTATAATAAAATTATATGCTCTATTTCATATATATATATATATATTATTTATATACAATATATCTTTTATTGATATTATTGATTTTTGTAAAAAATTTACTATATATTTAAATTATTTCTTAATTATTAATTTGAATGATATATTTTTTCATACATTTTTAATGATAATTATTAAGTAAAAATTCAATTAAAATACAAATACTCTAAATATTTTATTAATAAAGATGAATGCGCTGGGCTTCTCACCTTATACCTAAAAGAGAAAAACGGTAGTATAATCATTAAATTTAATGTTCCTTCCCCAGTAACAAATGGTACAGTTCTTGTGTGCAAAGTGGGCCCCTATTTGTTCTTGGTTTGTTTTTTAGATTTTAGATGCCCGTCTGTGTTAGTGGTATTCAATGTTTAGATGATATTGCCTCTGATGAAACCGACATAGGTGATGAGTGTGCTGTTGAAGTATTTCATGTCTCTTCACAACTAATCTTTCACCCACTGTGTCCACTATCAAATACTTCAATGAAAGATAGAGTGAGATATTTTATTTCATTCAACAGAAGAGAGGAGCTCAAACTATTTCATGATATGTCTCATTTGGATCAACCTTGTGTTGGAGATGGATTCGCCAACAGTGATTATATAGCACAAGGTTGAACACATTCTCACCTCGTTGGTGGAAATGAGCGGCATTGGCAAGACTTACTGAAGCACTTCTACTATAGAACAAAACATATCTGTGATCCTGCATTTCTGAAATTTTGTTTTTCTTATTTTCCTTTATTTCTTTATTTCCCGGCGACAAAGATATAGATTGTGACCATTTCATACATTTTTGGATGGCACAAGGGTTTACTCCTTCAGAGAGATATCGGGTTGAATTAGTTACATCAACTTACAAATCTATGTTTTGTTGAAGTAATAAAGATTATTTAGCAAGGAAAGTCAGATTTTGGGTTGAATTAATTAACCAAAATTACAAATCTATGAACAGCCGAATCAAAGCAATCAGTAAGATATCGATGGCTGAAAAAGTATAGATACTGGTACTATTCCATAGAGTGTTCTTGATTTACTCTTCATTCTTAAAGAATATTACCATTCGATTTTGCAGAACAGTGTTTCATGGCATGTGAGAGAGAAAATTCTTAAATCGAATGGTAAAGATTGATATTCCTCCAATGGAGGGTGTAGTACAGAATAAATTCGTCTCCGTTGCCCAGATAAAATGAAAGCTGTGCAAGATGTTTATCAACTTGCACCATGACCTTTCTCAGTGCCAAGTTGGGTACATGTTTTGGGAAATAGATCTAAGTGCGGTAATTTTGCATTACTACAAACCCTAATGACTTTCTGCTGTCGGAGAGGCAAGAAAGTTCCATAGAAATCAGAGCCGTTGAAAACACTATAAACATGGAGTGCTGGAGAAAAATGAATGTCACCAGCAGAAATAATGACGAATTTTGTCAGGTGGCTTATGCAATTGCCAATAGATGTTGCAGAAGACATTTTTCCGGAACCAGGAGATCCAACTAAACAAATTACTTTTGACCCACAGGTTTAAGTTTTTCCCAATAAGCAGCTAAATACTCCAGTGGTGTTTTTGGTCAAGCTTTTTCAGAAAAATGTACATCCTTTTGTTTTTTTCTTGCCACTACAAGTTTATTGTTCAATCAACATCTTAATTACTTTAAGTTTAGCTTCACTTGAGTTGTTTGGTGTCGAATCATAATGTTGAAGTTTTTTTTTTTTTTTTTTCCCCTTTTCTTTAATCCAAATACTTTCCAATCTCGTTATTCCCTGGTGAATTATCGTTTCTTAGTGTGTCTTTTCGAAATAAAATAAAACAAAGAAAGAAAGAAATACTCGTGTTGTTCCTGCAATTGCATTCTGTCTCATTCTAAGAGTATGAAAAATTAACAAAAAAGCAAGAAAACATGATCCATTCAAAATAATAAAAATATTATTTCCACGAGTAAAATAAAATTAGGAAACAAATAAATTACAATGGCAAAAATAAATATTTCATTCTTACAAATAATAAAAATTAATTAAAAAGTTAAAAAATTAATTAAAATAATGACTGTATATGAAATGATAAAAATATTATTTCTACAATTAAAATAGAATTGGAAAAAGAAAAAAATTACTATGTTAAAAAAAAATCTCTCTCATTAAAGTAAGAAAAATTAATTGAAAAGCTAGAAAATATGATAAAAATAACAATTCTATACATGCAATGATAAAAATAATATTTTGACAAGTAAAATAGATTTTATTTTATTTTAAATATGTATAATAAAAAAGTAGAATAAAAATTAAAATTATACAAATAGAGAAAAAAAAAGGTAAATAGGTTAAAGAAGAGAATACTATGATAATTTGCATAGCTTAAAAAAAAATACAATTCATAATTATATCTTCAAAATAAATAGAGTTATTAAAATCTTTTCTAACAACATTATAGATTTAAGTTTTTAATATTTTTTATTTTGCATTATGATTCTGGTTAGTTTCAATACCATTAAAGATATAAAATTAATCTAAAGGAATATAGAGACAATCAAAACTTATTACATATTTATTAACATAAATGTATTGTAGCTCAGGTGGACAAGGTTAATATGGTAAAAAATTACAATTCAAAATTATATTTTTAAAATAGTTAAAATTATTAAAAAAAATTATAATAGTTTTATAAATTTAAGCATTCAATATTTTTTCTTTCACATTGTAATTCGGGCTAGCTTTAATACCATTTTAAAAATACAAAATTAATCTAAAAGAATGCATATATAGTCAAACCTTCTTACATATTAATTAACATGAATGTAATATAACCCAGCAGAAGCTGGTTAATATTGTAGTAAAAATTATGTGGAATTATTTTTGGCTTCAATATTATAAAATAGAAGCTAACTGTATATAAAAAAGGATTTTTATATTAAAAAGTGAGAGTTGTTAATAAAATTTAGATGGGTTGAATGATTTAATCTTATCTAAATTCCATTTTTATTAAGTATTTGAAGGTTGGTTATGATTATTTGTATTGAATTTAAGGTTAATGTTTATATCCGAGATCGATATAATTTTAATCAAATTTATTAATTTATAATAATAATAATAATAATAATAATAATAATAATAATAATAATAATAATAATAATAATAATAATAATATTTTAAACAGATAACCTTTTTAATAGGATCAAAGAGGTCAAATACCATAATCTCTGAATGCTTGCTCATTTTAAAATTCTATTTTAAATAAAGCTAATTTAAGATTAGAGTGTTTTATTAAGCTAATTGTGAATTTTGTTTCTAGATTATGAAGTTTTATGGTGAGTTAATATCATTTGAAAAAAATAAAATTTATTTAAAAAATATAACTTTTAAAAAAGAATTAGCTGACTAAAAAACTGTTGAGTGTAACCAGCATGTATGAAGTGTTTAGTCTGGTGTCCGTCATCCACTACTGTCGATCAAAAGAATTTCAATCAAACTTATTACATCTTGACCTCACACCCTGCAGCCTCCAAGATATTCAACCAAACCACTCCTACTATGCATAAACTTTGATAGTTGATTATTCTATTTATCCACAGCCAAGTCAATTCTACCCAAAAATATTTGTCATTTTCTTCTCCGACAGCACTTTACGATTACTGGTTAAGCTCTTTCAAGACCTAAGATTAGAATTTTTGCCTAAGCTAGTTGTGAAGTTTGTGTGGAGATTATAAAGCTTCATGCGCATGGTGAGTTAATCTACTGATTTTTTAACATACTGACTAGATAAGGTGCTCTAACCATTTATGCCTCCAAACATATTGAGGAAGTTGCGCTCTGTAATCTATCCACATGTAGGTTCACACAAAATCACAAGCTTCATCACTTTCATAGACGTGTGTACCGATATTGAAACAAAAGCTTACTAGACTGTCTAATCTACCAAGTGGACATTCACATGGTATCCATTTATTTTGAATATAAATATGTTATGTTGAAAATTTATAACCACAAAGCTATAAATTAATGGTCGGTGTCGCTCTTTGGAAGGGTACACTATTCTATTCGAAGTTGGTGAATTGATTTTCTGATCGTCTAATTCCCTCACAGAGGTAGTGAAGAAAGGTATTGGTGGAGCTGACCCAAAACCAAGGCTCTGGTGTGGTGTCCAATGATTTCCTTTCGTGGACGGGTACTGTACTCAGGTGATTTTCAGTTTTAGGCCCAGGATTGATTCTTCATTAACCAGCAATAGAAAAAGAGATTCTAACTAAAATAAAAAAAGTTGAATCCACATTCAAATCAAAGAAAAATATGGTACTGTTTAAACTTTATTTACACAACAAGAGCCAACATTTGCTTGTGTACTTGGGTGATCGATAGTTGGACGCGGAAGGCAAGTAACAAAGCAAAATCCTCTCTCTTAATAAGGCTTATATCCCGATTATGAAACTTTTTTCATACCGGCAAGGGGATAAACTATTTTACAATCAGGAAGCAGGATACGGCTTCTTTCCAGTAGAACTGACGATCATTAAGAGGCTCTGAACACACATCGCATACCAACAAACAACCCGTATAATTAAAAGCTGAATTTCAGAAATGGCATGCCTGTGCAGACATTAGAAGCGTCCTGCTGCATATTCGGCCTCGTATCCTTAACGAAACGAAATAGAAAGCATTCAGAAAAGAAGTAATTCGGAACCCAGATAACCACTAACGAATTAAACGGTAGCAGGCTAATTACCACACAACGTCGATTAAATTTGTACCATCCTAATTACCACACAGTCATGGGAAGTAGTAAGGATTTCAGATAAAGCGTTTCACTCAACAGAACAAAACAAAAAATATCCGTCTAAAAAATCGTGACAAGCAGGTTTATTTGTGTGGTAATCATTTATTTTCAATGTCGGCAATGGTTACGGACGGAGCACTTACTATTTTAGTAAATTGACAGCTAATCCGTAAAGTGTTTTGAATTTTATACGTACGCCATCAATGCAACCTTAACTGAACTGTCCAAACTCACCAAATCAATAATTAAGATGTATAATTGCATTGCCATTGCATTCTCCTCAGCAACGACATTATGTAATGGCCGTCGGTTTGCCCGTAACATTCATGCTTTGCTAATTATATGTTTCGTGATATGCCATGAAACGTTTGTTAATCTGTATAAATAGATAGATTGTTTTGTGAACAAACACTCTACACTTGTACTGCATTAATGCCTCCGATCTTGCTTAAAAATTACTAAATATGAAGCAAATAAAATAATGCATAGATGTACCTCTGATTCGCTCTTCAACCCTAACTTGTTTGCCAGGTACCTTTTCACCAGCAGAATTGTTATTGTTTCGTCTCTGTATGTAGCAACAAATTTTAACCTGTCAAAAGTGCTTCACACACATTTATGCTGTGCTAACTAAAAATATATTTTGCCTCTGCCTCTGCCTCTTAAATCAAGTTTGGTTATTAATACCTACTTAATTCTTAAATACGTCTTTGGAATCTGTGGCAACAGGCGATCACCGTACCTGCAATCAGTTAACGACAACATGATTTAGTCATAAACAATTGCAGCAAGACATAAGTTATGGTCACCACAAACCCACACATCATTTCCCCTACTTTAATCGGATAAAACCCACAATTATCTATTCAACCATCCCATCTATAGCAATTCGAATCCATGTAATCCTAGTATATCATATTTCAGAATTTTTTTGAAAAAAAATGGGATTGCATCCAATCATTAACTTACTTAATAGGCGCAACCTGCAGCATGAACCATACACCTGATTTAGGTCTTCTAGGCTTGGCAAACTTTGCATTTTCGGTCTGCAAAGAACATATTTGCATTCCAGCGAATTGAGCCGAAGTTTGTTTGTGCTTTGATTGGGACATAAACGATGACTCAGTAAATTCTGGTGTTTTGGATTGGGTTCCACCGTTCGGCTCAATTGAAAGCAATTTTCTTCTGGTTGATATGTCTGAAATGTGTGGTCCTACGAACTGTCCAACGTTAACGGACTTAGTCCGTGCAAAATCCCCATTGCAGCTCCACTGCCCCCGAGATTGTATGCTTTCTCTTACTTTCTGAAGCACTGCCGCAGATTGCTCTGAATTTTGACATAGAAAGTTATCACCGGATGTTGTGATTACGGTGCCGTTCCTTCCTTCAAATTGCCTACCGGTATACTGAGCTGAAAATTTCGTTTCTGGAGAGAAGAATCTATTGCCGTCCAAATACGACTGATGACAAGAGGAAGAGGAGATCGTGCAGACCTTTCCTCCGTCGTTGTCGTAACAACTCTGGATGAATCCGTAAGGAGAGTGGAAATCCATTTGTGTACTGCGCTCATGAATGAATTGTTGAATCGGAGTATTTAGCAAAGAGGCGCACATATTTTTTTCTGCCTCGTTAGACCATAGACTGAAACCTGCGCGATTCCGTTCTTTTTTTGGACGAGAACAATCTTCCGTCAAAGTCTGCACTGACCTTGGATTTGGATTTTCATGATTCTGTTGTGTAACCTGAGAACACTTTGATCTATTGTGGATTGAACCCAGGCCTAACTCCAGCCACTCCCCCATTTCTGATCCAGGGTTGAAAGATGAAATAGGACAAGATTTGCTGTCTATCGCTACTGCTATTCCTGATCCTGATCCCGATCCCGTACGCCTGTCCACGTTTCCAATACCTTGAGTTGTACGAATTCCTGCATCAAATTTGAAAGCGCTTCCGAAATCAGGGCTGGTGCCCCGTGATCTGGAACTAATACTTTCGACCATGCGCTCCGCTGTCAGAGAACTTGATGGATCGCTGGCATTATCTCCATCAATTATGCGTTTCTTGTTCATCTCCGCGCTTGTTACCACAAAGATAAAGCGCCCCTCTGAAAAGATCAAGTCGAGAATAACTAGGAAAACCTGAAATGTCTAATTAAAAATCTGTTTTATTGCCTCCACGTACAAATCCCTGAGCAAATTGATCAACCAGAAGACACAGGAAGGAAATGACTGAAACAAAAGCGTTGACCTCTTTACTGTGGAAAGGGAAAAAGATTGCACTTCTCTTTTTCTTTTTAGTCTATCATGGCATAAATAAATACTACTAAAACCAGAAATGAACAAGTCAAGGAGATATGCACGAACCGCAAAAAGATATGCAAAGCGTTCGATGGCTTTGCTTTTTGATGGGGGTGGCTTCTTTTTAAAAAGAAAAGAAAAAGCTTCAGTGTCATACACCACCAATTTTCATTCAGCTGGAATAGAGTTTTGCGTGTCAAGGGGAACCTGGTCTGGACCCTGGACCCTGGACCCTGGACTCCCACTACACCATGTGCTGTACGTAACCCCTTTTATTATTATTACACGGCTCTTCCTTCATGTGTGCCACTGCCGGTGTATAAAAAAGTAATAAAAGAATATACGTCTTTTCCCCTGGTTATATTCCAAACAGCTTTTCACCTCATTTTAACGGTTTAATGTCTTGGAGCATGCTGCCCATTTAATGCTCCTTCTCCAATCCATTCCGCGTGTAAATTCGTCGGGTACCTCCAAATTCCTTTCTGACGATGCTTTTTGGGATTAAATTTGATGGCTGTATGCCCCCTATGTTGTATTTTTATTTGTAATATACAAACATAAATTTTGAGCCGTACGAGTCCTATTCCTATTATAAATGCAAAGTTATGATAAAAACAGGTAACTGTAAAATGAATATATTATTAATTTTCAATATTCTATCGATCATATTATGGTAATAAAAATGAAAGAAAAATATATTTTAAATAAGAGTATGTAAGAGAAGTGAAGTTGTTTGACTCACAAAAAGTTCATCAGGGATCAATTCTTCCTATTAACAAACCTTGATATATGAAAAGGGATGAGGCTAGGATACCCCTTAGTCCTTGGCTCTTAGCTTAAGATCACCGTGTAAAACAATGATTCATCAAAAAGAAAAAGGAGATAAAATATAAAACATAATAGTTAAGTTGTTGAGATTTTATCCCTAACACCTCATCAAGTAGTGGTTTTATTTATATTTCTGAAATGGAGATTGAAGAAATGAGCCTAAAATTGAACCATCAAACAAAAAGTTGCATTGATGACTATTAAGAAGGTCATCTCTATGTTGGGTCGTCTCTCTAATTAATAAAGCTACACAATTGAAACATCACTACATGAGAAACAATAGAAATATGAAGCGGATGGGTGCCTAATTCAGTGAAAATAATTGCAAATAGCACTGACCATTTTTGTTATGAGTTTTTGGATATCATTGAAATAAGTAACATATCGACAAATCCCAAGTGATGCTACAAAGTTCAGGGCCAAAAATATTACAACCAGAAATGATTGTTGGTGTAGACATCTATATTTGGTATTAGATTCTTGGCAACATTGATTTTGACATATCTTTACATACTTGGACTAGTCCATACACATTTAACTCTTTATTTTACCATATTTTGGTTATGTGAACCTAAACAAGTGTAAAACTATGAATTAATCAAGTTGTATAAAACATAGAAATAAATATCAATTTAAATGTAAAACATGAAAATTATTTACATAATTATATTTTTTATAAATAGACTAAGCTAAGAAATTAAGATACTTAACATGTTTCTATTATGTGCAGGTCTAAGACTGAATACATGTAGTAAAAAGGTCTAAAAATTGGATCAAGAGTTGCTCAGATTAAGAACTACGTCTCTAGTTGTGTTTAGATGAATCCGTCAGTTAGTGGACACCTACGCTAGATGTTAGCATCTGATGATTTATGATTTTTTCTATAAGGTTTTGTAAACTATTTTGGTATAGGGCATTGTGTCTGCATATAATCCTTCTCTATGTGTGATATCAAAGTCTAGCTCTATAAGTAATATCTGGAAACGTGTTTCTTCTCTTTGAAACCCTAGGTCCACTTTGACACTAGATTTCAACATGCAAAAAAAGAAGAATGGTTGGGTTGAGCTAACCCCAACCACTTCTTAATGAATGGCTTGTTGTTTATTACATATCTAATACTCTAAAGAGGAAAATCAAACTATGAGTAGTTCTCCCTGTTAGGTGTATGTTTGTAATTATGCTCCTTTAATAAATACAACTTGTGATCTATCTTTGAACACTTGGAAAATAGAAACTTTAACTTGGTTTATGTGCTTTTATTTTATTGTTTTAGAAAATTAAGTGTTTAATTCCTAAATAATAAATGGGTCTGAGCAATGTAAATCAGTGAATAATATGCTTTAATTAACCTAATAATTTATGTAAACAAATAGTATTTTTGTCTTTTCTAAATATAGTAGGAAGTGAGAGAAAATATAACTTCACTTATTCTGGTTGATCCGGACTGAGACAGGGCTTGATATTGGAGGAGCAAAATTGGAAAATAGGCTAGAATAATTTCTTGAACTTCATTTCTGGTTTGGATAGGAGCACTGAAAGTGGATACCCTATTGTCTGGTGTTGTAATCCTATTTTGGCATTGTTATCCTGAGGTTGAAAGCTTTCTAGGTTCTGTTCGAAAGGCCTGTGTTACCTTGTCTATGATTTTTTGAGGCCTAGAAGCCTACGAAGCTCACTATGTGTCTGATTTAGTCTTCAAAACCTTTAGGATCTCTTTGTGCTTTAACTTGAATGGAAATTTTAGAAATAAAGATAAGGGATTAGTGTGTAAAGGATACGTTGGATGCACTTCACACCCCATATGTGGGCATGCTAGCTACATACCAATACTTTAAAGAGGGATCAAGCTAATGTAGTTCTCCTATTGAAGTGCTTGATGTAATTGTGTGTGATGTATACAATTAGATACAAAAATCGATGTACTTTGAATGACTAAGGACTAGTACGAGTGCTTAAATAGGCTTGAAATGCTCTTAGAAGGTTGTATGCAGAGAATAGGGAAGAGTGCTTGAGTGTAGTTGCTTATATTCTTACTTTTTTTTTGTAAATGAGTGCCAACCCTTCTAAATGGACTTTGAATAGTCTTTTATAGGGTAATTAATGATCTTGGGTTAAATAAAATTGTATTACATTGACAAGAAAAAAGATAAGAATTTAGGAAAATTTGATCGTTACAGGTAAAAATGCACTTGGACAATAGCACTAGAAATAGGATACCCTGAGTTCTAGTTCTCTTGTCCAATTTAAGCACTATTGTCATAAGGGGATGAGACCTGGGGGATAGATCTAGGCCTGAAATCGCTACTTGGGTCTGAAACAACTAAGTTTGGAAAGCTACAAATGACTAGGAATTACTGAAAGAATAGCCTAGAAGGGTTGTGTGAGCAAGGAGGACCTATGGGTTAGGTGTCATTAACCATGCCTAAGTCATCCAATTTTTTATTTTATATGACTAAATTTCCCCCCCCCCCTTTATTCTAGTGATGCAGTAAAGCAAAATACTAGAATAAAGGAAAAATAACATACTTGAACTTACATGTAAGGGAGAAGCTCATGAAGTTGTGTGATGTTGAATGTGTATAGAGAGAGCACACTGTGAAGTGTGAATCTGTAAATGAAAACATAAAGTAGATAAATTCTTACTAGATACGCTATAATCTAAAATAAGAATGTAAAAAAATTGAGTAAGAAGAAGAGAAAGGAATGAATACACTTCACCGATTACGTGAACCAATACAAAACCTGGTGTGATGTTAGATTGTGATAGATTGTGTTAAGTGTGTGTTGAATCAAGAGTAATATCATAAACAGAGATGAGTGCTCAATTCCCTAAAAGATGGCTCAAGAATGCAAAGGTTGGCCCTTTGGCTCCATCATCTCCAACTAAGTGAAGTTAACGAATCATGTATGTGATAATCAATGTTTGAACTGTGTGTCCAATCCCTCTGAATATGTGGCTAAAGAATACAAAAGTTATTCCTTTGGCTCCATCATTGCCTCGTAAAGTAAAGCTATGAAGTGATATTGGTATAGAATAGATGTCATATGACATGGCTCATGGAGCCCATAGATGTGCTAGAAAGCAAATGATGTGGCATGGATAGCCTAAATATATGTTGGAAACTAGGCCACTCTTGACCATTTCAAAAGATGGAAATTAGGCTTGTATGAAAGCCACTCCAAAACTAATGTACTAGGCTTATATGAAATCTAAATCAGGAACTTGGGTACTCAAAAATTTAAACTTGTATAAAAGTTCAACTCAAAAATGATACTAACCACCTATAGATGGAATAAGGTACACAACTACTGAGAATGTCTAGAATAAATTGAACTCTAAAATAAAAGAAGATCAATGTGCTACGTACATTGCCCCCAATCACTGATGTTTGGATCATGGATTCTGATCTGGAAGTTATGCCAACTGCCTAATCTAAACTAAAAGTGAGAACCATCATGCCACACATGATAACCCATTATATATGAGAAAACTATACTAAAACTATTGAATTTGACTGATTTAGAAGTGCAAAAACTATCCCTAAACTGAACATTTTACCTATGTGTAGAAAACCTAAGTCTTTTTCTACCTAAAAAAGAGCACAAAAATATGGACACCCCTATTTTTGGTGCTATTGTCCATTCTGGCACTATTGTTAGGTGTGAAAACTGGTTACTGATATGGAACTGTCACAATTTTTTTATTCTATTTTGATTGGTTTGACCTCTAGATTCTATACTGAGTGGTCTGAATGCTATTATTTCAACTGTTAAGAGCTTTGGTCTCTATGACAAAACATCTATTTGATGCCCCCTCTTCTGAGGGTAGGAACGATGAACCTACAATAACTACCCTCAGAATAAAAGAGTCTTGCAAGTGTGTTAAGTTGTATAGATATATGATATAGCATTTGATATTTGACAATATGTTTCAAGATATAACAATGTTTATATTGATAGATTGTTAGATCAATAGGGATATGCCTAGATAGATATAATAATGTGAAAGCATGTGCAAGGTATTAAACTAAAAATGTTACATATTAGTTGTTAGTTTTTAGTTGGAGGGATGGAGCATGATGTCCATCATGGCATCCAAGAAAGCAAGAGAAATGCATGATATGGATCATGGCATTGCACACATTAAAAAGCAAACAAGCAAGAAGCATATAAGGATGGCAAAGGGGCCATGCAAACAAGGGACATGGGCACATGTCACTTAAACTAGAAAATAAGCATGAAAGGTATGTTCAAATGCCACACACACATATATAAGTGAAAACAAGCAAAGGTGGCACAAGGGCCACAAGCACATGGAAGAGTAAAATCAAAGGACATTGACAAATGTCTTAAGGCACAAGCAGGAGACAAGCTAGAATTGGAAAATGCAATCACACAAGCTACATTAAGCAAGCATAGAAAGCATGTAACAACTAGAATATACAAGCACATCTAACTAATCAAGGCAAATGTGAAAGTATGCAAAACATGTGTAGTATAAGACTAGAAATATGTTAAAAGATACTTAAGTGCTAGACACTAGTAAAATGTTGATATAGTATTTTGTGTAAGCTATAAAATAATGTACATCAACATGATAACTCAAAGTATGTAGTGTAATAATGACATAACCTAGATGGTGTACTCATGTAGAAGATGCCCCCAGTGGGTATGTATATCAATGCGTGTCTCAATTGTAGAAGTAGGAGTGCCCCCTCAATGGGTAAAATGAAGTAATCAAGTAGCTAGATGTTACTTCACACACTTAAAGAAAATCAAGTGAAGCATGGTAATGTATAAAATTGACATACAATAGCATGAAACAACAAATGTAAGTCCTAACATGATAGTAGTAATATAAAGCATGGATGATGCATACAATCAAAATGTTTTTGGTATTTTTGATATGTTTTGAATGTTTTTGTATTTTGAATTTTTATATTGTTTTTATATTTTGATATAAGTTATGTAAAAAATAATTAGGAAGAAACAATAATAATCAATGAGTCTCGGATGAGACTCCCTATCATGGTGTCCTATATCAAATAACTGAGTCATGTGTGATCATGAGGCACAAGCGTATATCTACGATTATGAAGTTGCAATCTGTGTACATTATAACTGCTCTAAAATCTCTAAAATAGAAGCCAAATGTGGGGTCTCCCTATAACTCTGAGAAGTGGATGAAACTATAGGGATCTTAGGGACCCTTCTAAAAGTCTAAGGGGCTCTCTATATAGGTGTTCTTTGTGTAGCTGTATGAAACCTCAATGTAACTACTCTAGGTGTGAATACTATCACTGGAAGTTGTCTAGAATCTTGAAACTGTGGGGGTGTATGAGCCCTTTATACTAGTGATGGATGTCGTAACTATGGCTGGATCTAAAGTGAAAGCTATACTGAAACTAGAGGAGAAACTAAAATTAGTGGATGAACTAAATATGGTGACTGTAAGCTGGTAGATGGATCTAAAGTGGGGAGTGGTGACTCATAAAGAACTCCATCAACTATGATAACTTGATTTTCATGACTGGACTTCATGTATCTGTTAACTATAGAAATTACTACCCTAAGTTTTTGAATCCATGGTCGACTAAGTAGTATGTCAAAAAATCCTATGCTAGGAACTATAATGAATGGGGTGGCCATATATGTAGGACCAACCTATAGTGGAAGTAATATATTTCCCAATGAACTCTGAATATGCCCATTGAAACCATTGATAATTGTGTCTATCAGAGTGATATCCTACTCTAAATAACCCAAATGCTGAATTAGTGTAAAGGAACATATGTTAAGACTAGAACCATTGTCAATGAGTACACTACAAATACATTGATTATGAATATGTTCTCTGATAAAAAATGCATACCAAAATATCTTGCATAATACAATCGAGATGGAGGAAAAAAAAGTCAAGATTGACATGCTAAATGTATGACCAATTGCACTAGACTAAAAGAAAGAATTTAGGATGTTCAATTTTGTCATGCTCTAATTACAGATTCTTCATGGCCTCTGATTTGAGTGTTTATCAAGATTTTAAAAATATATCAAAGGTCTAACTAGAACTCTGGACTCATACACGCCTATCATACCTCTCAAAGGATATGCCTCAACTGAAGGTGCCTAGTATGTAACTGGTGGAGGATGTGTATGGTATGTATGATGAACACCTGATGTGTCCTCTTTCTCTTATTTTGAATGTTGTGAAAATAGATATGAAAATATTTTCAAATCTTTATCTTGTGTTAGATTTGTCTTTGGAAGATCAACTGAAGTGCCTAGATCAAGTAGATTATCATCTATCAAGTCTTGTATGTTATGTCACAAATTGATGCATCTATTTGTCGTGTGACCTGATGCCCTATGAAAATCACAAAATACATGCTGATCATATCCCTGTGAAAGAGGCTTTATTAGATTTTCTTCCCAGATAGGAGGGAGAGTGATGATGTTACATTTCAATAACTATTGTAAAACCCTAGCTGGAGAAACTAGTAGATTGGTAAATACATGATGAGGAGGTGCTGATAAAACCACGTGTTGAGGGGGCTCTCAAGCTGCATTGACTATTGGTTGATTTTGATTCTTGTTGTCACTAATTTTGACCTTTTATGGGACTTTGCTATTACTCTTGTTGGTTGTGTCTGAGATACTTGAATACTTAAGTTTGCCCATTGAAATTAGATTGAATTATCTTCCCTTGAGTGTATGACATAATTCAGTGAAGGAAGATAATCTTTTGAACATAATAGATTCATGTAATTTTGGTATAAGGCTCTATTTGAAGATGTCCTATAGCTCTTGATCAACCATGGGGCTAGTTAGTTTAGTCAGAATAGTCTTGTATCTAAGAACATAATCTGTGAAGGGCTCATTTGACCTTTGTTTCTATTGTGTAATCTATGCATATGAAACTTTGTCACCAATGTTGATACTAAAATGTGCTAAGAACATGTTTTCTAAAGGATTAAAGGCTATGACTGACTGATTCGATAGACTATAAAACCATTGTAAAGCATAATCCTTTAAGCTCCATGGAAATAATTTCATAAGTAGCCAATCATCAGGTACATAATCCAAACATGCTATGTGAAAAGCTCTCAAATGTGTCTTTGAATCACCCTTACCATCATATAGAGTGAGCTTAGGTTGAAAAAAACTTGGTGATAATGGTGTAAAAGTAATGTGACACACCAATGATGTATGTAGAAGAGCAAAAGAATCCAAAGCCTGCGTAGGTCTAGTGGTACCTTGATCAAAATGTTACACCTTGGATTGAAAAGATCTTATCTCTTACACAAGGGCTATCACATCAGGAGATAGGGATGTACTAGTTATATCTAGTGGCATGGAAGAAGGTTGGGCTACTATAAGGGTTGTTGAGACATAGTTGCCCCTGTATTATATTTACAACTGACTACTATGAATGACTAGAAGGCTCAACTTGCTTAGCCCTTTTGATTTCCATGATAGATTAAAAAATTAGGGTATGATCTTTAGGCTGTTCCTTAATTATTTCTCTAAAAATTTATAAAACCAAGTCTTTGTTGAGGACTGCTTTATTATCAATAATAGGTGGAAGTGGATCGATAGTACAATGTGGTGGAGCAGGAGCTTTGGTGTGTACATCATCATTGGTATTTTCATATTGCTCATGATCAAAGTTATCCTCATAGAAATTTGTATAATCTAGATGTGTAGAATCTATAATAGGAATCTGATTTGGTCGTTTATCCATGGTATATGGTCAAGTTGAAGGAATTTGAATGAATTTAGGAGGATTACCACTAAGTCTTGCACTTCATCTTGATGGAAGAGATGCAAGGAACTTAGGTGGCATAAGGAAAAAAACTTGAATAATAGAAGAAAAGATTAAGCTGATATAATCTAAACAAGGAATTAGAATATGCATAGAAAGGATACGGAGCTTCAAAACATGTAAGGTGATACTGAAAGAAGGAAATAGGTGCTAGTATATGTAACTAAATATTTTTTATAAATACTTGTGAAAAATACTATGAATTATTAATGTTGAAATTGATTTTCTAAGTTTGATATGTAACTAAAATTTTAGAAAATGATGTGAAAAGTAATGGAAAATAACTGGGAGTTTAGTCGATGCAACTAGGGTTTTGAGAATGATTTTTTTCAAAATTAATGTAATAATTTGAAAAATTTAGAGAAACTGGTAAAAATTTTCTTGAAAATTTTATGAAAAATCAAAAAATATTTCTAAAATGAGCAATATATTTTTCCTAGTGTTTTGAATAGTGTTTGTATGCAAAAAGGACCTAGTATGTGCACACTAGGGTTTGAACAAAATATGTGATATTTTTCAAATTAACTGGTATATTTATGATTTTTAAATTAAAAAAATTAAGAAATTATGGAAAAAAATAAGAAATAATTATCCCTAGGGTTTCTAGGATTTTTGTGCAAAAATTTGAAGTAAGTTGGGTTCACCAAATGTTTTATTATTTTAAAAAATTAAGTGTTTAATTCTTAAATAATAAATGGGTATGAGCAATGTAAATTAGTGAATAATATTATTTAATTAACCTAATAATTTGTGTAAATAGATAGCATTTTTATATTTTCTAAATATATAAGGAAGTGAGAGAAAATAGAACTTAACTTATTCTGGTTGATTCAAACTGAGACAAGCCCTGATACTAGAGGAGCAAGACTAGAAAATAAGCTAAAATAGTTTCTTGAACTTTGTTTTTGGGTTAGATAGGAGCACCATAAGCGGACACCTTATTGGCCAGTGCTGTAGTCCTATTTTGATGCTATTGTCTTGAGGTTGAAAGCTTTCTAGTTCTGTTTGGATGGCCTGTGTTACCCTATCTAGGAATTTATAAGGCCTAAAAATCTATGGAGCTCACTGTATGTCTAATTTAGTCTTCTAAACCCTTAAGAGCTCTTTGTGATTGAACTTGAATGTAAATTTTAGAAAGAAAGAGAAGGGTTTAGTGTATAAAGGATATGTTGGATGCACTTCACACCCCATGTGTGAGTACGCTGCCTACATACCAACACTTCAAAGAGGGATCAAGCTAATGTAGTTCTCCTATTAAAGTGCTTGGTGCAATTGTGTGTGATGTATGTAACTAGATGTGAAATTGGATGTACTTTGGATGACTAGGGATTGGTATGAGTACTTGAATAGGTTTGAAATTCTCTTGGAAGGTTGTATGCAGAGAATAGGGAAGAGTGCTTGAGTGTACTTGCTTGTATTCTTACTTCTTTCCTGTAAATGAGTGCCAACCCTTATATATGGATTTTGAATAGCATTTTATAGGGTAATTAATGATCATGGGATAAATGAACTTGTATTAGGTTAACAGGGAAAAACATAAGGATTCGATAAAATATGACTATTAGAGGTAAAAGTGCACTTGGAAAACAACACCAAAAATAGGACACTTTGGGTTTAGATGCTCCTTTCCAATTTGGGCATTATTTTCCTAAGGGGATGAGACGTAGGGGGATAGATTTGGGCCTAAAAGGGCTACTTTTATATGAAAGATCTATGTCCGAAAGGCTATGGATGATTGGGAATTAGTGAAAAAATAGCCTAGAAGGGTTGTGTGAGCAAGAAGGACCTATGGGTTGGGTGTCATTAGCGATGCCTAAGTCATCCAATTTTTCATTTTATACGACTACAACTTTAGACTTTGCCTAGGACCTATGTTTTATGACTAATAGCTAAATTAAAAAGTATAACATAGTTTTTATGAATGTGCAAAAGTGTATAGATGTGTTTTTTATTAATGTTAGATTCTTGCTAGATATATAATAGGCTTAGAACTATTTTGTATTTATATGGGACTCTTTAGGTACTTTATCACACTACTGACATGTACAATGTAGGGGCCAACCCATGAAGATAATCTAAATTTAAAAAATAAATGTTTCTTAGAGCAGAGACAAGTTTGTTAGAGTTGGATGCCTACAGAATTCCATAGGTATCTGAGTCTGAAGGACTCATATAAAAGGCATGAATATTGATTTGAAGATCTAGAGATAGTCTCAGTATTATAACACATAATTGAGAATTTTTTTAGGTGACTGATATTAATTTGGGAATTTTTCTACCCTTGAAAAGGATGTAAATTTGAGAAAAGGGTGTGTAAGAGCCATATGTGTATGCAAAAGTCATGTAAAGTGAAATTAAATTCAAGAAGACCATTTCCAAGTGTCTAATACCATATTTTAGTGTCTATACTCTTTTATACATTTTCACCTATTTGTTTACCTATCTATTGTCTTAGCCAACCAATTTATTATCACACATATTTAGGATCAACCTATTTCGTATAATAATTCTCTCTAATCCTAAGTATAATGTCATCATATTTTAAATCCCTAATTTTAATTCCAAAGATAGTTCTAACAATAGTCATAAGCTTGTGGTTTATTGCATATGTCTTCCTCTATTGATAGTGTCAAGAGACCCTTGATGATTACTTTTAAAATTAAAGTGTCTTCTTTTGGTCAACTGTAACATAGTTCATATGTTAATTATGGGGGGGGGGGAACAATCCAAGAGTCATATATAAATATAAATTAATCTTAAATTCATATTTATTTATTGATTACATTGATAACTACTTGAAACTTTAAGTAATCCATTAACATTCCATTGATAAATTATCACAAAACCATACACTTCTGAAAATCCCTCAAAGGAGTAGCCTTATAGTGAAGTCTAAATGAAAAATGCAAAGTCAATGTTACATGCCATCAAGCATTGAAAGCCAAACTATGCATTATATTATAGAATGATCACAATAAAGCACGCACGCACGCGCGCGTGCACGCACACACACACACACACACACACACACACACACACACACACACACACACACACACACACACACACACACACACACACACACACACACACACACCCCTAAGTGGGAGAACAAAGTGTATTTTGAGCCTTCTTTATATTATTTAAACATAGACAATGCTCAATCACTCAACATAGAGTGGTTGGTTCTATCCAGCCCATCTGTATAACCTTTTTCTAAGTAAATTTGGTGTCAAATATGAATCTAGTGTTATAAGGTAAAGAGAAAAAAAATAAATATCTATGTATAGGATTGTGGGTAAGCAAACACATATAATTCATCTACAAGGGAAAGCACAATGATCTAAGTTAGAACAAACCAACATAGTCAACCTAGACAATGTCAAAAGACATAAGACAATACTGGTTACCATGAGTGTATGCACTTCACCGACAACATGCATGTAGTTTTTGAGGGTCTATTTCTTGATCTGGGTAGTTACAGAGATAATACAAAGTATTTTATAGATCAATAACACAAGCAGTAAAGAACATAAAACCTAAATGTGTCTATGATTATCATGATTGCATATTTCTTTCCTGAAATAGGTCATATGTTTCCAATTAATGAAATGTAATGGGTTAAAATTATCTACAATAAAAGTAATGATGATATTAATAATGATAAACTCTTACCTATCCTTAGTAACACATATTCCATAAATGTTTAATCTAAGATGCTTCCAGTGACTACTTTATTTCTTCTTCCCCTTAGATCTCAATGTAGTGATAACTACCATTCTTCCCCTATTATTTTTTCAAGCTTATATTAAATACTATCATAACACAAAGAGGTAGGGTATATACTCTTGTATAATTTTACTTGAATATAGAATCTAAAATGTCTAGGATTTGTGATTATCAAGCTAAATCTTCCCAACACATGAGTAATAGTGTGCCTAGTATGGGCATTCATGATAAGACTCAACTATTGAATGAATCTATTTAGAGAGTCACCATTCCTACACTTAAAATGTTTACTATGACATATTTCATAGAGGTGTTACAAAAATAAATTTAATTTTAATCTCTAAAGGTCACATCACTTGAAGCTAAAAATGCACCTTTAAAAATTTGAGAGTATTGTAGATACTACAATCTGATTTATATAGTACCTCAGTTTTGCACATTTGAAAAATATCTATCATGTTTGTACCTTTCAATTATAGACATTCCTGTTACCAAAAGGCTCACATTCACTATTTATTTATGCCAAATTATTTATCTCTTAGTATAACCATTATTATTATGATGACTATACCTTCTATATTGTGTAAAAAGCTTTAAACCTAATTATTATCCTTCACTATTAGTTTTAGACCTATACCTATTTTCTAGCTTCCTAAACACTTTTTCTAGCTTCCTAAACACTTGCATCCCAGGTGGATACATGCATTGATGCAAGTGTCCACTTTTACTATAAAGTGTCTAGTACTCAAAAGTCATCTAATTTACAAATGAAATGTATTCTAAAAGTTGGCCTAAGTGCTTTAGTATGAGATATTTATAAAAGGGATTGCAATATATACAATATTAACCGTCATTAATTTCTCATCTAGAAAACATTGGGAACTTAAAAGTTAATATATTAAAAGGCACTCAATCAAACATTGAAGTGAGAAATTTTGACCTATTCATCCTTATTTCTATATCAATCATAGGAGTAGTATTCCCATAGGTCTAAAGCATTTGAAAATCAGTTCATGAGTCATATTTGTCAAGTTACAAGCTATATCACTGCATGTCTTTATTTATCATACATTACATACTTATGCACACACAAACCAACACATTGGGTATAATTACATAAGTCTAAGGCCCTCTTCAGAGTATTGGATTTGTAGGAAACACACATTGATAGAGGGGCCATTAGGGAAATTGACACCATGACCCACTAACCCATTTTTTCCATAGTCACTTAAAGAGTGAAGAATCTAGGGATTGATCATTTGAAAAAGAGTGAAAATGTGTGCTTATGGTTTGTATACATCAAAAGAAAGGTAATAATGATAGTGATATTTCAATGATGATATAATCTATGAGAGGTAACAGTTTGCCCAATGCTTATGAAGTGGTCATTAGGGCAGATAATTTTTTGATTCAGGTTGGGAAGATTGCCCCAAGACTTTTCATGCCTCTTTTTCCTGATTTGCAAACTCTACCTATTTTTATCTTATTCCTATACCTAAACACAAGTTTTTTGCACCTATTCAACCAAGTAAATCTAATGAGGTAGACAACATGAGAGCTATGGAGCAAGATATCTTAGGTCTAAAGAGGATTATCCAATAGAAACAAGTTAAGCATTTCCAAAGCCACTATCAACCTAATTAGTCCTACCTCAAATATCAAGGAAATAGACCTCCTTTACAAGGTCATACTCAAGGTCAAGGATAACTAGTCCAATCTAAGTCATATGGTGGTTACAATCATAATGATCCTTCCACATCAAGGGGACTAGTGCTTGTATACACATAATATTTTCAACCTTTGATCAAATACTCAATTTCTCTAAGTGTACACCTTAAAGGGTGCACCAAGAAAGGGGTGGGAAGATAATTGGTAATTCATAGGATTTTTTTCCCTTATTGACACATTATTACCAATCTAACAAGATCTTAAAACCATTCCCTAAGCTATTACTCCTCCATTGCACACTCTAGTCTTTTTCCTCTTTCCATCTCTCTTTTCCTCACCTTGATCCCATTTTGCTAGTTGACTATACTAGGTTGACCCTGTATAGTTTTTAGCCTCTAATTATTGTATAGGGTCAACTGGGTCGACCCTATACTATTTTTGGTACTTTTCACTTGGAGTTTTGTTATCCCTTTTGCTGACTTAGCTCATGATCTAGTGATTTATCTCCTAAAAATGTATAGGGTCGATTGGGTTGACCCTGTACAACTGATATATTCAAAAGGATTTAGGGTGAGATCAACATATAAGTACAATATAATTTCATTATTATTTCAATATGCAATCAAGAGTTATTATTCTCTCACGCTTCTTTACAATATTCTTTTCCACCATTCTACTTGAGGAGTCTTAGCTTAAGGTTTCTACTTGGAGAATCTAGTCTCGTGGATAAGTCTTGGATGCTTTGGACTTTCTCATTTATCCTTAAAAACCATAATAACCTCTTGTGAATCCCCTTTGGGAAGGGAGAGATTGAGTCTCAACAAGTTCACATTTAGGTAAGTATATTCTAACTTTGTTCTCCTCTCTTTAGTAGATAAAAGTAGCATAAATATTGGCTCAAATAATATTAATATTCATATTCCATGTATTAGGGTCTTAATCATACTTATCTTAATTGAGATTCTCCTATACATGTTTTTATTGCTTTACTAACCCCTCTGTTGTGCCACAACTTTGGTGTGCACTAGATTAGATTTACTTTCTTATTATTAGAATAGAGTGAACATTAAACCTAGGACTCTTTTAGGGTTGTTGCATGATTGTGTTAGACTATAAGATTTATAACCCTTCTTAGCATGGTGTATTATGACAATTGATCCCCTAATCAAGTTTAGTATATCCCCATATTGGTCATTCTCTTGTTTCACAAATGCAATCCCGATTGGAAGTGTGGGCATCCTCTATCTTCTTCGATCCAAGATTGATTTATAGACATGATGAATTTATAATTTCATACATTCTGGTGAACCTAACATGAACTAAATCTTATAGGTTTTGTTCATCTTCTTTCATTTCTTTCATTCTTTCATCATTATTTTTATCATATATTTGCCATACTGGATTGACTCTGTCGACCCAATATCTAACTTTTGTGCATAGGTTTTTAGGTATAGGCTGTTAGATCAACCTTGTCAACCCAGTATAGCTTTTCATCTTTTCGAACATCTAATCCAGACTACTAGCTTGACCTGGTCAACCCTATACTTTTTTAGACATCAATTTTAGCATACTAGGTCGACCCAGTCAACCTTGTACATTTTGGGCACTCAACAACAAGTTTCTATAAATATTGATCAACCCAGTCGACCTAGTTAGAAAAATTTTCAAGCATATATCAAGGTTCTTAAACAAAAATCTTCATTCTATACATCTTTCAATCACTAAGGTTCCTTTTTATCTATCTCTTTCTTTGCAGTCTTTCCTTTTATAGTTTGTAGTCTTCAAAACTGCCCTTGGATAGTCAACTAGATTGACCCTACCAACCCAGTTCTATGTTCTATGTGTTGTTTAGATAACTAGGTTGACTCTGCCAACCCTGTTCATTTTCAGACCTTGCTTTCACAGTATAGGTTTGACCCTGTTGACCCTGTTATATATTTTTTACATACACTATTGATTATATCAACATTATACCTTATTTCAAATTTGGAATTAACCTTATATGCTAGTAATTATTTCACACTTAATTTTTTTGTTGCTTGCATGCTTAGAACAAATCATATAGCTTAAATTAGGTGGTTTTCAATTAATCATTTAGTTTCACTATTTTCTATTTTATGCACATAGCCAATTCACAAAATCTAAACAAGCATTTTAACATTTGTCTACCCAAGGCCAAACTACTTAAATTTTATCACCAATGGGGAAGCTGACTTGATACTCTAATCAAGTATAAAGTGTGGTTAATGGTATATTTTGGCTAAGCACCCAACACCCTTATTGTTTTGGTGTGTGAAGTGATAGGGCAAGCCCCAATATCAAGCCTATATCATTACCACTATAGTCTCTTTTAGCCCAAACTACCTAAAACCATCCTTAGATTGTCATTTTAGTTCTTTGCTTATAACCAAATTCCCATCACATTTAAAATCATATCTTAATAATCTAATAAACATTCAAGTTAAGCAATTAGTTAGTTATTTACTTTCCAAATTAATTGCTTGCTCTTTTCTCAATTGTATTTTATATTGCAAAAACTTACACTAACCAGTGTTGGTGTAAGGTTTTGTGTTGTGTGCTTCAATTGGATTAGCTAGCGTTAATCCAATTGAATATTTATTTCCTTTCAGATATTTCTTTTCAAATCACTTATAAAATTTATCTTGTTTCAGCCCACAAATCTGACATAAGTTTCTTAATTTTCCTTATCTGATGTACTGGGTCGACCCAATCGACCCTGTATCTTTTTTAGCCTCTGTTCACTATACTAGATCAACCCAATTGACCATGTATTATTTATAGACCTTGATTTTTCATTTTCTAAACTATATTTACTATACTAGATATACCTAATTAACTTTGTACTATTTATAGGCCTTATTTTCTGTGCTAGGTCAACCTTATACTACTTTCTACCTTCCTTGTTTGTCAATCTAGTTCTCTCTTTCTCCTTCTTTGCATTCTATTCATTCCTCTTAAGTCATAATGAAATATACTATCAAAATATTCTTGAATAGATTGAATCCATTTAGATAATATATGGGATGTTCATTTCTTCCTCTCTTTTCCTCCCAAGAGCACCATCACTCTTGGGGTACCTCTTCTCATCCTTCATCCATAAACTACAATATGGTGCAAATAACACCTCAAGATGAAGTTGATGGATCTAATCCTCTCTATACGTAAAAATAAAATTATCATCTTCAAAATCTTCAAACTAATGTGGAAGCAATTGATACAAGTTTACTTAACAATCCCACTAGTAATCCTCCCCCTAACACCAATTTGGGGGGTGCTCCTACCAATACCAACCCACCTCTTGATAAAACTCAACTTTTAGCCTAGGTTATCTAAAAAATGAACACAATTTAAAATTATAATACCAACCAAATGATGCAACTTAAAAAAAATTCAATTAATGTAGATAATCAGCCTCCAACTATGCATCCTCAAGCTAGTCCTAATTTCATTCCTCCACATCTTCGGGATGCCTCAGGTAATGTTATTCATCAACCCATAATGAATAATAAGATGCTTCAAAACATTCAAAATGAGACTTTATCTCCATTTATTGTATCCATTTTTATTGGTAACATATCTCCAACTATTAATTATGATGCGACTAAAGATCCTACCTCATTTCTTAAATCCTTTAACAACCTTTAAAAAGAGTGGATCCAAACTAATAACTTCACCACAAAGAAGCTCTTAGGGAAAATTTTTAATGGTGATGTATTATAATGGTTTGGTCAACTTTCCAAACATTCTATTTGGCAACTTATATATTTGGTAGTCCTTTAGTTAAAGGGTTTCAACACAATGACCTTCCCAAAAATTGTCTTAGCCACTTAATTAATGCTAAGCAATCTCCCACTAAATTAGCTCATAAATTTATCAAAAAATGGAAATCATTGGCCCATAAAATTGACCATAACATGACTAATGATAACTTATTCAAACTCTTTATCACTACTTTAACTCCCACTCTCTCATATAAGATTCTAACCTTTGCTCCCCAAACACTTAATGAAGCTCTTGATCAAGCTAAACGTCAACAATTTATTATGAATCATTTCAAACCTACTCCTAAACTTCTTAAAGGATCTTTCCAAACATGTAATGCTATCACTAGTAATAATTTACAAACTAAACCAAGAATTTCCAAAACTGATGTTACGTTACCTTCTCATACACCTCTTTTAGTTCAGAAAATGAAATAATTTTTGCCACCCTCAAAACCTTTCATCTATCCCAATGCTCCTCCTAAGTGATATGACCCAAATATTTTTTTTTTGGGTACATACTGACATTGGGCATTATCATGAATCTCATAGAGGGCTCACTAATTTTTTTGTCTCTTATATGCTTGGTGATTCATTCAATCATGAAGCTATGATCAATCTTCATCATTAAGAATACACTACTGCTTTTTGAAAATGATAAACTTCTAAATCTTCTACTTAAAATAACCAAAAATATGATTCTAATAATCAATCAAATACCAAGGATGTTTATGTCATTGACATTGATTATGACCAATATTTTAACAATTCTCAATATGTTAACATTATTAAGGTTAATTATCGTCGTAATCCAACTCACAAAGATCCCATTACCAAGCCTAATAAGCCATCTTTGTAGGAACAACTTCTTAAAGATACTACCACTACTAATGTTGCTTTAAAAGCTTAAGAGGAACCATATTCTCCTTTCAATCCTCCAACTTAATCTATTCCTCCAAATACCTTCTAAACCTCATGCTAGTTCTTCTAAGTCTCATTGGAATTTTCGTGAAGAACTCAACTCTATGCCTTGTAAAATTCCACTTATGGAGTTGGTTCACACTTCACCTTATCATCGTAAGTTCCTTATGAAACAACTCCAAGATATTGAAGATCCGTCTTCCATAGATGAATATCGAATTCTATTGAACCTCAACCTACCAACATAAATACCATTGAAACTATGTGTCCTTCCAAGCCCTCTATTGAATTTCTTGAAGAGGACATGATCAATGATGAAATTCTTTTTCATGTTGATAATCCACCACTTTCATAAAATTAACCATTAAAACTACTCTTATCCAAATATTTCTAGTTGATGAAGGTTCTAGTATTAATGTGACATCTTTATGGCTTATCTAACAACTTGGTTATAACAAGGATCATCTCAAGCAAACCTTTCTTACTTGTCATTGTTTTGATAAGACTAATCAAAAGCCACTTGGTTGTATTTGGATTTTATTAACCATTGGACCTAAGATCATTCAAACTAATCTTATGGTCCTTTATTTACCTTTATCTTACAACATACTCCTTGGTCATCCATGAACTCATCAAATGAGGGTCATTGCTTCTTCTGGTAGCCAATGTATTAAATTCTTACATAATGGAAAATGGTATAAGCATGAAGCTAATCCTAGCCCATGGAGCATTTATCTTCCCAATCCTAAATCACAATATCATATTCCTACCATTCTAAAAGTCAATAGTGCTCATTTACCTGATTTAGTCAACATAAATCTTGATTTACAAGTTACTCTTGTGGATTTCGATGATGATGAGCCCAATGATTTACAACATATTTGCAATACTACTAGTTTACCTCCCTATATTTTGTAATGGCTTCCTCCTTCTCTATTACCCATGGATCGTACTATTCCTCTTATTGATGAGATTACCAATTTCCCCCCTCCATACAATACTCAAGAGCCTTCTTTACCTGAATATGCCTTCACTTGCAATTATTTTGGAGTGGCTAAATTATTTCAAGATCCCCTCATCATGTCTCCTTGTACATTCATTAATATTAGGATTTCAACCTCTAAAACTCCCCCTAATTCTCAATCATGTGTAATTTCTCAAACATATGATGATAAATATATAATGGCCCAAGCTCAATCTAGAGATTTGGATGTCCAGTATTACTAGAAAACCTTAGCCCAAATTCATGATTTTAATCAGGATGTTCATACCATTTTTATGGGTCATAATTTAGATCTAGAGGGTCATGTACCTCCTACTAATCCTCCTCTTATTGATACTCCTTGGGTGTTAGAGCAAATTATGCCTTCCAAACCTCCAAAAATTTCTATATCTCCTTTACCACCTATCGATTTAATCATTACCTCTAATCCTTTTCCCATCAACGAACCCATCAATAGTTAGATCCCTTCTGATCTATCTATTTCTTCTACTCTTGAAATTAAACTAGATACCAAGGTAATCGATGTTCATCAGACACACTTGGAGTATGATCACCATGCCAATCAAATTCTATATCTTAAAGTAGATGTTGAGTATTATGGTCCTCTTCCTATCTTGCCTAGTGATGAAGCTATTCTGGAGTTACTTTATGGCCAAGAACCTCAACTTCCTCGATAAAATCATAAACTTGGAAATTTTACAGCTAAAACTCCTTGTTCTAATAACTTTGTTGCTAGTATTGATCCTAAAACAAATCCCATTTCTACCTTACCCAATGCACCATACCACCTTCAAGATGACAATGCCATGATTATTGAAGAAACCACTTGCATCAAATATGGTACTCCATCTTATCCTCAACCAATTTTAGTTTCTCACATATTATCACCTACAAAATATGATAACTTTATCTCATTATTTGATAAATATCATGAGACTTTCACTTGGTCCTATGAAGACATGTCTGGTATTGACCCTAGCATTATGGTGCATAACATCATTACTTATCTTGATGCCAAGCCTATACATCAAAAGCAAAGAAATTTTCTACCAGAAGTTTCCACTTTATGTCATAAGGAAATCATTGAATTACTTGATGCTAAATTTATTAAACCAATGGATTATTCTGAATGGATTTTTAACATTGTTCCCATTTGGAGGAAGGTCACTATGTCCATTCACATTTGTATTGATTTTCGTAATCTTAATCTTGCTTGTCTCAAGGACAATTTCAATTTACCTTCAATAGATTCCATTATTGATGCTAGTTACAAAATGTTATCTCTTATGTATGGATTCTCAAAATATAATCAAATTCATATTGCTCCTAAGAACCAACATAAGACTTCTTTCACCATGGAATGGGGAACCTATTGCTATGTCAAAATGCCCTTCAGTCTTAAGAATTCTGGAGCCAGTTACCAATGAGCGATGACTCACATATTTCATGATCTCATTCACAAAATTGTTGAAACCTATGTGGATGATCTCATTACTAAATCTAAACATTATAAGAATCATCTTTTTGATCTCACTATCATCTTTGACCATCTCCTTAAATATAAATTTAGGCTTAATCCTTACAACTGTGTCTTTGAAGTCACATCTAGAAAATTATTAGGATTATTAGTCTCTTTCCACAACATCAATGTTCACCTTGCTAAAATTAGTGCTATCATCAACATGCCCATTCCTCATTCTATTCCTGACATTTGTACTTATTTAGGCAACCTTGGGGTAATTAGATGATTCATCCCTGAAATGGCATATCAAATTCACTCCATCAATTCCTTTCTCAAGAAAGGTACTACTTTAGAATAGATGGATCCATGTCAAAAATCCTTTGATAATATGAAAGAGTCATTGATTCGACTACCTCATCCTCCTTCCAATGATAAACCTTTGATTCTATATACTTCTTCCACACCTATTTTAGTTAGGGCAATGCTTGCCTAACAATATGATACAGGAAGAGAGTATGCTATCTACTACATTAGCTAAGGCCTCATCGATTATGAGACATGTTATATAAAAATTAAGTATGATTGCCTCACCATCTATTTTATAGCTGAAAAGCTTCACCACTACATGCTTTACCAAACTACTTATATCATTTTTCATTCTAACCCCCTTTGTCATTTCTTCTCTAAAGCATTTCTTCTTGGAGATAGAATTGGTAAATGGATGGTCCTACTTATGGAATTTAATCTCCACTTCATCACTCAAAAATCTATCAAAAGACAAATCATAACTGATCAACTTGCTACAGTTCCCATTCTAGCCACTTCTTCTTTTCAAGATAATCTTCTAGATGATAATATCTTTTACATTGAAGGTTTTAATTAAGCTATTTCTCTCAAAGACTATTTTCATAACTTTACTACCAATCTTTCCAATAACCTTGATGAATCCTCTACTCCCTCCAGTACTACTAAACCAGAATCAGTTATCGAGGAGCTTCCTAAAATTAATGTTGACTTGCATGAGGATATTTGGACCCTTCACTTTGATGGTGCTAAATGCTTTCAAGGAGCTGGGGTAGGTTGCATTCTCAAAAGTCCTCTTGGAAAGATCATTCCTTTAGATTTTTGCTTCACCTTTGATGTCACCAATAATATGGCCAAGTACGAAGCTCTTATCTTAGGCATGCAAGCTACCCTTGACTTAGACATTCAATACCTCCATGCTTTAGGTGACTCTTAGCTTATTTGCTATCAAGTTAGTGGTGACTATCAATGTAAAAGTGAGAACCTCATCACATATCATCAAATTGTAACCACTCTTTTTAAGGATTTAATCTCTTTCACTATTGAGAATATTCTTAGATATCAAAATTTCATTGCCGATTCTCTTTCCTCTTTAGCCTCTCTCTTTCATCTGCATCAAGTCCTTTCTGATGATATTTTTCTTATACAAATAAGAAAATCTCCATCTTCTACTCAACCACTAGATTTGCTTATCTGTCATATCAAGATTGTTACCATTTGGCAAAGCCCATGATATAAATACATCATTCAATTCCTAAAACATCAAACTTATCCTCCTAACTTAGACTCTCGTGAAAAGACATGTATTCATAAATAAGCTTTCAAGTATGTATTTTGACACAACATCATTTATTATCATAATGTTAAAGGTACCTTGCTCCATTGCATTATGCAAGATGAGGTCCCTCCTTTTCTTGAACAAGCACATGGGGGCATTTATGGTGGCCACTATAGTGGACATGTTATAACCCATAAATGCCTACATATGGGTTACTTTTGGTGTACTCTTGAAAAAAATGCAATTGACTATGTTAAAAAATGTAATCCTTGTCAGATTCATGATGATCTAATCCATTCACCTCCAACTGAACTTAAAACCATAAAATCTCCTTGGCCATTTTTCACATGGAAATTTGATCTCATTGTCAAACTTCCTCGCTCCTTAGATGGGCATGTCTTTATCATCACTGCTACCAAATATTTTACCAAATGGCTAGAATCCATGCCTCTTGTTAATGCCACTGGTCCTACCACTTCCAGATTTATTATTAATCAAATCATTTAATACTTTGGTGTTCCCCAAACCATGATTTTAGACAATGATGGTAATTTCAAAAATAAACATGTTAAACAACTTTGCAATAAATTCAAGATTATTCATAAATTTTCCACACCTTATCATCCATAATGCAATGGCCAAGCTGAGACCACTAATAAAATCCTTAAAACATTTCTCCAAAATACAATACATAAATCCCACATAGATTGGTATCTTCATCTTTACCCTGTACTTTGGACCTATCAGACTAGCATCGTACTACCACTGGGGTAACTCCATTTTCACTAGTCTATGGTTTTGAGTTAGTTATTCCTTTAGAAGTTGAGCTTATTTCTCTTCATATATCTCTTCATGGTATTGTTTCCAATGAAAAATTATGTGAATCTTATCTTCATGCCCTTGATCTACTTGATGAACGTCATTTTTCTACCTTACAACATAGCCACCAATACAAAGCTTGCATTACTAGACAACATAATAAATGTGTTAAAGTCTACACATTTAATGTTAGCGATCTTGTTGTTAAATTAGACTGCACCCATGATAAAGAAGGTAAATAGGCCCAAAAATGATGGGGCCCATATTTATTCAAAGATATTCTTGGTCCAACCACCTACCATCTTCAAACCAATGAAGGTCATATTTTAAAAGAGCCCACCAATGCACAATTTTTCAAAAAGTACTCTGCCTAAACATTTTTTTTTCCATGCTTTATATCTACATCTATCTAATTTTTTTTGTGGGTTACTTACATAGGTCTCTCCCTCTACAGCAAGTTCCTTCCTTTCACAAACCTTTATTCCTCCCTTTTGGTCTTTTGGTTTCTTGATGTACCATAGTCTTCTTTATCTTATTTCATTTTCTCTTGTTTTAGCACCCCTTGGGTTTTTATTTTGTGATTTTTAGTATAAGACCATGGATAGGACCTGACATTCCTCACAAAACTACCATCTTTTTTCTTGTTTCTCTTTATCTTTTACTTTCTTGTTGGCACCCCTTGGGTTTCTATTTTATGAATTTGTAGTGTAAGACTGTGGATAGGACCTGACCCTCCTCATAAAATTACCATCCTACCATTCATTTTATAATAAAATATTTTTATGATCCTTATTCTCAAACTTAAATTTTGTTTCTTTTGTTCGATGGAATTTGCATAAACAATCTATGTTATCATGTTTTCCTCCATTCCCCTCATTTTTATGATAAGAAATAACACTAACTATCATTGTATCCCTTTTTTCCCTTTGTCAATTTTTTTACAATTTGAAGTAATTTAGATTGTTCTATGTGTCACTCCTCTTGATTTACCCTTTATTTCACTCCTCATTAGATAGAATAAGGTCAAAGTCAAGATTGCAATTTTATTTCACCTAGATTTATGAGACTCTTAAACCCCATGCTCTTTGAAGTTATCTCTCTTAAAAACCAAGTCCCAATTATTCAAATAAAAGTCATCTTTAGCACCCATGTTGGCTTTCCAAATTCTCATGGAGGAGGAATAAAAAATACATCAAAAAAGTTAAAAGTCAAATCATTTGAAACAAAATGCAATGATATCTAAAAGACAACATAAAAATCTCAAAAGTCAAGCATCACACTAAAAGATGTTATTCCAAGCACATCTCCTATCTCTAATCAAAGCTCAAACTCCATTGTTGGCCTCACATAGAGCTGAGGTCTTTTGGGGTGTGGTAGGCTAGTATATTGGAATAGGGTATTTCAACAAACTCTATGGTACTACCTAGTTTCTCGTGTAAGTACCCAATCTTCGTAGTAGATTGATGACTCTGTAAAGGGTCCTAAGGAATAGGGAACACATTATGGGGAGGTAGGTCCATTTTAATTTTTATGAATATAGCCTTTGTGGGATGATCTATAGACTTCATTTTTGACCTAAAACTTGTGCAACTAAGAGAAGTTTTTCATAATCCTTAAGGTTGAAAGTCCTCTTGTTTTGACAAACCTAATTTAAGTGTCTTGACCTCGATAAAGAATTCCTCTACCTTGGTTTTTCCTTCATTATCCCCTCTACCCATTTCATTTCCCACTTGATAGGCAAATTGTGATTTCAAATCTATTTTCCCTTCTTTAATTACTTCTTCTTCACCTCTTAAAAACTTGCTAGCACTACTTTGTTTCCATTTTATCTATCCTTAGAGCGAAACAACATGTTTGAGTAACTGTAGATGTCTTCTTTCTTTACACTGTGATATACATTTCTAGACTTGTTTTACTTTCCTTTTACCATTTATCATTTGTCTTACTATTTGATGAGCCCCATAAATGTCATGTTTTTTTCCTCATTTGTCATGCTCATCCTTCTTGTTTATCATGCTTCTAAGTTACTTTTCCATAAAATTTCTATCCTCAAACAACCATAATACCACAAATAGAATTGTGTTCTCATACTCTATGAATAGTTGGAATTATGTCTTGAAATCAAATATATAATAGTTATCTTCTACTATAGGATGCTTTTCTTTATAATTTATTTTAAAGATGTTTTGAAGTAATAGGTATATAACACAGATCATCCTGTAGCAAAAGGGATCTTATAATGTGAAAACATCCTATAACCATTGCATAACCAAAGCCATGGATGAACAAAATTTGATTTCTAATTCAACTGACTCATAGAAATGATAATAACCTCTATGGAGTGCAATAAGGATGCGATTGAAGACTAAAACAAATTTATTTGTTCGTAGGTAGTATTGCAAGATTCATATGATGGTGACCTTAGTAGAAGGAACCAATTTATGTTATCCTATAGCCAATTTTTTATTGGCTTGGAATGTATATTGTTTTATATATAATAATTTCCCCTATTATATATATAGGTAACAACAGGGTTGAGAAAGTAGTAGATATCAATTAGATAAATATATCAAAAGTATGTTTTGTAAGATAATTGTTATTGTAATTTCCCTACAATAATTTATTGCTACATTTTGATTAATATGAACAATCATTTCTGAGTCCATTTCATTTTTGTAAGAGGAAGGATTGCAGTTGGAGTTAGAAGGAAGAAAGGCCCCATTCAGAAGTTTTGCAACAACAATCCAACCCATTAAATAACTAAGCTTGTTATTTAGTTTCTTTATGTGTTGTATGTTTTATTTTTTAATTGTGCGATTTCAACATTGAATAGAATTATTTTAAAGAAGATTCCAAAGATAAAATAGTGTAATCATTTAATTCATAGTATTATATTCATGTTTAATTCTAGCATTCCATTTACTACATGGTTTTAGCATCTTAGATTACAATCAACAGAAGGTCAAATTAAAAGTTTGAGTGTGCACATATAGTGACATCACACTATAAATTTTACGTCCTCAGGTTGACATTTAAATGATGTAGAAGATGCAGGTCTATGGTAACTCTCCTTTTTCATTGTGATTAAGATAAGTATATTTGATTGTGAATTAATTTCTAGTCATATTTGGTACCATTGCTGGGGAAGGGTGTCACACACTTATAATCTTCAATCTTGATAGCGGTTGTTTCTAGATGTTTGTTATTATTTTATTTCTAAAGCTTGCTAATTTCCTATTTTTATAGTTTAAATCTACCTTTTTTTAAGTATAATAGTGGAAATTTTCAAAAACCCCATATTACTAACCCTATGCAGGCAGGGTGGGCATTTTTTTTAAAAGGAGAAGAAAAGTGGTTGACATACATGTAAAATGAATGGGAATATATAAGAATTTTTTTGCCTAAATCATAAACTATTGATTCAAGATCATAAATTCATCCTTTAGTAGCCAAGGATCACAAGAAAATTCCTGAAGATCTCTCACAATTGTCAATAGAAGAGGTAGACAAAGAGGAATTTTTGGCTAGATTGATATCAAAAGTTGGAGACTTTGAAGAGGTTCATACCCCTAGAAGAGACCCAAATGTACAAAACTTAAGAATTCCCACCTTATCACCTCATACTCAGGAATCTAAAGTTCACTTGCCTCTGTCACCCAAATTTCTTGCTAAGGAGGCATTCAAGGTTATTCTTACTCCTAGAAGAAATATCAGGCCAATATAATCTTCCAATTTAGAAATAATTTTTGCTAAAACACAAGATGAATCCTTTGAAACATATACACCACCCCAATTGTATACAAAACCATATATTCTTAAGAAAAAAGATAAAGTCTTCATCTTCTACACCCCAAGAAATAGAAGAATCAATAGGAATTTTGAGAAGTGGGTGGTAACCACTTATAGTCTGCTAACATAGAGTATTCATGGAGGATCCTCAGGTAAAAAACACTACCACTAAGTTTTTTAACTTCAAATTTTCTATCCTTACTCTTGAATGGAAATGCACTTATGAATAATATTCCTCACTTTGCCCTCCCTATCTTTACGGGGAAATCATCTCAGGATCTAGACACATTTCTTTTTGAGTTTGACATCTTATGGAACAACTATGATTATAATCAAGACACTTAAAAAATCAAATTATTTCTAGAAACACTCAAAGATGCAACACTTATATGGTTCATAGGACTTGAAAAGGATGCCATTTCTACTTAGGAAGAAATGAAAGAGAGGTTTCTAATGAAATACTAAGACTATTGCAGGGGCATAAACTATAAAAGAGATGAAATATTCTAACAAGTTGATTATGAGTCATTGAAAGAATATATGAAGAGATTTTTTTTCAGCTTGCAAAATTCCAAACAAAATACAATGGAGAAAAAATCAGTCAAGCTAATACTCCTAAATGGAATTAGAGATGATTTTCTAGAGGCACTAGACTTAATGTCTGGCGGTGATGTTTCTACACTATCCCTTAATGGACTAACCATTATATGTACAAACTACTCCAGATCAACCATGAACAAAGTAGGGGTATAACCCTTTTTTTAACATCTACAGTAGGACTGCTTAAAGATGAAGTTAGAAGCCTACTCTAGGATATGAATTAGGACATTATTAACCACCTAGCTATTCAGCTTGATACATTACATACATGGAGGAAGTAGGAAGAAAATGAAAAATCCTTAGCTACCTATTGCCTTGAATGCATAAAAAAGAAGGCAAATTGCACATGCCATTCTATGAAAGCCTAGGTAGCTAACATAGCTGAGGAGAATCCTAAAATAGTGGAGATACATTCCATAGGAGAAGATGAGAATTAAGCGTTTTATGTGGCTCAATGAAAACCATGGGTGAAAAGATCAGGTATACCATCAAACTCTATGTTTAAAAATTCTCAATTCTAAAATAATCCTCAATATGGTTCTTGGATGAATATACCCAACCAAAATTGGCCCCAAACAAATTGGCAACTACCATAGAATAAATTATGGATACAACAAAATGGAAAACCTCAACCTGGATAATTACAAAGCTAGCAATGTATCTTTTCCTCTAATCCATAACAATAATAATAGAGAGGTAATCAAGGCTTTTATTAATAAATAATACAACCACAATAACAATAATACTTAATGCCAAACACCCAATAACCTATTATATCCATTCAATTACCCACCCAACCCATCCTCAGCCCTGTGAATAAGTTGGTTCAACCAACACAATCCATTGAAATAATGTAATATCCAACATACACCTTAGATATCAATCAAATCTAACTTTACTCAAGATGTGTTCTTCCATAACCCACCTCACCCATAATCATAGAACATTTTGAAGTACATGATCCAATCCATACTAATCCACAACCACCCATGGCCAATCTTGAGCCAAGACCACTAGAAACCAAAAAGAATATGATAATCCTCCTTTTCTTAAGAGATTGAACATATCACGTCCTAAACCAGAGCTTGAATTTGATATCTTAGAATAACTCAAGAATGTGTGCATAAAAATCCCAATCTTTCAATAAATAATAGATGTTCCTATCTATAATAAGGTGTTTAAAGAGCTATGTTTGAAAAAAATGGGAAGAGAGAAGAAGGATCCTAAAGTAGTTCCAGTTATTAGCCAACTAGCAGATATTATGTTGGGAAACATAGTTCCTTCAAACTATTTTGATCCTAGAGGTCATGTAGTTAATTTTAGCATCCATAGCCATCCCATCTCCAATAATTTAATTTATTTGGGTGAAAATATCAACATGATGACCATGGATACCATGCAACAACTAAAAATGACAACTTTCCATCCAACACCCACCATCCTCTAGATGGCTGGCAAGTCAACTTTTAAGCTTGAGGAGATTGTTGAGGACGTGGTTATCACTGTGAACTCCTAGAAATGTCTAGAAGACTTTATTGTCTTGCAACCAAAAATCAACTAGGGAGGTTATCCTCTCATCCTTGGTCATCTATGGTTGGCCACCATTGATGCTTTTATTGGTTGTAGGTTAAGAAAAATGTTAATTTCCAATGGAAATAACACTAAGAAATTGGTTCTTTATCTGCCAACCTTCTGAGAATGATGGCCCAACACCTTAGATTGATGACTTTGAGGAAGCTATCTCCTTTCAAACTCTTTACATTATTGACTAGAGTCTAGCTTTGTACGCATAATAATAAGGCACTATCCTTACTGGTATCCTACAAAACACTTATTGAGAAGATCCTGTAGCCACAAACATGTTAGAGTATACACCATGCCCCATTCAAAATACTTTTCTTTAGAATGATATTTTTAAAACTGCAAGGGACATCTGGACATTCCATCAATTGCTTCCCCATCAATGTAATTATGCTCCTTTAATCACAACATAGAAACCATTCTCTCTTTTATAAAGCAGGTAGACATTATGCTAAATAAACCTCTTAATGTCAACACCTCCTTAATAACCTAACAATAAATCTAGTTACAATGTTGAGAAAACACACAACAAAATTTACCTAGGACTACCATGACATGAGAGGAATACCCCTATATTTATGCATGCATAATATTAACATTAAAGAAGAATGCAAATTTATTCACCAACCCCAATGACAACTGAATCTTATAGTTAAAGACATTATCAATATTAAGTTACAAAAACTCTTGGATGCAGGATTTGTTTATCCTATTTTAGATAGCTAGTGGGTCTCCCTCCTAGTTATTGTACCTAAGAAAGGGGGAAAATGGCATATTTATGTTGAATACCAAGATTTGAATTCTTCTATTAGGAAGGATCACTTTCCCCTTCCATTTATTGATCAAGTGTTGGTACATTAATAGGGAAAAAGTATTTTTTCTTCCTAGATGGCTATAGTGGTTATAATAAAATATGATTTTCTCCACAAGACCAAGATAAAACCAATTTTACTTGCCCTTGGGGAACCTATGCCTTTTTTATCTTACTATTTGGTCTTTATAATACCCCAACTAATTTTCAAAAGGTTGTTTTGAGCATATTTTATGATCTCTCCCATGACTGTGTTGAAATATATATGGATGATCAAAGACTTTATAGATATTATGGATAATAAAGTCTTTGATGAATCATCTATAATAACCAGCATGTATATGGATAATAAATACTTTATAGAAATATGTTAGAAGCTTTTTAGGACATGCTGGTTATTATAGATGATTCGTCAAAGACTTTATTAAAATTGTCACCCCATTGTTTGGATTGCTTACTAAGGATGCTAAATTTACTTGGACTAATGATTGTCCAACTAGCTTTCAATAACTTAAATATCTTCTCATAACAACTCCTATTCTGAGAGGGCTTGATTAGAAGAAGCCTTTTCACATCCATATAGATGCATCCAACACCACTTTAGAAGTTTTCCTTATCCAAAAATATGAATCTTTGAGTTATGCAATCTATTTTATCAGTAAGAATCTTCAAGGGGCTAAATTCAACTACACTATAATAGAGAAAGAATTTATTTCCATCATTTATGCCATGAATAGATTTTGACACTACATTATAGGTTACCAAGTATTCATCCACACAAACCATGTAGCAATCAGGTATTTAAAGAATGAACCTAATGTAACAAGCAGTATAATTAGATGGTTGCCTCTGCTACAGGAATTTGATATTAACATTATAGATAGATAAGGTAAGGATAATGTAGTAAAAAAATTTCTATCTCAATATAAAATGATGAGCACTGTCCTATTTTTTATGACTCCTTTCCTGATGAGCATTTGTTTGTAGTAACTATTTAATCACCTTGGTTCATAAATATTGCTATCTTATTATAGGATCACTGCCACAATATTTGTCACCTAGGGAGAAACAACATCTGATCCAAAATAGTAGACATTATTCTTGGATCATAGGATATCTCTTTATCACTGGACTAGATTCAGTTATGAGAAGATGTATCTGAGAAGATTAAGCTTATGACATTATCAGAACCTACCATGATGAACCTTATGGGGGTCATTTTGCTACCAAATGGATTGCTATGAAATTAATCACTACCAAATATTATTGGCCTTATTTTCATAAGGATGCCATGATGTATACCCATAGATGTGATCAATGTCAGTGTATGGGAAAACCCACTCACTATGATGAAATGCCATTACAACTACAACTAGTTCTAGAACTTTTTGACAAATGGGGATTGGATTTTATAGGTCCAATTGATTCTAAATCCAAAAACAAGGAATATATACTGGTGTGCACTAATTATATCAAAAAATGGGTTGAGGTCAAGGCCTTAACCCATGCATGAGAAGAGAAAGTAGCTAAGTTCTTTTATGATTAAATTTTCACCTGCTGTGAATTACTATGATCAATAGTCACGGACCAAGGACCAAAATTTACATCAAACCTCACAGTTGCCTTGGTAAAAGAATATGAAATTAGACACAAAAATTCTACCCCTTACCATCCTCAATAAAACAGTCAGGTAGAAGTTACAAATAGGGAATTGGAAAGTATCCTTACTAAGACTGTTAGTTTGCATATAAAAGATTGGTCAACTTGTATTTTGGAAGTAGTTTGGGCTTATAGAATCACTTGGAGAACTATAACTGGTTTCACTACATATGAACTAGTTTATGTTAAGATGTCTATTTTACCCATTGACTTTGAGCATAAAATATTAAGGAAAACACTCTATTTAGGTTTGGATGTTTCCCAAGATCAATAAGAAATGATCATGTAGCTGAATGCACTTGATGAACTAAGAAAGAAAACACTTCATCACACTAAAATAGTTGAAAGATAATGCATCAGATAGCATGACAATAACATCAAGACTAAGATTTTATATCTTGGTGACTGGGCACTCTTTTTTGACTCTGAATATAAGGATCATAAAGGAAAGCTATAGTCTAGATGGCTTGGGCCTTATGAGATTGAGCAAGTTTTTGACAACAAAGCTGTAAAGCTCATGACCATTGATTTTGTTTGGTTTTGATTGCTTTTTAATGACCACAGGCTCAAGATATACAAGAAACCATTTTACAAGGAAACTTTCACTTACCAACTTCTTGAAGAACAACATTTGTCTCTTCTTTATGAAGCAAATCAACCTATTCTTATATCCAAAGGGTATTTTTGTCAACCTTTCTATAATATTTTCCAAGAGCAGTAAAGCTTTCTATAGCCAAGAACAAGCCATTCATAATGGTTTGGTTTAGGCTAAATAAAATCTTACATCTTGGACTTCTACAATTCTAATTGAGTTGGGACAAAAAAAAGCATTACAAAAATAAAACTTTTTGTTTTCATATGTTTTTTCTTGTAGATTCATTCTTTTGGAGTATAAAAACACTTTCTTCTTTGCTACAAGATGAAACTTTTGCTACTATAACATATTTATTATTAATATAGGACACTTCCTATTACTGCAAGAAACATTTCTCAGTATTGAATGAATTATTATCACATTACATTCTCACAAAGCATTTTTTGTTCCAATCAAATGATAACACATGCTAGTACACCTCACATCCACCACTTTGACTCATCATTTATGCATTAATGAAAGGTATTCCTATAAGTACAAAGGTATTTATCTTATACTTATTTCATGTCATAAGTTTTAATTATTACTAAGATGATGGGTCTTAATGCTATTAAAATGCTATCATATCTTCCCTTTATAATGCCATCATGCGATATATTCTCCTCCATTGATTGACATGACCATTGAAGTGATGCTACCACCACCCCTTATCATTTCCATGAGCCATTCATGCATGTCAACTGCATCCTTTGAGGATAAGTGATAATTTATGTTGGGGGGATTTCCCATATTCAAATGGATTATCTCACTCCTATAGCAAAATATCAAACATTTGACCCAAAACTATAGAACCATTACTATAAGAGCTTAGACCCTACAATTGAAATTCCATCCTACAATATGGGAGGGGACTTGCTTAAACATGAGCTAATTGATATATCTCATTTGACCAATAACCTGGACATCTTGGTCTTATTTAAAAATGTAGGATGGACCCAATATTTTGATAAGATACATACTCTTGATAAAAGAATTGTAGAAGAATTTGCTGGTTCATTATATAACAACCTAGAAATAGTGAGATTAATGGAAAAAAAGCTAACTAAAACCATCATCAGTAGAGTAACTGGATTGTCATGAACAAGGTAAGTATGGTAGGAAAAGTTTGATTTTGAGGAAGAGAGGTAAAAATTTATTAGAGGAGATGAAAACTTGGAGACTTCAAAATAGGGAAATACACAATTATCATTACCAAGAAGATGGGCCAAAGTTTCTATGTCCATCTGTAGATATTTCAACTGTAAAGGGTGATATTACATGTTGCATGGCATTCACTTCAAATTCATGAATCATTTACAACATGGTATTGGGATAAATGTTCCCAAATTTTTGCTTAACATGATCACCAAAATGGTAGAGGCATTTTAAAGAGGTAATCCCAAAGTTCTTTCTCATCATTTTCTAATTTAGTTAATTGTTCAAGATTTCTTACAAAAGACTAGGCCTAACATAAGTTGGGAAGATTTTCTCCAAATACCTAGAAATGTAGGAAGTAATAGTGAGGGAAATATAGAAGAGGAAACGAAAGTACAAGAATAGATGACAGAAAAAAGCCTTCCTATAGAAACACAAGAACCTGTAGAAGAAAAACTTCCTACAATTCCACAAGAACCTATAGAAAAGGTCTTCCTATAGTCACACAAGAATCTATGGCAAGGACAAATCTATTAGAAGGGGATTCCACAAGCAAAGAATCTAGAAGAAGAAAGAGGAGAATCATTTTCCAACCTGACTCTAAGGAATATGAAGAAGAACTTCCACCTTCCCCTAAAAAGGCTAAGGTTACATCTCTTCCTCATAGATCCCATAGATTAAGAGGAAATATGGAAGGTAATATAAGAAATAAACCTTCTTCTATTATAGAAATTAATGAAGAATTTGGAGAAAAAAACTACCAGTAGTCATGAATCACTAGAGGCATTTAGTTTTGATAACCTTGAGACTAATAAGAAAAAATGTTTTAAAGAAGGCAATAAGGAGGTAGAGGAAGTAGAACACCATCCTAACAAATTAAAAGAAGAACTAATGCATAAAAAGGTATAACAAATGGAGAAACCCACCATATAAGTAGGACTTCTTACTTTGGAAAAATCCTTATAGGAAATAAAGTGATTAAGGAAGAAGTTATAGGATCAGTCAGGAGGAGGACAAGATGCTTCTCAACTACAACCCTCTTCTAAAAACCATCCTACATCCATTGTTTCACAACCTTCTATAGTAAATAAATAATAGGAAAAACCTTTAATTACCCAAGCTATCAGGTATAATTCTTCATCTACGGTGTCTTCTAAATTGATGAAATTGATAGACAATCAATATGAAAGTCTTAGGGCATTAAAAAAGGAGAATAAGAAATTGAAGGAAGAGGTTAGGTTGAAATAAGAAAGAATCTCCAAATTGTAGTAAAAAATTGAATATATGGCTTGTCTTACTCAAGAGATCATTGACTGTAGGCCTCCTGCAAGGGTATATTCAGTTTATATTGAGGAGAAATGGCATAAGTTTAAATTCATGAGAATTTACTATGACATGACTTATGAATTAATCACTCCCCTCTCTTTCTTTCAATTATATAAAGAGAGCCCACAAGAAGAACAAGCACAATTGTGTGAGTTTTATATTAATAACTATGTTGTGCCTTATGATAGGGAATGCAATCCTAACCTATATGTTAGAGATATCCTTTTAAAGGCATTTTAATCATATCTTATGAATGAGCAAATGAGAGGATGAGAGATGACTAAATTCAAGAAAAAGGAAAAGGAAAGCCAATTACTTATCAGAAGAGAGTCAGCTACACCTAAGATTGTGTTAATAGAATGGGATAACATCATGTTGCAGAAGAAAGTCAAGGCTTGGTTTGTAAAAAATTGTGATGCATCCCAAGATTGATACTTGGGATTGAGAACTTCCATTAGACCCACAACAAAAGAATCCTACATTAAAAGATGGAATGAGCTCACTCTCAAGCTAAAAAGGAAAGAGCCATATTCCCCTTCCAATTTAAAGGCAATATTTGATAGAATCACAAGATATATTCCGCTTGTAGGTGAAATGGGATCTCAACTATTGATCATAAATTTCCATCCCCCTCTATTTTGGTATCCTATTCTAGATTGGTAGGATAAAAATTCATTAGATGAAGCCAATGAGGTCAAAAATTGGAAGATGTATGAACAATGGCATGGATTTTATGCTTGCCTATCAAGTGATGCCATAGAACCTATGGTTTTCATAACTATTTGTGAAATTGAAATAAGCAAGTTTGTTGTTTATGGATGATCAAGGTCTTAAGTTGGGGTGTGATGAGCCCCAAAAATTTCATGTTTTTATCCTCATTTGTCACACTCATCCTTCTTGTTTATCATGCTTCTGAGTTACTTTTCCATAAAATTTCTATCCTCAATCAACCATAATCCTACAAATAACATTATGTTCTCATAGTCTTTGAATAGTTATAACTATGTCTTGAAATCAAATATATAATAGTTATCTTCTATTATAGGATGATTTTCTCTATAATGTGTTTTAAAGATGTTTTGAAGCAATAGGTGTATATCATAGATCATCTTGCAGCAAAAAATATCTCATCATGTGAACACATCCTACAACCACTATATAACCAAAGCTATGAATGAACATAATTTTATTCCTAGTTTAACTAACTAAAAAAAATGACAATAACCTCCATGGATCACAATAAGTATGCAGTTGAAGACTGAAATAGTTTTATTTGTCTTTAGGTAGTATTTCAAGATTCACATGATGGTGACCTTATTATAAGGAATCAATTTCTTAGTTTAGAATGTATATTGTTTTGTATAAAACAATATCCCATGTTGTATATATAAGTAACAATAGGGTTGAGAAAGTAGTAGATATCAATTAGAGAAATATATCAAAAGTACATTTTGTAAGACAGTTATTATTGTAATTTCCATAAAAAAATTCATTGTTGCATTTTAATTACTATGAAAAATAAATTTTGAGTCCATTTCATTGTTGTAAGAAGAAGGATTCAAATTGGAGATAGAAAAAGGAAGGCCCCCCTTCAAAATTCTTACAACAATCCAACCTGTTAAATAACTAAGCATGTTATTTAGTTTCTTTATGTATTGTATATTTTATTTTTGAATCATGTGATTTCCAATCTACATAGAATTATTTTAAGGAATCTTCCAAAGATAAAATAGTGTAATCATTAAATTCATAGTATTTTATTCATGTTCAATTCTAGCATTCCATTTACTACATGGCTTTAGCATTTTATATTACAACATATGGTCAAATTAGAAGATTGAGTGTGCACATATAGTGACATCATCCTATCAAGTTTATATCATCAGATTGATATTTAAATAAAGTAGAAGATGCAGGTCTATGGTAACTCTCATTATTCATTCTGATCAAGAGAAGTATATTTGATTTTGAATCAACTGCTAGTCATTATCTTGATACAATAAATACCTGAGTTTATACCCTTTTTCCATTGTTGAGTGAGGTTGGCTTGTTACTTCTCACTCATCAATGTTGTTTTCTTTTTTATGCACTTTTTTACATTGATTATTGAGATGTGGATTTTTATTTCTCACTCATCAATGTTGTTTTACCATTTTTTTTAGTCTTTTACCATTTTTTTTTATTACTATCTTGTTTGATATGTATCCTTGGTTTGACTTGGTGAGTTTGCCTTTCTTACTTAAGGATATGTTGTTTGAGTTTTTTGATCTTTAGTAGCCTTAGATTTTTGGTTACCTGATTTACTGTTATTGTTTAAATTATTAATTTAGTCTAACATAACACTTGTATCCCCAACTTGCCAAATTTACCAAGTACATCCCGTCCTCATAGCACTAGCTATCTTGGCTTTTATTATGTTTGTTTGTTTTTGATATTTAGTTTTGTATTCTTGGGTTTGTCAAAAGCAATCTATGTGTCCTAAAAAATCAAAACTAAAAATAAAGTAGACAACTATTCAATGATAAAGGTAAGTAAAGGTATGCATTACCTTTACTTTTTAGTTATTTACTTTTAGTTATTTTTGCTTTAAAATACTACAACTTTTTTTTTAACCTCAATGTTTTGTGTTACTATGTTCTTTTTTGAAGCACCATTCCCTGTTACACCTTAGTGACATGTGATGAGATTTGAGTGGGTCATATGTATACATATTATATTTTCAACATTTTATTAAATATTGACACTTTACATCTTGCAGGAACCTATTGAGATTAAATCTCTCTGAGTACACATGTTAAAAGGTACACCAAGAAAGGGGTGGAAATACCATTAGTGATTCGTATGATTTTTGTCCCTTATTACCACATTATTACTAATCTATCTAGCTCTTAAAACCATTAACTAAGCTAATACTCATCCCTTGCACACTTTTTTAATCTTTTTCCACTTTTCATCCCTCTTTTCCTCTTTTCATCCCTCTTTTCCTCACCTTTATCCCCTTTCACCAGTTGACTATACTAGGTCGACTAGGTTGACCCTATAAAATTTTTAGCCTTTGATTAATATACAAGGTCAACTGAGTTGAACCTATACTATTTTGGTTATTTTTCACTTGGAGTTTCATTCACCCTTTGGCTGACCTAACTCAGGATCTAGTGATTTATCTCTTGAAAACATATAGGGTCAGCTCGATTGACCTGATATAATTAACATATTTAGAAGGATTTAGGGTGAAATCCACCTATAAATATAATATCATTTAATCATTATTTATATATATAATCAAGAGTTATTATTCGCTCACACTTATTTACAATCTACTCTTCCACCATTCTACTTGAAGAGTCTTAGCTTAGAGTTTCTACTTGGAGAATCTAGTCTTGTGGATAAGTCTTGGATGATTTGGCCTTAATTATCCTTTAAAACCATAATAACCTCTTGAGAAGACCATTTTTTCAAGGGATATATTGAGTCTTAACATGTTCAAATTCATGTAAGTATATTCTAAATTTGTTCACCTCTCTTTAGTAGATATAAGTAGTATAAGTATTGGATCAAATAATATTAATCTTCATATTCCATGTATTAGGTTCTTACTTATAATTATATTAATTTATATTCTCCTATACATGTTTTGATTGATTTACTAACCCCTCATGTTGTGCCACAAGCTTTGGTGTATACTAGATTATAATTACTTTCTTGTTATTAGAATAGAGTGAACATTAAACCTAAGACTCTTTTAGGGTTATCGAATGATTGTGTTAGAATATATAATTTGGAACCCTTCCTATCATGGTGTATTTTGATAAGTGATCCCCTAATCAAGTCTAGCAGATCTCCATATTGGTCATGCTCTCACTTAACAAATGTATTACCAATCTAAAGTGTAGGTATGCTCTATCTTCTCTGAGTCAGGATTGATTTATAGACATGACGAATTTATGATTGCATATAGTGCCCACTCAAAATAAACTTTCCCAAGAGCATACAATAATCAAACTTCATTGGATCAACCTTATGTTCCATCTTCCTATGTCAATGAGTCCTTCAACCAAGCTTTCATGGTAAATTTGGAAACTATGCCAGCTATGACTCAAGATGAAGTGCCAAATGGAGGAGTGACTGATGAGAAGGGTACTCAAGTGGGGTCTACATTAGTCAATTATCAAAAATATGATTCATGTGTATTCAATTATCAAGGTTAGTCAAGCATTTATGCAAGTTTGATAACTACAACAATAAAGAGGAAGAGGAAGGCAGTTGAAGAAGCTCAAAGGGATACTAATGGTTCTTGAATGAATGTTCAAAAAAACACAAGGGTAGGTAAGTATAATAATTTTCATATATCACAATTAACTCATAGAGATAAAAATGTTATAAGTGCTTTCATACCTCATAATTCTTAAAGTGTAGGCAACATGATTCCTACTAGTGGACAAAAAAAATTTAGTGGTCCTTTCACTAACATTGTAGATCAAATTAAGAGGTCTCATGTGAATGTGTCAATGTGGGATACATTAGAAATACTTGGACAAGTATACCTACTTTAATAGGAGTTATCCAAACTTAGTTTGACAACCAAATAGCCTAGTATTAATGAGACAACCTTGATAAATGCATTGAATCCTAGTGAAGGATAATCAAGCAAAGTTGAAAAGGTAGACAAACCTCCTCCATTATACCTATCCATCATTATTGGAGTTACCTTGGTACATAATTGTCTTATTGATATTTGAGCTAGTACTTGTGTCATGCCCAAGTAACTAGTTGAAAAATTGAACTTAAAGTAGGAATCTCATGGTAAAGGAGTGCTATAATTGGATAGGTCAGTTGTCAAGACCATTGGCATAATTATAGTTTGAAAATTGGTCCTTCATGCTTGTACTACCTTCACCATTTCTCAAGATTTTATAGTGGTAGATGTGCCTCCTCATTGATATTATCTTGATATGATTCAAATATTCAATATATGCAAAAATACCCTTAAGGTAGGGAAACACCATATAATAATCCTTTAGGAAAAATTTGAAATATTATCCATATCCAGTAAAAAATTTGTGGAAAAATTTGCAACCAATCAAAAGTTATTGATGATTCAAAAAAAAACTAGGGTTTCACTCCACAAATTTCCCAAATCGAAGCTCTGATACCACTTGTAATGATCTTGATATACAATATATGCATAAATACCCTTAAGGTAGGGAAACACCATATAATACTCCTTTAAGAAGGAATAACTCCACAATGTCTCTTTGAGGGGAGAACCTCCAATATCCTCTTACAATAGAAGACTTAATGCCTACTTGATATATTTACCATGATAATCATCTCCTATATATAGACATCTATCTAACCCATGGATGTGTAACCTCCTAATCCCAATGTAGGCAGACCATTACCCAATGTACTAATTCCAAAAGTTACTCCATTATCCTAATATATTATACCCATATAGATAACTAAGGGGATGTGTGCCACATGTCAACATCTCCATCAACCCATATACATTAATATATCATATCCCTAGGTACATAACATTACTTCCCTCCTTGACATGTTTTGTCCCCGAACATAGGAAGAAATCAAATAATGAGTGTGCTTCAAATAGTTGCACACTTGTCTCCAATATCGATCATCTAGCCATCTATATGTGATCTTGGCACGTGATATCTCTCCAAGCTTGTTTCCAAATTCCATTGTGCTCCTCTGATTTCGTTCATGATCATAATAGGTATTCTTCCATGCATAGTCATAGTGATTTCCCCATTCATTCCATGTGCCATAGTATTTTTTCTTTAGAGCCAAATTATTTGAACCCTCTTCTTCTTCTTCTTCTTTATCATCATTATTTTTTTCCCTCTTCTTAAAATCACAACATATCACTTAAAACAACTCAAAAAAGTTTGAAATTTTGACTGTGCTTCTCTTATATTTCTAATAAAAATTTTGAATAAAAATTCCCTATATTTTGGAAGATATAGAGAAATTAGTATAAAACCTAAAATAGAAATAACTCCTCAAAAATAATCATAAAATATCTATTTTTTTACTATGACTTATTTGAAATATTATCCATATCCAGTAAAAAATTGTGGAAAAATTTGCAACCATTCAAAAGTTATTGATGATTCAAAAAACTAGGGTTTTGCTCCACACAAATTGCCCAAATCGAAGCTCTGATACCACTTGATATGATCCTGATATGATTAAAATATTCAATATATTTAGAAATACAATTAAGTTATGGAAACCGTATAATACTCCTTTAGGAATGAATAACTCCACAATGTCTCTTCGAGGGGAGAACCTCCAATATCCTCTTACAATAGAAGACTCAATGCTTACTTGATATCTTTACCATGATAATCATCTCCTATATATAGACATATATCTAACCCATGGATGGGTAACCTCCTAATCCAAATGTAGGCCGACCATTACCCAATGTACTAATTCCATGAGTTACTCCATTATCCTAATATATTGTACCTATATAGCTAACTAAGGGGATGTGTGCCACATGTCAGCATCTCCATCAACTCATATACATTAATATATCATATCCCTAGGTACATATCACTCATTTTGTACTTTATTTGTCAAGAGAGTTCACTACTAAGATTGGATGTTATCTAAATTTAGATTGGTCTACCATGGTATTTAGGACTAGATATGATGAAAAAATGACAATCAAATCAGAGCCTCTTTCTACTTTTCATGTAGATCCATATGTGACTTACACTTCTAACATGAATTATAATGTCATTGAGGAAGATGATCATCCTAGTGATTAAGAACATTTAATTCTTACTGATGTTATTTTTATTTGTATCTTGATGAGTGGGGAGTTGAACAAGGTGAATTTGAAGACATTGTTCTTAGAATTTACATAATTCATGAAGATTATGATGGAGTTATTGAGGCATATCCTGATAACATTCAAGAACAAGTTACATGAGGAAACTACCTTGTACACATGGAAAATGATGTAAGTATCCTAGTTGTGGCAAAACATGAAAGTCCTTGTGAGCACCTCAATTCTTTTCTAAAGAAGAGAACACTCTTGAACTTGAACCAAAAGAAGAAGCAAATGATATGTGGTGATAGGTCAATGCCATTGTGCAAGAATTTGAGGAATTGAGTAGTCCTGCAACCTTTCAAAGGAGTACATACTTAATGATGATCCCAACCATGTTCCTAATGAGCATAAGAAAGAGTTTGAGATCTCAGTTGAGTAAGAAACAACCATGGTAAACCAATAAGTTCTTGGTAGATATAAATAAAATCTTGATTACTCCCAATATAAGACATTTCATAATTCAAATGTACGTGAAGTTGAGAAGGATGTGATGATCTCCATTGATCAAGTTGAAGAATGCCAAGTGAGTATGTCAAATTTTAATCAAGCTACCAGCTCAAACATGTTTATTGGAGATCTAGATGCAGTTTTCATGAGATCCCAAAAGTACACCTACAGTCATTAGAAACTCCAACCCTGGTAAGTCTTATAACTATATCCATAAGTAAGATTTCATTGACACATATGACTCATATAATGGACTATTTTTATGGATCAGTAGTGATTTAATGAGAATTTTATTTGACCCTAGTTGAATAAATGAAGACTAGTTATTCACCTTAAGTTTCTTGAGGTATTGTACGTATTAGGATAGGTGTGCTTTACTTGAGTCCATTGTGTGTGTTTTCCCTAAGTGTTTATGAGATTATAAGTGTGAGTTTTGTTTATTATTTTGTGTGTTTATTTCCTTGTTATGTGTGGTGTGTTTTGTGTCCTTTAAAATTCTTGTCAGTGTTAATACCATTGTATAGGTGAATTCATTTTATAAGGATAGGAGAAGGCAAATGGTCCTTAGCATAACAGGGATGCTACCCTTAAGAAATTGCCAAAATGTTGACCAAATTTGACCTTAGGTCAGATTAGGTCAACTCCATATATATTTAAACTTTATGTAGGGTTTTGATAAGTCATAAAATGGTCACATAGTCATTAGTGAAGTCACATAAGATGTTTAACCTGGTGTCATATTTGTGTAAGTTAGTCTTACATCATCTTAGGCCATATTTTGGGTCATTTAATGAATTGTACGATTTCCTATCAAAGGATAAATGTTATCAAGATGAAACATAATGTATAATATGTTAGAGACTATTAGATAACTATTTTGAAATTGAAAAGGAAGTACGTTCAATGTGGAAAGGAAGATATCACTTTAAAATTAGGTCATTTTAAGTTGTTATATAGATTATAAGATAGTTTTAGCACTTGGGAAGACTTTAAGAGAGTCCCTTTAGATTATAAAAAGTCATTTTTAGGATTAATAAGCTTTAATAGGTCCAAAATTTCCAAACACTGACCCCTCTCTCATTGCTCTCTTGGGTAGGTCAAACAAGTCAACCAAGTTCCCTTCAGTATGAACAAAAGGAAGAGAGTTAAACTGAGTGCACTCATTAGATATTATTACTCCATTTGTAATTATTTTCCATGGTAATATATTCTAGTTTGGTGTTATATGATTCATGAACCATCACTAAGAATGTTGGTAACTCTAAACTGCCTTCACATCCCCAATGGCTTCAGCTTTCTCATCTATTTTTATTGGTATGTGTCAACCAAGTAGTGAACATGGTATTATAGATAATGCAAACTCTTTTAAATTTTTTTAAAACTAATTTTTTATGTGTGAAGGTTAGTAGATTATAATAAAAATCTCACTGTGCTAAGCAATGAACACCATTAAGGTCTGTAGATAGGTTTTTTTGGTTGTAGAGTTCTATCTTCCTATGAGTGACTTCAGAACCAAGGTAGTACACTGGTTCCAACTTCTTGAAGTATGGTGATTAGTTTATTCATTAAAGTTTTGTACCCAAGAAGCTCAATTTTAGTAAGGATAGGTCCAGGAATACAATTACACTTTCTTATGACGGTCACCTACAATCAATAATTGGAAACATGCCTTCAACAGTCCTTTCAAGGTTTTGATAAAGACTCTCAAGGTGAAGATAGTAAGATTAATCCATTTCAAGGATTAAAGATTGGTTGTGAGAACCAATTAAACATAGATAGTCATCTATGGTACAAGATTGATAAAGTTACAAATGGGATTGATTACCTTAACTTCTTCAAGAAAGGGATCTTGCCTACACAGTGTCATTTATTGGTTGAAGACCATGAGGTCTATGTGAGACTACTATTTTTTTTATTGTAGCTTAGGATTAAAAGTAATGTCAAGACATGAAATTAATTTGATAAGTAAGATAGAATGAGGTTTTAGTGACTTTCAATTCAACCAATTTTAATTGTAGACATTCGGTAAACTACAGCCCCATTTGAGCCTAAATGAACCTATAGTTTGTAACTGACTTATACACTGCTGATAATGAAATGACTATATGATCCCAGATCAAGAGGAAAGTCCATTAAAGTGTGATATTTATAGTGATTGGAATATAATAAAGGATGTGAGTATAGTGTCCAAGCATATGACCAAATACAAAAAAATTTCATTCTCTAAATGAGTACTTATAGTCTGACATAGTCATAGATTAACTCATACTAGGGAAAGTAGAAATCTTGGATAATGATAAAAAATATGAAGTGAGTGAATATGTATAAACTAATTATATAATGGTGATGTGAATTTACACGTATCTCTTAGACAAACATTAACATCTAATGATTCCTTTGAATTCGTCTAAGTTGCCACCTACAAGTGACACAATCAACATAGTCTATAGACTAGCCTAAGCAGATGAAAGGTGCAAGTGGATAAGATTAATAGAGATATACGATCAAAGGGATATATTAAATATAATATCATAGTGATAAAATCACATTTCATGTGATTTTGAAATGTAAAAATAGAGTAATTATTGGCTTTTCAAGCTCAACCTACAATCAACTAAAACCCTGCCTGCAGTCACAGTCCTAAAAGCTAGTCTTGAGGGATTTGAGGTGTTGAGACTTATAGAGTGGGAAAAAAGTTTTGAAACCTGATATAGGGTGTCCTCATAACTTTATAAAACCATCCATAACCTAAATTTGTTTAGACAAATATGGGATATTCCCTCTATTTTATCTCAGATAGAGGGTACTCCACATGTAACCTAACCTACAATTTGAGTACATGGCAAGTGAAATGATGAAAGATAAAGTATAAAGTAACTATGATAATATGTAAAAATTTTAAATGAAGGTGAATAAAGTGTTCAAATTTATTACATCCATTGTATCACTTACAAGTGGATATATACAAAATTAAACATAATTAGGCCTTTTAGGCCTAAACCCTCAAAGTGCCTTGGTCCATATGACTATATGATCCTTCCAATATATTTGAGTAAATTTATGGGAAATTTGAGGGTGGATTTGATATATCATTTTGTAGAGAGCATTATAAAATTGGCCATTTTAAACTAATTCTCTCTCAGAGGTACTTAGAATGCATTATAAAACATCGAGACCCATGTTCTTTCACTCATATCTATATGTATTTTGTGCATGGTGCCAAAATAATATATGGGTGTTTAAGGAGGGCCCTTATCTTTTCCTTAGTGGAATTTTTTTAGAGGTTTAACATTTTGGATTTTATGAATCATTATTAACAAGTAAAACCTCCTAAAACCCTATCAAGAATCCGATGGAGAAAATATCATTGGAAATGCATCAAAAAGTGCTCAATTAACTTGGAAAACATTATATACATACTTGGAAATATCATAGGCTCCTCAACATCCACTATTATTATATAATCACTCGTACAAATAGGATTAATTCTCTATCTTTTACAAAAATTAAGGAGTTTCATAGGTACGGAAGTGAATGAGCAGATAAAAGTCATTGAGGGATGTGTGTAGAGACTTATTCCAAATATACATACTCAATTTTAACCATAGTGATGCATGAAAGTACCTCTGCTAATATATTTGAAATAGATAGTCTTAGATAGATAGTGAGAAGGCTAAGTGACTACCTAAGTGTGATGGTGAGAAGAGTATCATTGAATATTTTAAGGTCTATTTGATATACCAAAGGAAAAATAGGCTTTGAAAATATGTCATAATACCTATAAAATTCATCTTATTTAACAACTATAGGTCACTCAGGTGACAAGTGTGAATACAAGCCTAGAAGGGCTAGTGAGTGACTACAAATAGTGAATGACAAGTGGTGTAGTAAGAATTATTTTTTGGAGAAGTGTATATGACTATCACATATTGTTTCAAACTTCCTAAGATAAATAAAATGTGTCAAAAACTTCCTATGGATGTTTTTAATAAATCAAGTGAACTTCTCATCATCAAGACAATTTCAAGAAGGATGGTAAAAAGCCGTTATGCCAACTTGAGGGAGCATGATAAACTCCAGGTGGAAAATTTTCCATGAAAAATTAATGACCTATTTTACACTTCATTCTCTTGCATTATAATGGGTTCTCATAGTTTTACACTTGGAATTATGACCCTTCCACTTCTCTTCTTCTCTCTCCTTTCCTATGCTCTATGTATTTAAGCCTTTTTAAATTTGTAATGAATCCATAATCAGTATGGCAAAGAACTATTGGTTTTGACATATAATTTGACTTTGAATAAAGGTTTATTAAGTTTATTCATTATCTTCAATATATTTCCTAAGTGTTTTAAGTGGTTTATGCAGTTGACAAGTGATGAATATGTTCTCCTTACTTCCATTCTACTCTTGCATGTTTTATATGAGTGATATCTCTTCTAACAGGTTTCATAAAGTGTATGTGTTTTTTAAGTTTGTATTTAATTTTGAGATGAACTAGTAGTGTTTAGTATCAAACATTTTTTTCACCCAACTCTAGATATACATAACAATTTGCCTCTATGAAAAATACTTATGCTAGAAGAACATAGACTTGAGGTTAGTTTTAGTAGTCTCATTTCTTAGTGAAGATGAAAATGTGTTATGTGGATTTATCTTTGGTGTATCACCTTCATTATTTTATGATTTATATATGTTTCATTATTCCCTTTTCACCCCTAATAGTGATTAGTCTAGTTTAGTGTGTGAGCTTAAAGATAGATCAAGGGAGCTAGCCCTTTCAAACCTAGAGATCACATTAGAGATTTTTCAATGATGTCATAGAGGTGTCATGGTGAGTGGATGAAGTGAATTTATATTCTAAGTCATAATGATAAAGTGTGAAATGTGCTTGTCCTAGTATGCTTGAAGGAGGCTTGGTTGATCTTCAATTTTGGCATGGTTAGAGATGTTTAAGGATAAGTATAATGAGTTGATAATGTGAAAGGGGTCCTATCAAAGGTCAAGAATGATTTGATTAATTATTTTCATGAATGTATTTCATTTGTTTGATCATTTTTTTCATCTATAAATTTTGGTTCTAGTGGTAAAAAATCTGAGTAGGTAATTTGCTAACATCATCATTGCCACGTGTGGATGAGTTAGGGGGAGTTGGTCATTTGGTTATGATCAAATTTGTGCCTAATTTTTATGTGATAAATTTTAAGTCATGTGATGAAGTTAAAAAAAGGATATTCTAGTTCAAATTTGGGCTCCTAGGTAGTTTGACTGTGTTTTCCCCTACTTGGCCAAATTTGCAATGTAGCAAGAAGAACTGAGTAAGCATATTGATATAGTCATATCTCACATATGTGGAAGTTATAGGAGAATTTGATGATATGGGATTTTTTATTTTTATGCATAGTTTATATTAAATAAATATAAATTCATGTGATAAATTATGACAAAAGATATGCATGTCAAATTTGGCCTTTCTAGATAGTTCTTGACATAGTTGGCTCTGTGGCAGAAAAATTTGAATGAGAAGATTGATGGAATTATATATTACACGTGCAAAGGTTTTAGGATAATATTTATATATGGTTATATTTTAATATGATATGATATCATATGGTACAAATTTTATAACATTCACTTAATCAAAACAAAAGATATGACTGTGTAAAGTTAGCTTTCTAGGCAGATAATAATGGTCCCCATACTTAGTCTATTTTACATGATGTTAAAGATTACAACCAGATGGAGATATAATGGATCATGAGTGATAATAAATTGAATATATATGGTGCATATCAAGTAAAATAGGTAAAAGCATTTTTTTGTTAATGATGTTAAAGTTTGATCTCCTTGCAAAAAGATCAACAGAGTGTGTTCATTCCAAAATGTCTGGAAACAATGAGATGAGGACTAGTGCTCAATGTTTATCAGTATAAGTCCTAAAAAAGGAATGTGTGGGTACAAATTATAATGATCATGGGGTTTATGATCAAGATCAAATGATGAGAACTATAATATAAAGAACTGGCTAATCCACAAAGATCAACGGTTCACATTGAGTCAATATTGTAAGATTGCATGAGATGAGGCCAACTGTTTGAGGTTTAACATTTGGAAATGACACACTATGAGTTAAAGGTTAAGATTATTAAAATAATATTTATGGTTCATTATTTATATAATTTATTGATTAAATGAGATGCGATCATGGTGTTTGAAGTTTAATTTTAACCATTTGGATTTAAATATTTGAATTTAACAAAGGAAAGACCAATGCCTGGTTTTTGAGCCATAAATTTTGATATATGTATAATTTTACCATGGTGTAAAAATAATTTTTTTAGAGTAATGAAACTTACATATGATAATATAAATTTTAATTTTTTAAAGTTTGTATAGTAAAAGTTATGAAGGTCTAAATTTGACTGTGTGTTCGTGCATGTTCTGCAAGTAACTCGAGAAGGGTATTTGAGCTCATTTTGATGGTATTTCAATGTATCATGATGAAATATATATTTACGAGTGTTTTATACTCCATTAGTACCATCTATGCAAATTAATAAGGTTTGAAAAAATTTATGTAGTATGATCAAAGGTTTAGAAGTCGATTGTGTATTCATTCATAGTCACTATGTACATAAAATGTTGTTTGAGAAAATTGTGCTTAAGAATAAGGGTACTATGATGGTTATTAGAAATTAAGGGGGACCTATAAATCATGTGTAATGGTTATATGCATTTTTAAGTGTTCCTATGTTATTCATTTTCTTGAATAAGTGTCAAAGAGGTGAATGGGTCTTCATAGGACCTAAAAGGTGACTTAGGCTTATTTGAAAGAGGGTTGTGCCTTAAGTGTGAGACATGTTAGATGAATTAAGGGTGAAGGCATGTATTATGGTAAAAAATTAAATATTCCAGACTTGATAATTCATGAATGATCTATATATTTTAAAATTAAAAATGATGGTTTCTAGACTTGTAAGAGACTAGTGCAAGGCTTGTGTGAGAGTGGGAGCATTAAAGCGAAGGATAGAGAAGATTAGGTATGCCTAGTTGATGGGTTGATAAGAAAAATAATTTTTTTATTATGTTTATGACTTACATGTTATAATTATAATGATATATTAGTGATTTTATAGTTTGAGGATATGAGAAGAGGTCTAAGTGTACATATGAGGATAGTTTGAGTGAAGAAGGAATGAGATTATGGCATGCCTATGTGAGAGGCCTATATGAGATAGAAAGGAATTTTTATCAAGGGTTATAAAATAAATATCCATCATTGATTTTTGAATACATTAGTTCTAATTTTGAGATGTTCACTTAAAAGGAGATTCTAAAGGACTTGATCTTCTTTAGGGGTAGTTGTTCCTTGTGAAATAGGTGTTTCACTAAAGACCTTTAGTCAGGAGGACTTGATCAAGATTTATGATCTAAATGACTTGACTAGTCTCTTGTTTGTAATTTTTTATAGGATAATTAGTCCATGTGTTATAGGCTTGAGAGTGGGGTTTATTCCCCATGAAGGTTTCTATAGGAACTATGTGTTGTGTGTTTGATCTTGTGTATGAATTGAATGAATGAGATCTCTTGTTAATGTTACTTGATCAAGTTGATATATGCTGATTGATTAATAGTTTGAAAGGATTGTAATTAAAATTAAAATATTTGGGTTCATTGATTCACCCCCCTTTAGTGATTGTATCTCTAACAGATCATCTCTTATATAGCTTGTCTATGAGGAGAGATAGTTCCATGTTATCCTAAAATTGAGAAGTTATACTTGACTTATTTAAGGTGAAATTTTAGGATATAATAGTTTTGGCATGCTGGTGGGACATGAACTCTAAGAATATTATTAAAGGTAGATGATATCTTTGACAACAAGGAGTTTTAATAGTCTACTTCATGTAGTATCTGGTAACTCCAACATTTCAATCATGGTTGCAGACTAGTGCACTCTTTTATGCCTAAGGTAAACACAAGGTCTCTCACCAAAGTCATTCATTTTGAGTTTAAATAGCTTCCTCATTACTCATACAAAGAAAGTATATTTTAAAACACCCATCCATACCCAAATAATTTATATCTTGCTCATAAGCCTATAATAAAGTTATTGATTACCCCACTCTTGCGGAGTCCTAAAGCCACTATGGCAAGAAACTTTCCTTTTATTTCTTTTAATGTCTATGGTCCTCTAAGACTTGCCCACTATGATGATATCCCCATATATGCCATCAAAAGTGTTCCATCATACACTGATGATATTTACATCACACCAATTAATCTTATAAAAAATATTTCTAACTTATGCAATATCCATTACATCATAGAGGAGAATATTGAAATCAGTTTTGTTGGCTATTTCCTTCAAATTAAAAGATATTGACTAACATGGAACATTTATACCTAAATCAATCACATGGGATGAGTTGGGAGATGCATTAAGAACAAGATTTAATGACCAAATTTACAACTTGTCACTAACTAAGTAACTAACCAACATAAGAAGAGTACCTCAATAAATCTTTTAAGACTTCAACACAAGATTTTAGAAGACATGGGATAGAATCCCAATCTTGGCAAGACCAACAACTCACCTTGTTTTCCTTTACTATCTTAAAGCATTTGATAGTGATATTTCAATGGTGATACAATATATGGGGGTTAAAACTTTTCCCAATGCTTATGAAGTGGCCATTAGGGTAGAGAATTATTTGATTTTAGGCTGGGAAGATTTCCCCAGACCTGCCATACCTAATTTTTCTAATTTGTAAACTCCTAAAATTGTTGTTACTCCTAGTCTTGAACCTAAACATAAGCCTGTTACTCCTAGTCAACCAAACAAATCCAATGAGATATACAAGATGAGAGTTATGGAGTAAGAGATCCTATGTATAAAGAGGATTATCTAATAATAGTAAGTTAAGGCTTTCGAAAGACACTATCAACCTAATCGGTCCTACCCCAACTATCAAGGAAATAGACCTCCTTTCCAAGGTCATACTCAAGTTTAAGGATAGATGGTCTAATCTAAGTCATATGGTGGTTACAATCCCAATGCTCCTTCTACCTCAAGGGCACTAGTGTCTAGTCAAAATAACCTTGCCTAAGAGCATAACAATCAACCTTCATTAGATAAAACTTATTATCCATATTCCTATGTCAATGAGTCCTTCAACCAAGCATTTATGGAAAATTTAGGAATTATGACAGATATGACTCAAGTCAAAATACCAAATGGAGAATTGATTGATGGGAAGAGTACTCAAGTGGGGTCTACATTGGTTAATTGGTAACAAGAAGATTTATTTCTAGTCAATTATCAAGGGCAGTCAAGCATTGATGCAAGTTCTATAGCTATAAACACAAGGAGTAAGAGGAATGTAGTTGAAGAAGCTCAAGGGGATTCTAATGGTTCTTCAATGAATGTTCAAACAAACACAAGGAAATTTATGTATAATACTATTCCAAATGCTCAAGTAACTCAAAGAGATCAGAATGTTAGAAGTGCTTTCATACCTCAAAATTCTCAAAGTGTAGGCAACATGATTCCTACTAGTGGACAAGTAAAAGTTAGTGTTCATTTCACTAAAATTGTATAGAAAATGAAGAGGTATCATGTGAATGTGTCAATGTGGGATACATTGGAAATACCTGGACAAGTAGACCTACTTCAAGAAGATCTGTCCAAACTTAGTTTGCTAACCAAATAACCTAGTAGTAATGAGACATCCTTGATAAATAAATTGAAGCCTAATTAAGGATAATCAAGAAAATTTTAAAAGGTAGACAAACCTCCTCATTCTATCTATCCATCATTATTGGAGATGTCTTGGTACATAATTATCTCATTGATAGTGGAGCTAGTATTTATGTCATGCCCAAGAAAGTAATTGACAAATTGAAATTAAATATGAATCTCATGCCAAAGGAATGATACAATTGGATGGGTTATCTACCAAGACCATTGGCATAATCATAGGATTGAAATTGGTTCTTCATGATTTTTCTACCTTCACCATTTCTCAAGATGTTGTAGTGGTAGATGTGCCTCCTCATTTTTCACTTTGTTTGTCAAGAGAATTCACTACTAAGATTGGAGGTTATCTGAATTTAGATTAGTCTACCATGGCATTTAGGACTATATATGGTGAAAAAATGACAATCAAATTAGAACCTCTTTCTAGTTTTTGTGTAGAGCCATATGTGCCTTAAACTTATAACATGAATTTCAATGTCATTGAGGAAGATGATCACCCTAGTGATCAAGAAACTCTAACTATTATTGATGGTGTATATGATTTGTATCTTCATGAAGGGGGAGTTGAACAAGGTGAATTTATACAAACTAGTCTTTGAACTTACATAATTCATGAAGATTATGATGGAGTTAATGAGGCAAATATTGATAACATTATAGAATAATTTACATGGGGAAACTACCTTATACACATGGAATATGATGTAAGTATCCTAGCTATGAAAAAAAATGATAGTCTTTGTGAGCACTCAATTCTGCTTGCTAAAGAATAGAACACTCTTGAACCTAAAACTCAAGAAGAAGTAGATGATATGTGGTGATAGTTCAATGCCATTACATAAGAATTTGAGCAGTTGAGTAGGCCTACAACCTTTCAAAAGGAGTACATACCTAATAATGAGCCCAACCATGTTCTAAATGAGCATAAAGAAGAGTTTGAGATCTAATCTAAACAAGAAACAACTATGGGGAACTAAGAAGTGATTGGTATATCTAAAGATAGTCTTGATGACTCATTACAAAAAAAATTCATAGTTCACATATACTTGAAGTTGAGAAGGTTGTGATGATCTCTAATGATTAGGTTGAAGACTATCAAGTAACCATGTCAAATTTTAAGAAAGATTCTATTTAAAACATGTTTTTTTAGAGATCTAGATGGAGTGTTCATGAGAGCTCCAGTTAGCACACTTACAATCACTATAAGCTCCAACCATCTTTTGATTATATCCACAAGCAAGTGTTCATTGATAAATATGCCTCATATAATGGACTATTTTCATAGATCAGTAGTGATGCAAGGAATATTGTCTTTGACCATGGTTTAAGTAATGAATACTAACTATTCACCTCAAGTGACTTAATGTATTATACATATGGGGATAGGTGTCCCTTGCTAGAATCTATTGTGTGTTTTCCCTAAGTGTTCATGAGAACACAAGTGTGAGTTTTGTTTCTTGTCTTGTGTGTTGGTTTCCTTATTGTGTGTGGTGTATTTTGTGTCCTTTCAAAGTATTTTCAATGTTAAGAATAGTGTATAGGTGACTCCATTTCACAAGGATAGGAGATGGAAACCAGTCTTTAACATGGCATGCATGTAACCCTAAGAAATCACCAAAATGTTGACCAAATTTGACCTTAGGTCATATTAGGTCAACCCCCTATATATTTAAACTTTATGTAGGGTCTTGCTATTTCGTAAATGGTCACATGGTCATTAGTGAAGTCACATAAGATGTTTTACCTTGGTCATATTTGTCTAAGTTAGTCTTATGTCATCTTAGGCCATCTTTTGGGTCATTTAATGAATTGTATGTTTTCCTATCGAAGGAAAAAGGTTATCGAGATGAAATATAAAAATACAATATATTAGAGACTATAATATAACTATTTTGAAACTAAAAAGGATGCAAATTCAATGTGGAAAGGAAGAGATCACTATAAAATAAGGTTATTTTTAATTGTTATACAAATTAAAGGACAATTTTGGCATGTGGGAAGACTTCAGGAGAGTCCCTTTAGATTCCCAAAAGTTATTTTTAGGATTAAGAAGCTTAAATAAGTCCAAAAATTTCAAAAACTGACCCCTCTCTCTCATTTCTCTCTTGGGAAGGTCAAATAAGTCAATCGATTTCCATTCAGTATAGACATAAGGAGGATAGTTACGCTGAGTGTACTTGGTGGCTATTAGTAATCCTTTCATACTTACTTACCATGGTAATAGCTTTTAGTTTGGTGGTCTATGTTTCATGAACCATCACTAAGAATGTTGATAACTCTAAACTAATTTCACATCCCTAATGGCTTCAAGTTTCTCATATATTTGTATTGGTCTAAGTCAACCAAGTAGTGAACATGGTCTTGCAGAGAATGCACACTCTTTTCATGTTGTTTGTAATTGGTTTTTAAAGTGTGAAGATGAGGAGATTAGTAGAAACATCTCACTGTGCTAAGTAATGAAAACCATTGAGGTCTATAGAAAGTTGTTTTCATTTACAGAGTTCTATCTTTCTATGAGTGACTTTAGTTCAAAGGTAGTACACTAGTTCCAACTTATTGAAGCATGGTGATTAGTTTCTTCATAGAAGGATTGTACCCAAGAAGCTCAATGTTAGTAAGGAGAGGTCTAGGATTATAATTAGACTTTATTATGACTGCCACTTATAGTCAATATTTGGAAACATGCCTTCAATAGTCCTATAGATGAATATTAGAGTTTCAAGGTTTTAATGAAGACTCTCAATGTGAATATAGTAATATTGAGTTATTTCAAGAATTAGAGATTAGTTTTGAGAACCAGTTCAACATAGAGAATCATCTATGGTGAAAGAGTGATAAATTTATAAATGTGACTGATTACCTTAACTTCTTTGAGAAAAGGATCCTACATTCATAGTGTCATCTATTATTTAAAGACTATGAGGTCTATGTGAGACTAATGTTTCCATTCTTGTTGATGCATTTTTTACACACACCATAATCAATGAGGTAGCCTATAATGTTTTATGATCTCAATAGAGGTAAACTACACTCCAAGGCACAATTCATAGTTATACAGTTTGAATAACCTATTGATGGAATAGTTGTTAGGGAATGTAAGTTTTTGACAAGGTTTTTTGGATGGAAATGTGGTTCTAAGTATTAGTGAATTCATATATGAATTGGATGGGTGGCTGGTTTCTAATCTAAAGTGGGTAGGTATAAAAAAAACTCAAAAAGGAGGGAAGGGTAAGGCAAAAAAGAAGACTTTATGGTTTTAGGGAATCACCTATCTAGCTAGTTTCTAAATGGACTAGGGATTTCAAAACCTATACCTATTGAAATTAGCTACTTCACACACATAGTTAGATACATTTTATAAGTCTAAGTGGATATTGTTGTAGGAAACTCACAAGCCTCAATCAAAGGTTGCCCTTCTTAGAGCAGCTATTACACACCCTTAGTCAGGAGATTGTGGTTCAAGCTAATGAGGTACCCGAGGTTGCTTTTACACACATAAAAAACTATATCAAAATAAATCACTCATACACATTCAGAACATGAATCAATCAACCAACTTAATTTCCAATAATAAATGTAATTTTCTAATCCTTCAATAGATTTTACACATCTAAGACTAGCATAATACTCAAGACAAGAAAGAATTCATTGTAGTTGTTACACACTAAGAATTCTTGAATCATACAACTAAAAAGATAAACCCAATTACACATAAGTTGGAGAGAGAATAATAAACACATTTTCTAACAATCAAAATTACTTATGCTCCTATATATTGAATTTTTCCCACACCTCCAATTAGTGGATTACAATTTTTTAAATAGGCTTTGGGAAGGGTTTGCCTCATCCTCCAAGTCCATGCAAAGTCATAACATGTGATAGTCAAAACTTGAGTTCTAACTATTATCAAAATTGTATAAGAGTCTTCTTATAGTCATTAGTTTAAATTAGCCTTTATAAAATCTATGCAATATGTGCATGTGTAAATAAGGGTAACTTTTACATTTATATCTCAAACTACATGAAAAATAAATATATGCATGAAAATACATTCTCTTATAGGTTGTGAGAACAACCTATCTAATACTTTAAGTTAGATATTTTCAAAATGAAACTCAGACACACATGAAGGACAAGTATCACTTTTACCAATGATTTAGAACAAATGACATTGCTTAATTGTGATCAATCTTAACTAAATTGTGCATTTCATGCTACCCCTACCTTTACATAAAATATTCCTTCTCAAAATGTCAAACAAGATTAGTTACCAATGGAATATAACTTAACTATGAGACCCAATGGTTATCGATAAATATATCTCTACATATTCTATCCATGAGGTAATGCCATGTCATTCTATTTACTAGATTTTGAAATGTGATAGGTGTCAACACCTCATTGAGTCTGAATCTTTGAAAAATCTACCTAGGACTCGTACCATTGATATTCTGCATGATGGAATGTGAGTGTGCCACTTGGAAGCTCCATGGGGTCCTTTGTGTACCTTATAGCCCTAGCTTGAATGCCTTTATGCCACTTGGTAACTCCTCTCTAGTTTTATGACCTTTGAAAAGTCCCATTGATCTTGCGCCATTAGATTTATTTGTATGAATCAACATAGTTCATTGATATTAAAATTATTTGAATCCAAATGACTATCTAGCTTAAAATTGACATATGCACACCTATTATTTGACATTCACATAAACATTTTTGACATCTATATGACCGCCAAACTTTAAACACTAAATCGAGACTCTTTATTAAGCTTAACTTTGATGTTCACATGCAAATCATTTGAATTTTGCATGAATGTTTTTGACATCTGCATCAAACTTTGAACACTAACTCAGGACTCTTTTTTGAGCTTAATTTTGATGTTGACATGCATATCATTTGATGTCTACATGAACATTTTTGACGTCCACATGACCCTCAAACTTTGAACACTAACTTTAGACTCTTTACAAACACAAACATAAAATGACTTAGTGTAGATAAAATTAGACTAAGGTATTTTGAAAAAATAACTTAGGACATAAATCTAACCTATGGTTTTCTTCATGTTACTAAACATAGAAAAAAAGCTCAGGATAAAGCCCTTAGCTATGTTAAAAATAAAATAAATTACTCAGGCTATTCCACTTGGAAGCTCCATGGGGGATTCAGTCTATTGACTTGTTGACCCTGGGGAAGGCCTCTTAGACCATTATATTTTTATATTGGGTTCCCATGATGGTGACACTTATCACTCTCACGAAGCTTTGTAGACCATTTGTATTTTCAACCATGCCCTCACTTCCTTTGATCAATTATACCAGGTTCCCATGATGGTGACACTTGTCACTCTCACAGAGCTCTTGGAACCTACTAACTTTTCAATTTGATCTTGTTCCATTGGATGAACTGAGCCTAAGCAAATGTGTACCATAGGATCTATGGTCATAAATTTAAATACATAATTTAATAGTTGGGAAATATATAAAGCATAGTCTAAATGTTTGTTTGTATTTAATAAAATATGATTCAAAACTTAGTAAGGCTTAAGCTAAGATTATAATAAAAGAGTTCCATGCATAAATTAGTCCTCACAAACCATAAAAGGATATATCATAATGATTTTAGCCTAAGGTCTGAGTTGTATTAATAAATATGATTAAGACCTAGGCTAGAATATTAATATAATAAATTACTCTCTAGTAATTTTGACCCTATATAAATTTTGAATCTATTTCAAAAGAAATTTAGGCTAAGGTTTTTTAACATGATTTTAAACATAGATTCAATTTAATCAATAAGATAATAAGTTTTAATCAAAATAAAGAGTCAATTTAGCATTAAGGTTTAAAATCCTAGCTAATTTTAACATCAATGAAACCCCATTAAAACTGTAACATGGAAACATAATAACATTAGATGAAGTTAAATGAAGCTTATGTGATAACAAACCCATGTAAACTAGATCAACACAAGATATTCAATACTAGTTCCTAATCAAGTTGAATGTTCACTTTAAAGCACAGATTTGTACAATTTGAAATAAGGGTTTCCATTCTCAGAAATGGAGTGTGTTGGGTACAAAAAATGGTGACTTACAAGGGGAATACTCTCAAGTATTCAATAACCCAAAACTCCAGTTAGTAACCTTTAAATCAATCATGAAGTATGTCGCAGAAAAATACTTAAATTAAAAATATGAAAGAGATTCATAATTAGATTCACAAAACATACTTGCCTTCTAATTTTTTAAAATCTATGTGTGTCAAACGTGTAATTCATTTAACCCTTGATACAATAAGTTTTTTAAAGGCTTGATGATGCTGTAGGTTTTGTTTTGGTTTCTCTTAAATCTCATTAAATCAAGGGAAGCTTAGGCATTACTCTACCACCAGCTAGGCATCCATAGCCTCGATAGAGATACCTTAGGATCATTTTCTTCTATCTCCATTATTTTCTCTTAATCATGATGTGTGGTACATTGACCTTATTTCATCAAGTGAACCTTTTGATTTTATTTAGATAGTGTTTTTATATTTTGAACCCATTGGTTCTTTTCTTCTTTTGTTCTTGAAAAAATAGAGAAAAGATGGAACCCCAGTGACCTAGTATAATTATAAAATAAAATCATTATTAGAACATCCCTACCAACCACACCTACACCTAAATTTGTCATTTATAATAGGTATTTAATGTGATAAGTGCATTTGATCTAATAAAATAATAAAACTTTATAATTTTGTATGAAGTAGTTTGAGAGCAACTTCCACATACCTAGTGAAATTATTCATTTGTGAAAATATTCAGAATGATTCATGATTACATACCTTTATCCTAAAGAATCAAAAAACATAAAAATATGCCCAATATATAAATGAGTCCCAAATTGCCAAATTTTAATTTTCCCCTTTTCTAAAATTCATAAGCTCAGTTAGTTGGGATATTTAGCTTGGTTACAGCCAGAGAAACCATAATTTAGATTGCCAGAGAAAGCATTAAAAATAACTAATCTATAAAGCAGGAAATCTAATCTAAAAAAGCAAGAAACTAATATAAGAAAAGCAATAAATCTAATCTAATCCTATAACTACACTCATCTATCCCTCGTTACTCAGTAATATCAACAGATGGCACAAACCTAAAGTAGTGATTCAATAACTATCCATTGACTAGATATGTAAGCTCATTACCTTGTAGGTCCTTCAGATGAAATGCATTATTTCCCATGATCTCCAAAATTTGGTATGATCCAATCCATAATGGGGCAAACTTATCATGTTGTCCCTTATTCTCATGGGACTTATCCAACAGTAACACTAGATCTAAAATTCTAAATGCATTGACCTTCACTTTCTTATCAAACCACCTCTTGACCACATCTTGGTGTTTACTAAATGTCTATAAGGCCTTAGTCCTTAAATATTTCATTTTTATTATGTTTAGGAATCTTGATTCTATTTCATCACATGGTTCCATGTAGTCCTACATGAACTGATAAGTGGGTAACTTCAACATAATTAGGAATACTAGCTTGCATCCATATACCAATAGATAAGGTGAATCTTTAAGGGCTTGTTTATATCTTATTCAGTCTTCCCAAAGAGAATATTTCAATAAGTTGTGCAAGTCCCTAGGATTTTCTATTACCAATTTCTTAATTGTATCTATCAAATTATTATTTGTTGATTTTGCTAGTCCATTTCGCTAGGGGTAATGGTTAGAAGCTAACCTGATATTAATTTGGTTGTCATGTTCCCACTCAGTAAATACTACTGATATGAAATCTGGTCCATTGTCATAAATCAAAGAAATGGGCATGCTAAATCTAGTTGTTATGTGTTCTTCCAAGAAGTGAATCACATCTTATGCTATGAAACTCTTGGTGGTTATGACTTTGGTATATCTAGTGTAGTAGTCAGTAGTAGTAAGCACAAATTTATGGCCTACTAAATAATTTGGGTTCATGATGCCAATGAAGTCTAAACCCCATTGAGTAAATGACCTTCCTTCAAAAACTAGTTGTAAGGGAATTATTGTGTGTACTTTCATTTTAGATAATTATTGACATTCGTGGCATGTCCTCACATGATTGTGGGCATCCTTAAATTTTTTTGGCCAGTAGTAACCTATTCTTAAGATCTTGTGGGCTGTGGTATTCCTAGAAGGATGACCACTACCTATTTTTTGATGCAAGTTTTCCAAAAAAAAATTAGTTTTCTTTGTAGATACACATCTAAGGTAAATTCCTTCATAGTTTTTCTATAGAAGATCCCCTTATTGATCATGAAATAGGTAGTTCTGAGCCTCAAAACTCTTCTTTTCTCTTTTCTGAGCTCTGGGGAACACGTATCTATTATCAATTACTATACTATATCTGTATTCCATTCCCTTTTTGATACTTGAGCCTCAAATATCTCTTTAACAGTGATGTGTGAATTAGGTTTAGTCATGAGCTAAATGATACCTTGACCCTAGATAATTTGTTGTAGGGTTGATTTCTATATTGAATTCTTGTAGCTTTGCCATCCACTTGCCTTTACATTCTCTTAATTCATTTTATTGTAGGGTGAGCTTGACAGTAGGATCAAGCATGATGGAAATGACTTTATTATTTAAGATGTAATGTCAAAATTTCTTTACTACTTTGACAAGGGCCAAAATCTATTTATCAATCATGAAATATCTGAGCTATGCATGTTTCATATTTATGCTCATGAACACAATTGGATGCTCATTATCTTCCTTATTTTATGTTATAATGGTAGTGATTGTATACTCTGAATTGAATGAATACAAGTAGAAATATCTCAGAAATTTGGAATGATTAATACTGAAGCCTGTGATATTACATATTTAATGTCTTGGAAGGATTTTTGGGCTTCAACCATCCACTCTATTTTGGCATCCTACTTGAGCATGGTGTTTAGAGGTCTAACAATCTCTGCAAATCTTGAGATGAAATTCCTTACGAAGTTAATATTTTCAAATAATTATTTGAGTTCCTTCTTGCTATTTAGTGGTGTAATCTTCAAAATTCCTTAAATTCTATCTAGAACAATGGTGATCCCATCTTTGGTGATGATGTGTCCCAAGAGATTACCTTCAATGACTCCAAATATGCTCTTTTTTGGGTTTAGTGAAACACCAAACCTTTTATATCTCTCAAATATGGACTGGAGGTGGCCTATATGATCATCCCTATTCTTTGAGATGACCGTAAGATCATCCATGATTATGCATTTTTCTATCAGTCCTTTGAATGCGTGATCCATAGTGCATTGAAATGTTAGTCCTATATTTATTAAGCCAAATGACATCCTTTTATATGCATAAGTTTCCCATTTTATGGTAAGCATTGTCTTCATTCTATTTTTGGGTTACACTAGTACATGATTATATCCTAAAAATTTATAACCACTTACTATTTGTATAACCTCATGCAGAGAAGGTAGGGGATAATTGTCTTTCGAGGAAGCCTTATTCAAGTTCCTAAAATCCACATATAGTTTGAACTCACCATTATTATTTCTTATTGGGACCACATTAGCCACCTAGATAGAATGTCTCACTAGAAAGATGATTTTTGTGCTTGACAGTTTCTCTACTTCTCTTTGGATGAGAGGCTCCAAAATAAGATTTACTAGTCTCTATTTTTATCTGAATGGCTTATGATCTAGCTTCAAGGGAATTGTATGAGTAATTACCTATAAGTCATATACTTTCAAGTCCTAATATGTCCAAGTGATGACATATTTGTAGTGGATGATTAAATCCTTCATTCATTATCTCTTTTCTAGGGTGAAATTGAGACTAATATTAACATAGCATGGGCTATGTTCATCTCTTAGATTTTCCTTTTCGAAATATGATTCATTGGCCTTGGGTTGCTTAATCTACTGAGCTTGAGGATTTATGCCAAATGGCCTTTCTAAAGAGACAAACCTAGCTGGGATACAATTTTTGTTAAGTTGGAGAATACCTTCCTTATCTGATTCCTCTTGATAGAGTTGATTAATATCCTTTTCATCAATGATTTGGGACTTAAACTCCCTCAAAATTATAAGAAACTAAATAATTTACTGGTCATCATCAAAGACTTGGAAATTTTCTATATTATCAGGAATAGAGGGACAAGGCACTAATTCAATGGAGAACCTATTTACCTTAGATTCTTGGAGGGGATCCAGATTAGTAGCAACAACTAGTGAATCAAAAGCTTGATTTTTCTTTGTAGGGAGGGCTATTATGTTGAAAGCTTTAAATATTTTGATTAGGTCCCATGATCTATGCTTGTACCTTCTCAAATAAGACAGCTTGTATTGGTATTTTTTTTTGACTTGGTTAACTACCAGCTTTGAGTCACCAAATACTAATACTTGTTTTACATCATTCTTAAGTGTAAATTATAATCCTAGAATTAAAGCCTCATACTCAGCTCTATTTTTCATGCATGGAAATTGTAACTTGTATGCCATTAAGAATGTTTTACCTTATGGGTCAATCATCTTGATTTCCACACCTAATCCTTGCTTGGATTTAGTGTTGTCAAAGTGTGAATTCCATAGATGTTTGTAACATTTAGGTTCTAGATTTTGTACTTAATTTTGAGTAGTAAAAGTATACATACCAAGGCTAGGAGACTCATACTTTACCTCTTCATTTTTGACATTGTACTCCATGATGGGATACTTCATTCTCAGCTATCTATAAATTTTGATTAATTTATAACTCCTCTCCATGGTAGCCATATATGAGAGAAGTCTATAGAAATATATCTATTTAGTGATTTAGACTAGTCTCTACTCAATAGTAGACCATATCCTTTAGGTATGTCCACCACCAAGATATCAATGGTCATCTGAATGTGTGGTTTAGAGGTTACTTGGATATGCACATCCCTTAGTTTGCCAACTATAGGGACTATTGTCTTGTCCAATTACAAAATTTCCCTCTTTGAAGGGATTGACATCAAACCAAGATTTTGGCATATGGAAGTAGGCATGACAGTTCCTTAAGATCTAGAATCAACTAAACAATTATGAATATTGTTACTAAATACCTTGATAGTCAACAAAAAGGGTGAAACTTTTGGATTGCTTTTGTAGATAACATTTGTGTTAGAGGCTTTCAATTTATCTATAGATGCTTTCACTTTTTCCATAGGTGTCTTCCCCATAATAGACCTATACAAAAACTCCTTTTGCTTGGTAATTTGAGCTAACTCATGAAGAGTTATATTTATTTTGATATTATTCATATCTTCGACAATGTTATATCCTCCCTTGTTAGGTTTTTCTATCGTCTGAGGTTGATCACTCCCTCTTATAGGAGGTGGATTGTTATCAATTTTAGGATTAGGTGGAATTGTAATAGTATTTGGAGGAGTTGATGTTTTGACTGACTACTTGTTATTTATATTTTAGTCACCTTTCTAGAATTACTAAAATGTGTGAACTTCATCTGGTTTATCCTTCAACTCATTATCTTCACCTAGAAAGGAAAACTCATGAGTTTCAAAGAACATGGGAGTGCTTGAAGAGCCAAGATCTAGATGATGTTTGAGCAGATTATGCATTTGATCTTGTCTAACCACCTCTCTTTGAAAGATTTTAAATGCCAAGAAAAATTCAATGTAGTTGAGCTCACCATACTAGGAAGTATTATAAATTATGTACCAATTGGGAAGAGTTATTTATACTATGTTGATCTATGAGAAATTTTTACGCTACTCCATATTATTTGCAAACCTATTAAATGGCTTGTTGTACCTCTGTAATGTAGGATTCTAATTTCCATTTGGGCCATTGGAATTACCCATCCTCCTTTTCATATTTAAGAAATCATTCCTCAACTTTTGAACCATATTCTAAATAAAATCTAGTTTTGCCTTTGTAGAGTCAGTACCTTCTAGAAAAATAGTAGGAGACATAGATGATTATTGATTCTATTAATATATATTTCCTTGCATGTGATTATTTTAGAAGCTAAAATTTGGTTGTGTTGTTTAGATTAATGGAGGTAGTGTATATAGATGGTTATGATTGAACACCAGAATATTCTACCTTACATGTGGAATCAGATTCAATATGGGAAAGTTGTTGTGGATATTCGACATATTAGGTACCTGAGGATTGAGTTGTATATAGATATTAATGGCTTATTTGAATGCTCATGCCAAATTGTTAGTTACAGCAACTCTCCTCAAAAACACCATAGTAATTAGATTTAGTTCATTCTTGTACATATCTAATGCTAAAACTTCTTCTGGATTATATCTTGGGGTCAACCAGTTGTACATCTTTTGAAACCTTGCATTTAAAGCTTGGATAGAGTCATTAGGCTCTCTCTTCACACTAGTGAAGAGCTAGTATATTATGTTGGGATTGGTAACCTATCTAAATTTCATAAGAAAATTAGCTTAACACTCATCCCAAGAAGTGATGGAGTTCTTTGTTAGATTTAAATACCAATCATAAGTAGCATCCATTAATGTAAAAGGGAATAATCTACATGCAACATCTTTATTAAAATCATTCATTAATCTCCAAGAATATTTGAAATATTTGATATGTTCTTTAACTATCCTTGCTCCTGAAGGAGAAAAGGATGGTAGATACTTCTCAGGATTCCTAGGTAAATCATACACATCTCCTAGGACTACAATAGTAGATCCAACAAACCAAGGTGGTTACTGAGCCATTGGATAATTAATAGGTAAAGGTTTCCTTATAGGTAAAAGATTCCTAATTAGAAGAGATGGATTATTATGAACTAGGGTTGTTGGCACAATTATAGGTCTCCTATGATTTGACAAGGGTGAGATTAAAAAACTAGCCTAAAAATTAGATCTAGTCACTTTTTTGGGTGACTTTAGTGAAATTCTATGTGAAGGATACTACTATTATCGAAGGTTTAGGCCACTCTTCTAATTCTAGTGAAATTGTTGATGTGGTTTTTATGCATACCATAGTCAATGAGGTAGTCTCAAACATTTTAGGTATTCAATGGAGGTAAACTCCACTCTAGGGCATGAGTTGTAGGTATGTAGTTTGAATAACCTATTAATGGAATAACTAGTAGGGCATGCAAGTTGTTGACAAGGTTTTTTGGATAGAGGTGTGGTTCCTAAAGAGTAGTGAATTCTTAAATGAGTTGGATGGGTAGATGGTTGCTAATCTAAAGTGGGTAGGTCTCAAAACAAACTCAAAAAGGAGGGAAGGGTAAGGAAAAAAGACAAATATAGGGTTTTCAATAATCATCTCTTTATCTAGTTTCTAAATGGACAAGTGCTTTCAAAACCTATACTTGTTGTAATTAGCTATTGCACACACACAATCAGACATAGTTTCAAAGTTTAAGGGGATATTGATATAGGAAACTAACAAGCTTCAGTCAAAATTTTCCCCTTTTATAGAAGCTATTGCACACCCTTAATCAGGAGATTATGGCTTAGGCTAATGAGGTATATTGAGACAATTTTTTCACACACATAGAAAACTATATCAAAATAAAGCACTCATACACATTCAAAACATGAATCAATCAACTTAATTTCCAATAATAAATGTAATTTACTAATCCTTCAATAGATTCTGCACATCTAAGACTAGAATATCAATCAAGACAAGAAAGAATTCATTGCATCTATTGCACACTAAGAATTATTGAATCATACAACCAAAAAGATAAGCCTAATTACATACAAGTTGGAGAGAATGCACAAACACATTCATTGACAATTGAAATTACTTTTTCTCATGTATATTGAAAATTTTCCCACACCTCCAACTAGTGGATTACAATTATTTAAATAGGCTTAGGGAATGGGTCACCTCATCCTCCAAGTCCATGCAAAGTCATTACATGTAATATTCAGAACTTGAGTTCTAATTATGGTTGAAATATTATAAGAGTCTTTTTACAGTCATCAGTTTAAGTTAGCCTTTGCAAAATCTATGCAACATGTGCATGTGTAAAGAAGGGCAAATTTTACAATTAGAGATCAAACTAAATGAAAAATAAATATATGCATGACAATAACTTATTTTATAGGTTGTGAGAGCAACCTATCTAATACTTTAAGTTAGATATTTTAAAAATGTAATTCAGACATGCATTAAGGACACACATCACTTTTATCAATGCTTTAGAACTAGTGACACTATTTGACTATGATCAATATTAACTAAACTATGCATTGCATGCTACCCCTACATTTACAAAAAAATATTCCTTCTCAAAATGTCAAATGAGATTAGTTACTAAAGTAATATAACTTAACTATGAGACCCAATGGTTGTCAATAAATATAGCGCTACATATTCTATCCATTCAACAATGCCATGTCATTCTATTTACTAGCTTTTAAATGTGATAGGTGTCAATACCTCATTGAGTCTAGATCATTGAAAGTCCACCTAGGAATCACACCATTGATCTTCTACATGATGAAACATGATTATGCCACTTGGAATCTCTATGGGTTCCTCTATGTACCTTATAGTCCTATTTTGAATGCCTTTATGCCACTTGGTAGCTCCTCTCTAGTTTCAAGACCTTTGAAAAGTCTCATTGATCTCACACCATTGGATCTATTTATACGAATTAACATGTCTCTTTGATCTTGAGATTATTTAAATCTAAGTGTCTATCTAGATTAAAATTGATGTCTTCATAGCCATCGTTTGACATTTGCATGAACATTTTTGACGTCTCTGCGATCGTCAAAATTTAAACACTAACTTAGGACTCTTTTTTGAGCTTAATTTTAATGTTCATACACATTTCATTTGACATCTATGTAAATATTTTTGATGTATGCATGACTATCAAAATTTGAACACTGACTTGGGACTCTCTGCAAACACAAACATAAAATGACTTAGTGTCGATAAACTTATACTAAGGTCTTTATAAAAAAGAACTTAGGACATAAATCTAACCTGTAATTTTATTTGTGTTACTAAACATTAAAAAAACCTTAGGATAAATCCCTTAACTAAGTTAAAAATAAAATAAAATGCTCGGGTTGTGCCACTTGGAAATCTCTGTGGGGGATTTGATATATTGACTTGTTGACCCTAGAGAAGAACCCATATACCATTTGATTTCTATACTAGGTTCCCAAGATGGTGACACTTATCACTCTATCATAGCTCTGTAGATCGTTTGACATTTCAACCATGACCTTGCTTCATTCAATCAATTGTATTGAGCTCCCACAATGGTAACACTTGTCATTCTCATGGAGCTCTTAGAACTTGCTAACTTTTCAACTTGATCTTGTGTCATTGGATGAATCAAGCTTGAGCAAATGTGTGCCATAGGATCTGTAGTCATAAATTTAAAGGCAAATTAATAGTTAGGAAATATAAAAGGTATAGTCTAAAGTTTTGTTTATATTTATTAAAATACGATTCAAAACTTAGTAAGGCTTAAGCTAAGCTTATAATAAAAGATATCCCCACATAAATTAGGCCTTGTGAACCATAAAAGGACCTAACATAAATATTTTAGCCTAAGGTTTGAGTTGTATTAATAAATATGATTAGGACTTGGGATATAATCTTAATATAATAAAGTACGCTCTAGTAATTTTGATCTTGCATAAATTTTGAATATAATTCAAAAGGACTTTAAGATAAGGTTTTTTTAACATGATTTTAAACATAGATTCAATTTAATCAATAAGATACCAAGGGTTAATAAAAAAAGAGTCAATTTATCATTAAGGTGTAAAACCCTAGGCTATGTTAACATCATTGAGACCCCATTAAACCTACAAAATATAAATATAAGAACATTAGATGAAGTCAAAATTAAGCTTATGTGCTAACAGATCCATGTAAACTAGATCAACATAATATATTCAATACTAGTTTCTAATCAAGTTGAATGTTCACTTTAAAGCACAAATTTGTATTTTTTGAAACAAGGGTTCCTATTTTCAGAAATGGGGTGTGTTGGGAACAATAGTTAATTTATCTTAGGCCTAAAGGTTATGTAAAGACATGAAAGGAATTTTCTAGGTTAGAGAGAATGAGGGTTGAGTGAATTTAAATTCAGTCAAGTTTTCACTGTAGACATTCAGTAAACTATAGTCCCATTTGAGACTAAATGAACCTATAGCTTGCAATTGACTTATATATTGATGATAATGGAATGACTATATGATCCCAAAGTAAGATACAAGTATGTTCAAGTGTGATAACTCTAGTTAATATAATATAAGCAAGTATGTGAGTATAGTTTCAAATCATATGAACACCTATAATAATTTTTGATTCTCTAAATGAGTACTTACAGTCTAACATAGTCACAGATCGACTCATACTAGTGAAAGATGTAAGCTTGGATAATGATTAGAAACATGAAGTGAATGAATATGTATAAACCACTTGTATAATGGTGATTCCAATTTCCATGTGTCTCTTAGATAAACATCAAATTTTATTGGATTCCTTAGAATTCTTTCATGTTGCCACCTACAAGTGACATAGTCAACATAGTCTATGGACTAGCCTAAGAAGATGAAAGATATATGTTGAGAAGATTCATAGAGATATAATATAAAAGGTCTATGTTAAATAAAATATCAAAGTCATAAAATCACATTTCATGTGATTTTTACATGTATAAACAAAGTAAAGACTCAGTTTTGAACCTCAACCTATAGTCAACTAAAACCCTTCCTACAATCATAGTCCTATAAGCCATTCGTGAGGGATTTTAGGTGTTGAGATGTATAAAGAGGGAAATGTTTTTTGAATCTTGATATAGGGTGTCCTCATAACATGAGAAATCCTTCCATAACCTCAATTTGGTTAGACAAATAGTGGAGATTCCTTCTATTTTATCTCAGATAGAGTGCACTCCACAAGCAGTCCAATTTGCAAATTGAGTACATGGCTATTGAAAGGATGAAATAAAAAGTATGAAGGTAATATGAAAAGATGTATAGATTTGAAATGAATGTGAATAAAGTGTTCATAGGCCTTACATCCACTGGATCACTCACATGTGGATATATACATAATCGAACATAGTTACGCCTATTAGGCCTAGAACTAGTCCTAAACCTTTAAAGTTCCTTAATTGGTCATATGATTGTATGATCCTTCCAAGCCATTTGAGGAAATTTAGGGGAGATTTTAGGGTGGATTGGATACAGAAATTTATAGAGATCATCACAAAATTGGTCGTTTTGACCCAATTCTCTCTTATAGGTACTTAGAATGCATTGTAAAATCTTGAGACCCATGCTCTTTCACTCATATCTATATGAATGTTGTGAATTGTACCAAAATTAGATAGGGTTAGTTGATGGGGGTCCTTAACTTGTCCTTAATGGTATTTTTTTGAAGGTTTAGTATCTGGATTTTATGAGTTATTATTAACAAGCAAAACCTCCTAAAACCCTGTCAAGAACTTGATGGAGAAAAGATAATTAGAGATATATCTAAAATTGGTTATTTGACTTGGAAAATATTTTATACATACTTTTAACTCTCCTAGGATTTTCACCATCCACTTTTTTCATATCATCACTTATACAAACAGGTCTAATTTTCTATCTTTTTTAGGAACTGAGGTGTTTCATAGGTACAAAAGGGAATGAGTAGATGAAAGTCATTGAGGGAGGTGTGTAGATACTTATATAAAATTTAAATAATAAATTATAATAATAGTGATGCATGAAATTACCTTTTCTAATATGTTTAAAATAGGCAATCTTGGACATATAGTGAGAAGGAAAAGTGACTGCCTATGTGTGATGTTGAGAAGAGTGTTATTGAATATTTTGAGGTCTATTTAATAGAATAGAGGAAGAATAGGATTTGAAAATATGTCTCAAAACCTATAAAATTCATATTCTTGAAAAACTATAGGTCACTCAAGTGATAAGTGTGAAGACAAGCCTAGAAGGACTAGTGAGTGACTGTAAATAGTGAATGACAAGTGGTGTAGGAGAAGTTATCAATTGGAGAAAAATATATGACTAACACATCTTGTTTCCAAATTCCTAAGATAAATAAAAAATTTCAAAAACTTCCTAAAGGTATTTTTTAACAAATCAAGTGAACTCCTCATCATCAAGATAGTTTCAAGAAGGATAGTGAAGAGCCTCTATGCCAACATGAGGGAGAATGATGAACTCCAAGTGGACACTTGTCTCTGAAAACTTCTTGACCTATTTTCCACTTAATTATCTTGAATTTTAACTAGTTATAATAGTTTTTCACTTGGACTTGTTACCCTTCCACTTCTCTTCTTCTCTCTCCTTTCCTATGCTCTATATATTCAAGCTTTTTTGGCTTTGTAATGAACCTACAGTTGGTATGGCGAAGCTCTGTGGATTTTAACACCTAATTTTACTTTGAATATTTTTTTTAAAAGTTGATTAATTATTTTAAATATATTTTCTAAGTGTGTTAAGTGGTTTATGTGGTGGACAAGTGATGAACATATTCTCCTTTCTTCCACTCTACTCTTGCATGTTTTATGTGAGTGATATCTCTTCTAACAGGTTTCATAAAGTGTATGTGTTTGTTAAGTTTGGTTTGAAGTGTGATAGGGACTAGTAGTGTCTATTATCAGAGCTTATTTTCACCAACCTATAAATATTCATATAAATCTACCTCTATGAGAAATACTTATGCTAGAAGAACATAGAGTTGAGGTTAGTTATAGTAGTCTCATTTCTTAGTATAGATGTAAGTGTGTTGTGTGGAATTATCTTTGGTATATCACCTTCATTAATTTATGATTGATTTATGTTTCCTTATTAATTTTTCATCCCTAATAGTGATTATTATAGTGTAGTGTGTGAGTTTAAACATAGATCTAGGGAGCTAGCTCTTTCAAACCTAGAGATCTATCTCTTGTAGTAGCTTGTCTATGAGGAGAGATAGTTCCATGTTATATTAAAATTGAGAAGGTATAATTGGATTATCTAGGGTGAAATATTAGGATATAATAGTAACTATATATATATATATATATATATATATATAATGCAAGTATTTGAGGCCACAAAAAGAATATTCCAAAAATCTAATGACTATTCCATATTTATGTTCTAGTCCACTTCTAGCTTGTTCCAAATTAGACATGCATGAGCATAATAAACCAAATAAGTATCATTTATTTCCAATTCATTGAATTATACATAAATAATTATAATTTACCATTTTTAACATTATTAGTGGTATAGATTCATAATATTATTTGTCTTAGTTTTCTATTAATTACCCTGCTCATTAGGTTAATTCACCATCCTTGTGTAAAATATAATCTCATACCCCTTAACCCTAGATATCCACACATATAAATATAGGGTTAAACATTTGGTAAACCTAACATTTGGTCTTAAAATTATAGATTTACCTAGGGTTTTCCATTCTTATTTTTTAATTGTTGTAAATTACTTTTTCAAATTTTAAATTTTTAAAACCCTAGATTGACTAATATATTTGACATTTATTTTTGAATGAATGGTATATTTTTAGGATGACTCTTGAATGGTATTTTGATTTCTTATATTACAAATTAAGTTTACTAGGGTGATTAGGTACATTCATGTCTAGTACAAGTGACCATATCATGATTACAAGTAGATGTCATGTATGAGTGATTGCATACCTACATGTAGTATTAGGTATGTGATAATTGTCATGTATGAGTGATCATATCATGAATACATGCATGTTATAGGTTGAATTATATAGACCAATAATTTATGCATATTTATAGAACCATTGATAAAAAATACCATGAATTATTTAATAATTTGACCCAAATATGCCTTCAAGCCTTTTTTCAATCATCCCTAGTCACTCGTTTCTCTATATAGGTTAGAATGCCCCATCTTCTTTCAATATATGACATAGTCAATGTCAAGTATCCTTTATATATATATAGGTGATAATTAACCTCTTATAATTTTAAAACATCTCTTGATAATTCCCCCTCTCCTTTGCCTCTTGATTTGATAATGCCATCTCCATTGATTTCAAAGCATGATAATGCCCCTCTCCTTTCAAGATATGGCTCTGGTATTCAGCCAGATATCATGTATTTAAGATATGGATTGAGTAATTTTAGCCAAATTTTGACTACCATAGAATAAATTCATTAAAAACTTAACTTGTCATGCTTTATAACTTTGTTCATAGCCCTTCCATGCCTTGTGAGCTCTTAAAATGGTATTGTTGAGGTCTTTTTAGCAAAAGTTAATGATATTTTAACAAGCTTAAGGTAATGGATTGTATTAGTATTGCGATATTATATTCATATAATGATGTGAATAAGGTTGGTTAAATGATGTCAAAGGTTCATAGGCTGATCCTCAGGTCATCCTACCCCTTCATTACCTTGCATGAACATTTCATACACATTTGGAGAAGTTGAGGTTGATTTGTAAAGTTTAAGGGAAATGAAGTTGAAGAGAAAAGTGTTTATAACCAAATAAAACCTATGTCAAATCCAAAAATGATAAAATATCCATATAATCACACTTGTGAAATATTTTAAATGATTCATCTATCATGCACATATGTCGAGAATGTCGGATGATTTCAGTTTTATAGGTTCAACATCCAAATGAGAGAGAATCACTCTTTTGTAGGAAATTATAGACACTTTTATAGACTTGAAAGATCTAATTTTATTTTGAAACATATTTAAAGTGTCTCTTCACCTTCCTTTTCCATGGATATCAAGCTTGTACATGTCCTAAAATTTCAAAACTTGCATCAAAACCTCCATTGACTTCTTGGCAGATTATTAAGGATCAACTTCATGTGTTTGGTATAGATAGAGGAGAGAGCATCATGGATTGATCTTATGGGAGATAAATAATTTATAATATCATTTATTTTTGTGGAATTGGTTCTCATATTGGTGTCCTCATCTTTATGAATAATTGTTAGGACCAACAGGTGATCTTAAACCTCACATAAACCCCATAAGTTTAGTTTTACACAAGTTTCATGTAATTTCGAGCTCATTGGAGAATGATAAACATTTTTTAAGGGTATATATTATTATTCACAACCATTTAGAATATTTATCCATGAGGTTCACATGTGTGAACAACTAGATATCAATAAGAACTCCCATGTGAGATAAGTTATAGGGTTTGCACCTAAAGTTTTGATGTTTCTACAGTAGGTTAAATGCATAAAAGTAGTTTATAGATGTTATCCAAAACACCTAATATCCCCTCCATCATATCACATTACAACCAATGGTCATCTTGATACCTTGTGGGCCTAAAATCACTCCTAAGTTCATTGACTTCTATTGTTTTAAACTTCTAAGAACAGGGTTATAACTTCATAACATGTCTATGAATAAAGGTTTTTGATGAAATAAATTATTAACACAATAAATAATCCTCCTTTAAAGCTATCTGATTTTTCAAAGTCCAAGTGAAGGAGCCAAGGGTGAAAATGATCAAAACAAGCCTCATGAAAGGCTTAAAGCATGAAAATATAGACCTACAGGTTGAAATGTGTATTCAAAGGTTCAATTTTGAATACATAAATGGTTATTTCTCAAGTGATAGCCCCTATATATCATGGATCGTAGTGCTTCTGGCTCCTAGTCAAGGAGAGATATGAAGTTATGGCTACTCAATGGACTGGATGTCAAAAAGGTGTTTATGTGAATTTTTAAGAAAGTGCCTCAAGTGTTTTTAGTTTGTTGAAATGATGGTAAAAACATATATATATATATATATATTCCATTATAAATGAATCTATGGATGATATATGGTTTAAAAATGAGCAAACATAGTGAAAAGAGGAGTCTAGGCCTAATAGACCGACTACAGACCTGTTGGTAGAAAAGGTTACCAACATGAGTCATGTTTTAGGATAAATAAGGTCTATAGGGCCTTATAAATGTCAAAATAGACATGTGTATCATGTTAATATCATTTAAATTCACTAAAATTTCATGAGGAGAAGATATATCTTTAGACTATAGTCAAGAAGCTAACTGCCACCTACAGATAGTATGAGTCAAGAGGCATGTGGTAGAAGAAATTAAGTTGAAAATCCTAGAGAGAAACTATGAAAATATATAATAAGACCATAAATTAATGGAAGCATCTATTTATTATGGTTTAAAGGAAATTAGGATGATTGATGCCACTAAAGAGACCTACAGACCTAAATGATCATACATAGGCCTCTATATGAGGACAAGAGGGAAAAATTTGTGAATGTTATATGAGGTAAAAGATTTTTTAGTGTCATGAGAATGACTATAAAATAAACCTATATTTTTGGTTGGGACCACCAAATTTATAAGACTCAACAGTGAGGGTCATATCTCTAAGTTTTCAGTCATAAACCCAAAATGTAAGGTACAAGTCTATGTTTGGCAAGATACAAAACATGCATATGATTATATGGAGATGAATCAAAACATAGAGAGATATGTATTGGGATCCAAAAGAGACATTTTTAAGTATTGTAACCTACAAGAGTGGTGAATAACCTCAAAAGGGGATAGTGAGGTCTAAAAGAGGCCTATAGGCCTAAAACCCTCAAAGGGCTGCTACAACCATTGAGAGCAAAATGTTAAACCCATGAAGCCTAAAAATGCAATGAAAAACATATTAAAACATGGTGATGGATTTTTTAGACACTATGGAGATGTTTAAAACCAAAAAAGGGTTTTTTTCTCACCAAACCTTGTTCTTAGTCCTCATAAAATCAACTATCCCAAGAGGCTATTTTTGAATGCTCAGAACTCCTTGGAGGAGTTTCATGGTGAAAAAGGTAATTAGAGGTGATAATGAAGGTATATAACTTCAAATATTTGGAATTTTTTCAATATTTCACCACCATAATTGTATGAATCATCCCTAAGATCGGAGGTCTAACCAAACCCTATTTGTCTTGTGAAAGAGCTTAAGGGCCATCTTATTTTTATTAGAAATGTACAAAGGGTTTACATAGGAGATAAATATCATAAGGGATGTTATAAGTGTCTCCCTAATCCCACTTTATAGTATTTGTTTTTGGATTAATCCACTGGGCTTTATGGACCATCATTAAGATGGTAAGTACCTAAAACCCTTATTAAACCCTCCTAAAGGACTACATGAGATAAATGATGGTTTTAATTCCTTAAGATGGACTATTATGTGTTGAAAATGATCTGAATAAATATATCAACTCCCATGGACACCTAGATAACACACTTGGTAGTACACTTAAAGGGTACATTGCAAGAAATAGGCCAAATAAGCTCATCTATAGGATGGTTTATGAGTGTTAAAAGTGGTATTAAGCACCAAATTATCTAGAGAGGATTTGTAATCCTAAATAGAGATCTCATCACCCTATACATATCTCATAGGTCCCTTGATATAGTCTACGTACCTTTCAAGTCAATAATTTGGGCCTAGAAGAGTAAATGCATAATTTTGATAGCTAAGAAACTCAATTGCAAGCCTATGAAGTACTCTTAAAGGGACTTATTCATTGTATATTGAGTTGTCTTATGATTTTTCATGCATAAAAAAACAACAATCAAACATTTTAACCTTCCAATTCATTGGAAAACCACTCAATTTACCTCTTAAGCATGAGCATGCTCTTAAGCTAGGGTGTTGACTATTTCTTGGTTTACCTATCTATACAAAGTTTTAGACCCTAAAATTTGACATAGAGCATGGTTTGAGGGTTTTTTAAGTGAATAAAATTTTTAATAGAAGTTTCAAATTTGTGGGAAGTCAATGGATCAAAAAGGTAAAATAAGCACACTTTCACTTAGGATATGGTCATGAAATTTGGTACAAAGATGTAAGGGCATATTGGGTACTCAAATAAATTTTTGGTTTTTCAAGATCATTTGTAAAATGTACTAAATAAGGATATTTGTTTGTTTTGAGGGCTACAATGAAATGAATGTAAGTGAGAGGTTTGGGTGTGAAATAGAGTGTTAGAAAGTATATGAGGCACTAAGATGGGTTGGTACAAGTTGTTAAGGAAATGAGGAGTGATTCATGAAGTTAATATGTAGTCATTCATGAAGTTAATTTGAAGTTAATGAGGAGTGATTCTTGTAATTATTCTTGTAGGTGTGGAGGTGTAGCCTCAAAAGGGATGAGTTAGATTCAATAACTCAAAATTTACTAAGTAACCTCCTATGCCAATTTGAATAAGGAAATCATTGAGTAAGTATACAGATGTTAATTAGAACCTTCAAGACTATTTTATTTCTCAAGTTCTTGTATTGAAACTACATCCATGATGGATGACACTTGTCCATGATATTCTATGCCCCTTCAGACTCTCTCTCTCTCTCTCTCTCTCATTTACCTAGATAAGCAACCTTGTAAGGCTTTGAAAATCATCCTCGCATTGGTTATGAAAAATCCCCACCAAAATTAAGTCTTTTACTTACCTATTGAAATCAATTCAAGCTAGATATTCTATGTTCACCATGAAAATAATGATCTTGGATGGGTTATTTTGAGTAATGATCAGTGATAATATATATGCTTCCTTGCATTTTTCCTTCTTATTCAAGATTTTATGTAAGTTTGCATTCTCTCATAGATCATAAGAAGAGTTACACCTAGTTTGCTTCGTTATAAAATTGATAAAGCATTAGAGTTTGTAGTTATCACCTCTTGGTTGATAGTCCTAAGCTCTTACAACCTTCATATTGAATCACTAGTGTGATAGGGACTATTTTTGAATAACATAATCAAATTATAACTTAGTATTTCATAGTACATTCTTAACAATCTGATAACCTCATGTTTGGTTCATCACCTCTAAGTTATTTATTAGTTTTAGTCTTCATCTTTCCATTTTCCTAGTCAAACAAGTAGTATAGTTGTTTGTGTAGGTGTTGTACTTGCAAGCTAGCCCAAAATCTAGAGGTTTGATCCCTTGAAAGGCCACCCACAACATTGGATCAATTCCATTAAATAGTTCATGTTGAGAGGGATTTAATCAACATTTCAAGGGTGAAATTTTTAGCTATAACAGTTATGCCATGCCTGCTGAAACTCAAAGAAAAGAGGTTGTCTAATATTGATATTGGTCTTGGAAAAAGTGCATATATAAAAACCTTCTTCAAGCATCATCTGGTGACTTAAACAAGTTTTAAACTCTTGGTAGTTGATTAGTGAGCTAATTTTCATGCCAAAGGTGATTATAAGACCAAAAATGAATGGTATTCCCTTTGAATTTTTTGAAATACCTTTATATTCACATAATAGGAACATGTTTTCTCATAGTCTCCCTTATACCAAGTCACCTAGAAGGAAGCTCTTTATTCCATTCTATCCAATTTATCCTAAGGTTGATAGCATGGGTATAAATCTACCCTTTATCTCTTTTAATGATGATTCTCCTTTAAACATTCAACAATATGATGACATACTAGTGGATTCCTTCAAGAATGTCCCTTATTTTAGTGGAGAAACTACTCTTCTCCCATTAAGCATATTAGGGACATGGAAAACTTTTTTAACATCCATAACATTTGTCACATCCTGATTTCATTTTATGATTTATAACCTTTAATCTATGTATTAGTAGGGTTAATAACTTATTATTACTACTTTGACTTGATATTTATGACATATACTAGTATGGGACAATGATATTGTTGATTAATATACATAATGTGACAATTGTATTTTAATTATTCTATATATTGTGAATATGTATTTGTTAGTTTTACATCATTAGTTGTTTAGATGATGACTCGAACTAACTACCTACTTATTGTGAGGTGGATGCAAAATAGGTCCTACCCTCAGAGTTTGATGAGGGAGAGCATCATTAGAGAGGATGGGCTAGATGGGATGATTGGATGATGATAGAGGAATTGCTAGTGACCCTACACACATGCACATTAGATTTTAAAATTTTATATGTGTAGCATGTTTTATATGTTAGTGAGTAATTAAAGAAATATTGTTGCGATTATATTTCTATTTGGATTTAGTTATTGATATGCATTAAATTTTTTTAATTTAATTATCTTTATTTTTAAGAATGAATTAGGAAATAGATATTTAATTATGAGAATAGTAGTTAATTATTTAGTTATCTTATTTTGAAAACAATTAAAAAACTATTTATCCATTTATTTTAAAAAATAATTACCTTTATTTATTTACTTTCAAAAGCTTGAGTTATATTAATGAACTAACAATGAGTAAAGACAACTTAATCTTATTCTTTTAAAGCATGCATGAGATTGCATTAAAAGATAAATTTAGATAAATTTATTTGATTTGATCAATTTAGTCTATTGTTTTAAATAAGTTGAGAAAAATGGCATAATGTTGAAAAAATTGAGATATTTAATATTAATTAAGAAAGTTAAATTAATAAAATAATGCCACGCATGGATGGCAAATTGGATGAAAAATGCATTTAAAGTGAATGGCATGATAGATAGAGAGATGACTAGTTATATAAATTGAGTCTATTGAAATTAGAAAAATACACAAAGACACAGAGAGAGGACCAGGTAGGAGGATTTGGATAGAGTAAGAAATAGCTAGGTATATTCTTTCAAGACAAATATACTAGATTTGTTCTATTTTAAATTTATTAAGGGTTTCATTTAACAAATTTAGACTGAAAATAAATATTTCAGTGGCAATGTCTAAATCGATGTAATAGCATCTAAGATATATGGGTATCATATTGTGTTTTAGCATATTTTAGAGTATCACTTTAAGATAAGTATAAACTAAATTATGACATTGTGGGTAGAACTTTATTAATTGATTTGTGTCCTACCCTTTTTAGACAACAAGTAATTTAAAATAGCCAGCAATTATTTATCTATGACTATGTCTCACTATATTATTTTGGATGCATGATACTTATATATGGCTGTGTTTTATTTGCATTATGATTGAATTTTAACTTAGCCTAAGTTTTGCTTAAATAGTGGTTGCATTTTATTATATGCATGGTTGCACTCCTCATATATATGGAGATAATGCTAAGTTGCTAGTTTAAAGAGCCAAATATATATATATATATATATATATATATATATATATATATATATATATATATATATATATATATATATATATATATATATATATATATATATATATATATATATATATATATATATATATATATTGAATCAGTAAGTGTATATTTTTAGGTGCTACATATCTAATAGGGGATGTCAAGCCTCAAATAAATGTTGAGTCTATAATTTGAAGATGCCAAGTCATTCATTCTAAAATGCCTACCATATGATGGTCAAAATTGTTTTTTGGAATTATTTTTTTTACAAGAGTAGTATTATCAACATTATGTTTAACAAAGCAACAATTGATATTTTTGACTTCCATGAAAATAGTAGTTAGAAAATGCATTGTAGAAAAAATAATTTTTGAAGTCAAATACAGATGTAGAATATTTGTTTGAGTATAGAGGGTGTCATGTGTTCAATTTAGTAACAATGATAGAGATGATAATATAGAGCAATGGAGAAGATATGGTGAACTTGCTTCTGGATGATAATCACAACCCTAGTTATACATTCTCACCATGTATGGAATGTGAATATTATAAGACTACATTCTAGCCATAGATGGAACACAAATACTATAAGAGGAAATTGGAATAATTATCTATATTTAAATCACTCATCATGTTTATAATAATCCATGTCACCAATTGAAATGTTGGGTTAATAGATATGAAACATAATTCAAATTGAAGCGGTGAGAATATAATATAAGATCAGTTTAATAAAGATAAAAATGCTATATATAAAAGATAAAACACTGAGCATGTGAGTATAGATTCAAATTCCCAGTCTTAAAATATAATGCTAAATCTTAATAAATAAATGTTAGGTCATTTTTATAAGAAATGCCTAGTCATTTGGATGAAGCATTGAGTCATACATATGAAGTATTGAGTTATTGGGTTAAAAATTACAATGATGAGTTTAACACTAAGTGTTTATATTTAAACATTAAGTTAATGAAATAAAAAGCTATGTATTTAAATAAAATATCTAAGTATTTTAGTTGAAGTGCCATGTTATATATGTTGAAGAGGAAAGTCATTAAATAAAAATACTATGTAAAATAAATTAAACATTGAGTTTTAATGGTAATGCTGAGTAAACACTGAGTTATAGATATTAAAATGTTGAGTTTAATATTAAATTGCTAAGTCATTAATACAAATTACCCAGTCTCCATTTTAAAATGCTAAGTATATATATATTACAAAATGTTGGGTATAAAATTAAAAGCTGAGTCTTTTAGATTAATATTGAGTCATTTATAATTAAAAGAAAACATATTTTTTATTTAATATAAGATTGAATGTTTGGTGGAACTTTAATTTTTCCTCAGATTTCTAAATTATGTAGCTATCTCAAGTTGCATTTTAATCATAAGCATGATTAACATAGGATCCTTATGAGGATAGAAAAATGGGAAAAATATTAAATAGTTTGTTAACTCATATCTTGATTGAAAATAAATGTTGGATTATTTTATTTTTTTGGTTAGGTAATAAATGATAAAATGATAGATGTGTTTTTAGATACAATATAACAAAAATATATGTGGACTAGAGTAATTGATAAGCATTAGTCAATCAGTTATTTGTGATGTGACTACTTATCCTTACAATCCATTTCATATGATGACTATGCTTAGAGTTTTATAGTTTTGAAAATATCACTATGTTTTTCGATAAATTATAGCAAGATTAGACATTGCAATGGTAATATTATTATACTCTTTTTTAATTAATAATATATCCTAGATTGACATAATTATATGATCTAAATATATACTATGGCTTTGTTTATAATGCTAGTAGAGATAAATAGTATATTTGTAACATAGTAGTGTTATAAAAATATGTCGATAGGGTCAAATTTTATAGTGACATGTAAAGATGAAAATTTGTGTGCACTAAATATTATAAAATTATTTTATGTGCAAGTGATTAAACATTTTTAGAATAAAATAGTGCATCATGATGTGTGCGAGAGCTTATGTTTTCATTTGATTATTATTATACAGTCTAATCTAAGGTATACCTGAGTGGTATAATCCTGTACTTGCTTATTTAATAATTATAGTGTAAGTTTGATTGTTTATGTTTGAGTAGGGTGATAATGCATAATGATCTATGATAGTATGGGATATCACAGAATAATTTACCTTAGATGTAGATTCCTAGATAGTACATACTACAGTTGTATGTTTAGACTCTTACCTAAATTGATTGATTTAATGTATGTGTTGATTATTACTTGAATAATATGTTTTATAATAGTTAATAGAATATCATGTATGCATGAAAACAATTTTAAGAGTGTAAATGAATGTTAGGTTAGAATTTTATGTGTTTTCTTGACTTGATTTATTATATATCTTTGATTAAATAAAAGTTAATGATTTCATATAATTATGACTACTTAGTATGACTAATTATGGGAAAACTAGTAGTTATGCCTTTGAACACTAGACCATGAAATTATGGGATATCATAAGGTGTATTTGTTTGGATCTTACTATGGTAATTGAGAATATGTAATTTTATATGAATGTAAAACATACTCAATTGGTATGAACTATAGGCATTAATTCCTATTTGAGTTAAATAATAATATATGATTCATTCATGTGTTGATGAAATAAATATACACTTTACTTACTCCTATGTTTAGCATGTGATGTGATATGATTACTAGGAGGATGTAATTAGTATGAATATTGAGGTTAAATAATGTATAGTGAGAATTTATATTTGGTATGTATGATTTACATGTCAGTGTAATATCTTATAATAGAATGGGTTATCTATGATACACCACATGTTTAGTTTTAGACTTCATATGATGAGCTTAGAATATAGCTCATTTTGACACAAGAATTCTTTTGAATCATCTCAAATAGGATATTATCTTATGAAAATCATAGGTTGTTAATTAATTGTTATATGGAAAATAGGTATTTGTTTTGTTTATGATTAACCAAAGACTAAACCTACACTTTGCCATTAACGTCTAACACAATTGCATGTTTTAGTGATTGTCTGATTAAAAGGGATGCTCAAAGATAGGTGATTCCAAAAACATATAAAGGAATTTTGATTTTGATTTCCATTTGACAAAGTTTTAGACTCACAGGGAATGTGATTCCTTGGAAAGAACAAATCTACGGACTTTACAGGCTCAAAACTATGGACTCCACAGGCTCAAAACTATGGACCCCATAGGCTCAAAACTATGGACTCTACAAGCTAAAATCTACGGACTCTGTAGGCTAAAATCTATGGACTCCACAGGCTGAAATCTATGGACTCCACAGGCTGAAATCTATAGACTCGATAGGTTGGAATCTATGAACTGCACAGGTCACTTCTTCCTACTTTGCAGGGTCAGCTCTAAGGACTCAATGGAGACAAGGAGTTGAATGAGCCAGTTGGCAACTAAATAAAAGGAGAAGAATCATTCCAGCTGGTGTTTGCCAAGAAGATCGGTTGTTTTCTATTTTGAAGGATTTGTTCATAGTATTTTAAGACATCTAGATTCTAGTTCTATTATAAATTGATACTCCTACTTTCTAATATAATTGGATTTCTAAGAAATCCAATCTCCTATATTAGGATGATTGGATTAAATAGGAATCCCTATTTTACTACATATCTATTCTAAGTTAGTTGTATCAACATATAATGAAGAATGCGTTACATTCAAACATATAACAGATAATAGAGAATACAGAAGATAGTTTTAAGAAGGCGTGTTACAGAATATAGTCTAGCTGTAATTATTTGTATGAATTATTATTTCCAATGTTGATTAAATTTTGTTCTTGAATCTGAAAGGAGCAAGGGCCCACTCTACTCAAAATTAGGAATTGATGTAAGTATGTAGGTAATCTTATGTTAATTCTTGAATTTAAGTTAATTAGTATTTTGGTAATAATTAAATTTCTTTAATATAATTAGATTCAGAAAGCACAAAGTATTCCTTTATTCAAAGTATCTCTTTTTTCAGCAAGTGTGTTATCTCGTTTCCAGCAAGTGTGTTGTCTTTTTTCCAGCAAGTGTGTTATTTCTTTTAAACATCAAGTGTGTTATTTCTTTTCCAGCAAAGTGTGTCATTTCCTTTTCAGTAAATGAGTGGCTTGCAAAGTTCTTTTGTTTTTTTCTAGCAAGAGTAAATTCATTAGTTCTAGGAACATTTCTAGATAAGGATAGATTAGAACCAACACAACACCACCACAAAGTACACATCTAGATCTACTATCCTAAGCCTTACTATAGATAGCTTTGATCACCAGCCCTAGTTGATAAGACATCAATCTGAGTATTGATTAAATGAGAGTTATAATGACAGCTCATTATTTTTGGCATCATTTTTAGGGATCACGGTGTTAGTAAGGTAACCATTATTGGTCTAGAATAAAAGAAAAAAATAGAAAACCTACAAAATTTCCAAAAATATTCAAGTTGATGAACCATCCCAGAGATTCTAAATGATGATTCATTCCAAAATATCCACTAAAACCATAGGTTGAGACTCTTTCAACATCTTCACATAGTGAATTAGAAAATGTAGGTGAAACTCATCTACAGGGACCTCCAAAAACAAGGATAGAAACTAGGATACCACCACAAGCAAGCCCAATCAGACAAATTCCTGAAGATCAATATCTCATAGTAAGACATCACTTAGGAATTGTCAAAGATTTGGAAGAAGCATTTCAAAGATCCATAGCTAAGGAAGATTTTGAAAACCTTGAACAACCCATAATCAATACCACAAACATTCAGTGGGAAGATAACCCTAGTTTTGAAACTTCATCTAAAGAAGAGAATATGGCTCTTAAACAAAATCTACCAAATCCATAACTGGCACATGAAAGGAATTTATCTTTTCCTATTGTTACAAATCCTATTGATCAGACTCCCATGAAAAATATTTCACCTGCAAATTTGCCAAATTTTTGGGGGAGATCTATTGAAGATCTTGATCAAATTTTTGTTTGAGTTCAAAGTGCTGTGTCAAACCTATGACTATACCACAGACAGCCAAAAATTAAAACTGTTTCCTTCTACACTTGAAGATTCAGCCATGAGATGGTTTATGGGATTACCTGGTAATTCCATTATAATGTGGGATGACATGGAAATAGAATTCTTAAACAAATACCAAGATTACTGTAGGGTTTGAGAGAGAAAGGAAGACTTCTTCAAAATTAAATAGAATGAAGATGAATCTTTAAAGGATTATTTGGATAGGTTCATGTTCACTCATAAAAGAAGTAATTATCCACTCATTAAAGAAGTCTAGAAATTGGTATTTTTAAAGGGATTAGATGAAGACACTAGGGATGCTTTAAACTTGATGGGAGGAGGAGACATAAATAAACTAGCTTTTAATTAGATTTTTGAGCTGTGTACCAACTATTCTCGAACAAAACCTAGAATTAGAAGAGGGAGAGCTGGGAAATCTAATGAAGTTGGAAAGCTAATGGAAGAATTTTAAAATCTAAAGATAGATATTTTGGTAACATTAAATAGTACTTTAGATGGCCTTCAATCCAGGGCTAATGCAATAGAACCATTAGTAATTTACTATCCTAAGTGTAGACAAAAACATGCACTTAGAGATTATCCCTTAGACTAAATCAACGTTTCATCATGTGGGATCTGTGCTACCATAGATCATGACACTAAAAATTGTCACTATTTCCTATTTTGAAGAATCAAATGAAAACACAGAGCCAATCTATTGAAGAAATAAATTATATATAGAGACAAAACTTTGTCCCACAAAACCAGGCACAAGGACAATTCAATGCGAGAAACCAAGTTAACCCATGGATGGCACCATGGAATGTTCTAATCCTTTTACCCTTTTGGAATCAACCTCAAATTCCACCAATCCAAAACCCATGGGGGGGACAAGAGTGGACACCAACATCTCCTTGGATGATGCCACCATCAAAACAACAATGGGCACCACAATAGCAGTGGATGCCACAACAATATTAGCCATGGAATCAATAGTGGAACCCATAGTGGGGTCCACAACATCAATTTTCCCAACCAAGGAAACCAACCCAATAGTAAAATATTATGCCACCTCCAGTCATTCAGCACCAAGGGCAAGTAAACCAACCTCCAATGCCTGCTTAGCCAATATCAAATCCAAAAAATAAACAACCAACACCTGTTTATGTCAATGAACAGGAGGAAACAATGACTATTGGGGCTATTAAGTGTTCTGATATACATTTAAGGTTGGGCAAACCATAAAAAAACCTCGAGTCATCATTTCTGAGATACTTGATGAAAATGAAAAAATAAAGTTATCTCAGCCAAGTACTCAAAAAATTGAAAGAAAGATGAGTCCTGAAGAAAGGAAAGAAAACATTACTATACCAGTAGTTCCTTTTCCTGAAAGGTTAAAAGAAATCAATATTCAATCAGACTCAAACTTAGTCTATGAATAGTAGAAGATCAATATTGAAGTACCCCTATTACAAGCTATTAGGGATATACCTGAATTGAACCAGATCATTAAGAATCTCTGTATCAAAACACCTGGAAGGAAAGTAAAGTATCCAAAAACCATCCATGTAGATGGCAAGGTCATTGACCTGTTGGTAGCGAAACTGTTAGTTCTGAAGTATGCAAATCTAGGAAGCCCAGTCATTATAGTCACAATTGGAGGGAAAGAAATTCCCAACATCCTGGTGGATCTGGGAGCAACAATTAATGTCATGACAAATGATACCCTTCAGACATTGTCTCTTATCAAAATGCAACCCATAACTACCATTTTATAAATGGTAGATCAATCAGTAACCAAACTTGAAGGGACAATAGAAAATGTGGAAGTGTTAATATAATCTTGGAAATATCCAGTAGATTTCATGGTGTACTACAACCTAAAACAAAAAACTTGGGATATCCCATCATCTTAGGTAGACCATGGTTAGTTACTGTGGTAGCTTTCATAGATTGTAGATCAGGAGATATGACCATCTCCAATGGTTTAAAGTCTAAATGTATCTCTTTGTATCCTCCTGCAAAACCATCAATTAATCATATACAAGAATTGTGGGTAGATGAATTAGATAACACACTGAACAATGTGTCATCTTTAGCCATGATCACTATGAAAAATCACTTGGAAGAACTGAATGAAACCATATATCCAGAATCTACGGACTCTACTAGACCAGAATCTATGGACTTTTCCAGGCCAAAATCTATGGACTTTGCCAGGCCAGAATCTATAGACTCTACCAGGGCAACATCTAAGGACTTTTGCAGTATAGATTCTGCTAAACACTATGGAGCTTCCACTTCACATTCTACTGACACCTCCTCATTTTATGACCATAGAATGATTTAGGAAAGTGTGAGAGAACTAGCTGAACAACAACAAATACACTTCTTAGACATGTTCCATTGTTCTTTAGCACAAGTAATCCCTCCTAGAGAAAAATTTGTTGATAACATTGCTATGTTCCATAAATTACTTCCTCATTCATGTCCTCTGAACTCATTAATGAGTGAATTCAAACAAATTGAATCTAATCATCCAGGCACTAAACAAATCATGATATTACCTAAGACGATTCTGAACATCAACAGCTAGTTGACAAATGAGGAAGAAGAACAACTTTTTGAAGTACTAGAAGGACATACCAAAGCTTTTTCTTGGGATTATGCTGACATGAAAGGGATCCATCCTAGTATCTGCACTCATCACATTTTTATAGAATTTGTCAAACCAGTAAGGTAACTGCAAAGGAGGATAAACCCAACATTAAGTGAGATAGTTAAAATAAAGATCCAAAAACTGTTAGAGGTTGGGTTCATTTACCCCATCTCAGACAGTCAGTGGGTTTCACCTCTGATTATTATAGCAAATAAAAATGGGAAGTTAAGGGTATGTGTAAATTATAGGGAACTAAACAAAGCTACATTGAAGGACTATTTCCCTTTACCCTTCATTGATCAAGTACTTGATAATCTATCAAGAAAAAAATACTTTGCCTTCCTAGATGGGTTTAGTGGATACAATCAGATAATAGTAGTAGCTAAAGACTAGGATAAAACTACATTTACATGCCCCTGGGGAACTTTTGCTTATCGAGTACTTCCATTTGGACTCTGTAATGCCCCAGCTACCTTCCAAAGAGTAGTTCTAGCAATATTCTCTGACCTTACACACGATTGTGTTGAGGTATATATGGATGATTTCACTGTTCATGGTGAAACATATGAAGAAGCTCTTACCAATCTGGAGAAGGTACTAATCAGATGTGAGGAACATCAGTTATCTCTGATCCATGAAAAATTTCTATTAATGATGAATGAAGGGATAGTGTTGGGACACCATATCTCTGCAAAATGCATTCAAGTAGACCCAAAGAAAATTGAGATTATCTCCAACTTGCCCATTCCACAAAACCAAACTGAAATTAAAAGCTTTTTGGGACATGCTGGTTATTATGGGTGTTTCATAGATAACTTCAGTCAAATAGATGCCCCCATGTTTGCCTTGCTTACAAAAGAGAGTAAATTTGAATGGGATGATAGATGTCAACAAGCCTTTGAGGCTATTAAAGCCAAACTCATCACTGCACCAGTGTTGAGGGGACCAAATTAGACTCAACCATTCCACGTCTATAGAGATGCTTCCAACACAAAAATAGGAGCTATTCTTAGACAGAAAGATGAATATGACCACATGTACACCATTTACTATATCTACAAAAACATGACACCTACAAAAAGAAATTACACCACAATTGAGAAAGAATTCCTGGTTGTAGTTCATGTAATAAAAAAATTCAAACATTACATAACAGGCTACAAAGTATTTGTCTACATAGACCATTCAGCCATATGATATCTTACAAACAAACCAATTACAAGAGGAAGAATTATCAGATGGTTGCTACTTTTACAAGAATTTGACATTAGCATTTTTGACAAACTAGGCAGATTTAATATGGTTGCAGATTTCTTATCTAGGATGAACACTACAGGGGAAGAAGAACCAGTAGAAGATGACTTTCCAGATGAACAATTATTTTATGTTTTAGCAAAATCTTCATAGTTCACTGATATAGCCAAGTATCTGGCCATAGGGAAGTTTCCTATGCATTTTTCAAAGAAAGAAAAAATGATTAATTAGAGAAAGTTCTTTTAAATGGATTAATGGAATGATATTTAAACTCAGTCTTGATCATGTGTTTCACAGGTGTGTGACAGATATAGAAGTTTATGATATCATGAAAGCATGTCATGATGAACTAGGAGGAGTCCACTACTTAGTCCATCAAATAATACGTAAAATTCTAGGGGCAGGATATTATTGGCCTCAACTCCATCGACAGGTGAAGAGATACGTGAAACACTGTGATGCCTCTTCATCCTCAGCTAGTTTTAGAACCATTTGAGAAATGGGGGGTTGATTTCATAGGCCCTATGGATCCACCATCTAGAGGAAAATAATATCTACTGGTATGTACTAATTATGTAACTAAATGGGTAGAAGTGGAAGTCCTAACCCATGTAAAAGAGGAAATAGTAGCTGATTTCTTGTACTTTAAGATCATGCAACGGTTTGGTGATCTGAGAGAAATAGTTTAGGTCAGGGACCCCAATTTATGTCCAATATGATAAAAAATTTCATGCAAGTATATCAAAATCAGCATAGGAAGACATCCCCATATCATCCATAGGCTAATGGACAAGATGAAGTCACCAACAGGGAACTGGAAACCATCTTGACCAAAATTATTGACTCTAGTAGAAAAATTTGGGTAGACAAAGTACCAAAAATTGTTTGGGCCTACAACACCACTTGGAAAACAATAATTGGATTTTCACCATATTAACTGGTTTATGGTAAGAAACCCCTCTTTTCTATATAATTTGAATTACAAACTCTAAATATTGCTCTTGAAGTAGGAATTGAGTTAGAAGACATGCAGAAAGAAAGATTGTTACAACTCAATCAACTGGAAGAGATGATGATGGAAGCATTGCAAAGAACAAAAATGGTACAACACCAAAGAAGAATTTGGCATTATTCTTAGATCAAAGAATGGGAATTCCATAAAGGAGATTGGGCACTTTTATTTGATTCCAAGTTTCAGCAATTTAAAGGGAAACTATGAACTAGATGGTTGGGACCCTATCAAATTGAGATCTTTGACAATGGATATGTTAAGCTAATTCCTATTGATGACAGTAGAAGGGCCATGATTGTAAATGGACACAGGTTGAAAATTTATCAAAAACCTATCAACAGAGAAGAATTTCTTCAAAAGAAATAACTTCTAGTAAAACCACTGATTTAGAAGGCTCTATTTCTTCTAGCAACACCTGATCTCTAAAAAAAGTAAAAAAATTAAAATTAAAAAAAACCAACAATGAAAACCCACGAGCGTTGTTGGCAGTGTTGGTTTGAAAACCAGCTTGCTGGTGAGCCAAGTATTGGTAAAATAAACCTTATCTAGAAAACTAGTTTTACTGGTTGGGTAAGGGCAAAAAAACCAAAACAATAATGCAATAAATATGAATAAATTATGGATGTCTAATCATTCCCTGCACTTGGCTTCCTTAGAACAATCAAAATATTCTTTTCTTATTTGTAACTGATCCATGCAATTTGTTGTGTAGGACAGATGGCTAGAAGGGCATACGTCTGAGGTAAAGGTATGCAGAACACAATCTATTTATCCATAATTAGTTAATTAACATATTTTGATTTGAATAAGATTATTTCTATTGAAATGACTAGGTTTTGAATTAAATTTGATCCCTTCCCAAAATGGAGGAACCGTCAGATCGAATAAACATTCAAGATTAAAGTGGATGGTTCGGTAATGACTATGTGTAATGATTCAATGGACACCTCATGTGCTTAATCTTATAATGATGATGATGTGATGTCCACAAGTCACTTTTATAAAGGAGCCACCACCGTAAATGTTCACATCACCATACCCTGTTGACATTTCATTATATGACATGATGTCTGGCACACTCAGTAGAAAATCAATGCAGGCCAAAAAGTAGTGCATAACAATCATTTCTTCGAACTCACTCACTCATAATTGCTACACTATTTTCACTCCAGCGAACAACATTATTATCAGTCTCAAGAAGGTTCAAACCCTATTTTGAAAGAGAAAGCCATTTTAACTAGATCACAATCAATGCAAGTATTTCATTTTGAATCAAAAGAAAATAATGGGATAGAAGATGAGATTGGAATTGAAGAAGGCTGCAAAATTTAACAAAGACAAAGCTTTTGTGGAGGTATTCAGGGCAAATGGATGGTTACCCTTCATCAATAAGTTTTAGGGGTTTCATCAAGAGCTGGTTAGTGAATTTGTTGCTAATCTCACTCCTGATAACTCAACTGTTCATGGTGTAGTAATTCCAATCTCAACCTAGATTATAAGTGAAGTAATTGAAGTTCCAGAAGAGATAATGAGGGTAACAGGGAGGACCCCATTTAATGATTTAATCACCTAATTCAATGGGAATGAACAAACTAGCACTTCCTATCTAGTTGATTCAAGGGGAAAAACTAAGGGGGTAAGTAGAAATTCACTTCCTAAACCCTGGAGGTCAGTAGCCAAATGGGTGATCAAGTATGTTACCTATGAGGGATAGACTAGTTTTTTAGGGGGAGAAGCCATGAAAATATTGATACACCTGAAGCATGGAAGCCAGAATCCCCAATGCAAAATGATCCTTCCATACTTTTTATATGGAGCCATCCAGGTCTTGGCCACAACTCCTAATGCTGCCCTAAGACACCATGGTCTCATCCACCTACTTATTCGGCATCATTTCCTTCAGCAGAGTACTGAAGCTTGGGAGACATTTCTAAACAATGTAATATCAAATGTTTCAAATTTACCTGTTCCTGAATCTATGGACTTACCTCCATCTACTCCATCAACAAGTGGTACAATTCTAAAGCAATAATCACAGGTTGAAACCTTTCAGGCCAATACTTTTACTTCCTCAAGGAGGGTTACAAGGTCTCAAAGACAACAAACTGCAGAACCTTCTCAGTCACCACAAGAACCTTAGGTATCTGAATTGCAACCAACTCCCCTGTCTAGAAGGAGAAAGCTGAAATGGAAGGCTACTTCAGAACCTGAGAAGACCAAAAGCCCTATAACAGAAAAAGACACTTATCCAAGTGTGGCACAAAAGGTAACCAGAAGATGAAGATGATTGATTCTAGCTGATGATGATGAACAAGAAGTTGTATATATCTTGGGCAGCCTTAAGACAACATCTCATTCTGTTGATCAAACAAATTCAGATATTAAAGAGATTCCTGTTGGATAGAGTTCTCCACTTATCATAGAACAAATTACCATAGAAAAATTTGTAGATATGGCCCAAGAATCAGAAATGGTGGAGCCATCACATGTTTTAATTGACATTCAAAGCACTAAAGGAAAAGTTGTGTCTGAAGAGAAAGGATGACCATCCAGTCCAAATGATCCAATTGTATAGTTAACTCTAGAACTGTCCCAACTTCAAGCTCTGATCCAATAGTAAGCACTTGAAATTTTTGAGGTAAAAAGTCAACTTAAAACCAAATAACATATAAATTCTTTGTTACAACAACAACTATTAACTACATCTAAAAATCACATTGTAGAAATACAGTAGTTGAATACAGTCTCTTCTGAAAATGAGGTAGAAATTCAGAGATTGAGAGTAGAAGTATAGATGAGAGATGCTAAATAGGTAGATGTTTGGGTATATGTAGAAAACCTAAAGAAGGAGAATAGGAAACTGCAGAGTATGATAACTTCTTTTGAAAAGCCCTGTAGCACTACATCTATTCCTTCCAAGACATATGTTGACCAAGGATGCCAAACCACCCAGACGGGTAATTCTTCTTTGCAAATACTATATCAAATTGAAGAAGAGTACCTTAAACTCAAATGAAAAATAAAGCTGCACATTATTCAAACAAAGAATTAGAAAAATAAAAATAGGCATTGGAAATTCAAGTCCAACAATTAGAAGACAGATTACAAGATGCATGCAAACTAGGAGAGTCTCTTTTGGCCTACAGAAATCCTTCTCCTACATACAATCTATTCTTGTTTGAACAATTTTATAGATGGAAAATCCTTATAATTTCTTGTAATCTTCCTTATAAAATCTTGCATCCCACCACATTCCTTGAAATTTTCTATGATTCACAACCTGATCAATAGGATTTACTCTGTGAATTCTATCTGCATGATTTCATCTTAGGAGACCATGACCACAACAAGTTCCTGATAAATATTCATGTGGGGTAAGTTTATTTGAGAGCATTGCACTCTAATTTCAAGAACCAGATTGCATGGAAAATCCAATTTGAGGAGTATACAAACCATGCCAAAACCACAGGATTATGCATTAGGTCAGCATTCTCTCTGCCAAAATTAGTTAAACAAAACTTCATCTATGCTTGCAATAGAGATGAAGTAAAGACACATTATTTTCAAGCTTTGTATGAATGCACTATTTATTTTGATTTAATTTCCAAATAGCATTTTGAAGCAGTAGGTTCTACAATTATAAAGAGATGGGATCAATTATTAGTACCCTTGAGAAGAAGAGAAGTCATGTCTCCAAATAATATCAGGTGGAGCATGTGAAGAGCAACCTCAATCATTGAAATGTTGATTGAAGTCATAAACTTAGGAGGTGAAAATAAATGGATTAGAATGTGATATTGACCCCCTCTATTCATTATCCCTATTCCAATATGACAAAACTAGTCTCCATAGTCTAATGAACAATTTGATATCTGGAAACAAATGATTTAAGAGCATCAAGGCTTTACCAACAATGCAGATAGGCACATCACAGATGAATTTGAAGATTATGTGTAGACACTGAAATCGTGTCTACCCCCTAGGTCTTCTTTCACCCTTAGCCCCCCTTGGCCCATGTCCTAACCCTTGTCTTAGCCCCCTCCATTTATCAAATAAATATTTTAATTTATTTGGCCCTCTTCCACCTCACCCATGCCACCTTGGATCCCCCCACCTCTCTCCTATCCTTTATTACCCAAATCTCCCCTCCCGCGTCCATTTAAGCCTTCCCATGACCATTTTCCCCATGACCCCTTGACCCGGCGGCGTGCAAGAATAGACAGAGGCTAATTTTAGCCTCTGTCCCCATTCTTCTGCGGCCGACGTTGGCTACACTGCGGCCGATGTCGGCGATCTTGCCAGCGTCGGCAGCCTTCAAAATCATTTCTTGCATCCGTTGCAGGCCCCCCTGCAAACAAAACTCTCTTGACACTTTTTGCATTCGGATTTTCTTCTCCTCTCTCTTCCACTACAAACTTTTTGGCTGTAGGTACACATCAAGCAACACTCTCCAGGGACTCTGCCTCAGTTTTCTATATCAACAACAGGGACTCTGCCTTCATCAACAACATAAGCAACATCACCATCAACACTCCTTCAGCCAGTCATAGGTAAGTATTTTATTTGTACTTTCATTGTGTTTTCTAGTTATTTGCTTTTAAGTATTATGAACTAGATTCAACACTCCCTATCCCTAGACCAGACCAGACCCGAATCCTCATCTCCCTGTCCCTCTGTTGGTCTCCTCTATCCCTCTGTCCCTTTTTATATTCTATCCATTGTCCCAAATTTTAGACCCCTGCATAGACCAAGATCCCCAGACCATTTAACCAAAACTAGACTCTCAGACCCAGACCCCCAGACCATTCAACCAAGCCCAAAACTCTGTCTCAGACCCGTCCACAGACCAAAGCTCATCCAGACCTCATCCACAAACTACTACCCCGACCGATGCCGGTCACTTCCCCCACCGACGTTGGCATACTAACTGACGTCGACAGACTTGACAACCGACGCCGGTAAGACAACTGATGCCGACGACTGTGACCAGCCCGACATCATCTTTCAGGTAAGATTTTGCTTCCATTTTTCATTTTGTCTTTATCATTTTTAGTCTTTTATCATCCTATCCTTTATCATACATCTTTTTATTAATCAGTGGGTTGACATCCCTCAAGCTTTTGCTTTTGGGATCAAGCTTTTGCTTGGCAGCCCACCATCTCCTTGTCTAACGCCTTCTTTGTCTTAGTCTCTTTCTTTTGCAGGTGTCATCCTCCACAACCAAAGAGGAGTTCTCACTTCATCTGGATTATGGTGCGCACGACTATATCCAGGTACATCAAGCCTTGACCATTTCTTTAAGTTTCTCATTTTCTCTCTTTGAATGTGAAAAGTAAATCTAGCGTAGAAACATTCTGGCACGCTCGGTGGGACCCTTAGGGTCTCCCTTGGGTTCCTTTTCTTTTGTTCATATAGGTGCATTAGGTTTCTCCCTTTTCACCTCTTTCTTCTCTTCTAAACGACATCATAAGCAGGATTAAAAGGAACCTTTCTTTCTTTTCTTGCATTTCTAGACTAGTCAAAAATCATATCCTTCAAACCCTTTCTCAACTTGTTTTTCATCCGAACTTAACATTTCGACTTGGGGCTTAAAACACGTTGCATTGCATATTTGTTTGCTTGCATTTCTTAGTCCACACTTAGTAATTAATAACCGCATATTGAATTAATCGTAGTCCACTTGATGTTACACAACCGAACCACTTGCACTAAATCAAACATCAAACTTACCTGAGAAAAGGCTCGACTGGGATTTCATCCCCCAGCAGATACCTTACCCCTACCTGGCAATCTCACTTGGATTTCATCACCAAGGGGAAAGCCCACTCCATTCTCTGGTGGAGGATAAGCTCTAGGCAAGGCATATTTTGGCTAAGCGAGACTAGCTTATCATTGGGCTCGTGAAGTGAGGGGAGCTTGCTCCTTAGCACTAGGCCACGTACCGAACCTAATACAAACTTTTTGAGCACCTAAACATACCTGAAACCATCCATAGACTACCTCTTCTAGGACCCTTCTAACAACCAACCTCCCCAAACATCACTTTAAGGCATAAGCCACACGAGCTTAATAATTTATTTCTAAGGATTTAACGCTTAGGCTCTGCTTGTGTTCTTCATCTTTTCTGTTCTTATCTGTTTGTTTGAGGTAGTGAGGATGTTCTTCTCCCTATTTTTCAAAAACTCTCAAATCTTTTGGGTTTTTGGAAAACACAGTCACCGGCATCGGTTTTACCACCGACGTCGGTAGCCTTTTCTTATCGGCATCAGTTATCTGACCAACGTCGGCCATCTTTCTCATCGACATCAGTTTTTCAACTGACGTCGGTCTCTGTCATAGTCCTTTTTTTTCAAAACAACAGCCTCAAAACCCGCCCCTTTTTCTACCAAAACCCCATTCTGAGTTTTTGAAACTAAAAAAACATAGTTTCTGAAACTTGACCCTGTTTGCCTTGAATGGTTTTGACACGCAGTCAAACCAAGGCTCTTCTTGACCACGCGAGACATCAACCACTTCCGCCTTCCCCGTCCATAACCAGTCCTATAATGGAGTTCCACTCGGAGACTGAAAGAATTCCTATTCGCCCAACCCCGCCTCAGACTCCTATTTTCCCAGAAGGGGACCAAGATTTCACATGATTCTTAGACCTCAACTTCAAAGCCTTGCAGCACTATCTCGCACATAGCTGAATGTGAGACGCCTTAGGCAACCCAATCTATGGGATGCCGACTTCCTTAGTCGAGACAATGATCACATCAACAGCATCTAAAATTCAACCTATAGACAATCAAGCCAACACCTTGACCAATAACCCAACCATCTCCTACCTTCAAAATTTAGCCTCTCCTTCTAGACCTACCTCTATGGGGGTTCCGGTACCCACTCAACCTCAAACTACTCAACCAAATCCTATACCTTTCCAAAACCTAGTGGTCTTTATCCCCCCTACTCTTACACCTATCAACACAAGAGTAACTATCTACCCTCCAACAAGTGTGGCCACTCCTCAACCATCTTTGACGGCCCTGTAGACACCGAAATCATGTCGACTCCCCTGGTCATTCCCCATCTTATTCTTCTTCGCCTATTTAACCCTTGTCGATCACTTTTTCCATCAACCTTGACCCTGGCAGCATGTAAAAATGAGCACAGAGCTAAAGCTAGACTCTATCCCCATTGTGCATCTGCCGATGACGGTCTTTTCCCGGCCGATGTCGCCGACGTCAGTCACTTATCGGCCGACGTCAGCAATCCTGCCGATGTCAGTCACCTTGCGGTTATCCGTTATCAATTATCATTCGGTTGTCATTCGGTTTCTCGAACGGTTGTCGAACCATCTCTAGAACCGTCCCTCGCCTTCATCAGCATCCGCCAACCATTCGAGAGGCTATTCCGAACGCTAATCAACCATTTTTTGAATCACGCTAATCAACCAATCAATCTAACTCTCTCCCTCAGGGACATAGCAAGCTTCTGCAAGTGAACAACAGGGATTCTTCATCAGCAATAGGTCTTCAACAAGCGGCAACAACAACAACAGAAACCAGCAGGCACAGGTATGTTGTACTCTGTTTATTTTTTTTATGCTTTCTAGTCATTTCTAAACTAGATTTAGCACTTCTTTCCCTCAGTTTTGACTGTCACCCAGACCCGGATTCCTATCTCCCTGATTGGCTTCCTCTATCTCTCTGTCCCTCTCTGTCCATTTGACTCTCCTGTACCTCTGCACAGACCCCCTGACTGCCTCAAATCAGACTCAGACCCGTCCACAGACCAAGCCCTGACCAGGAACCTGACCAGACCCATCTAGAGGCCATTGCCCCGATCGACGCCAGTCATTACCCCCATCGACGTCGGCAGACTAACCGACGTCGGCAGACCCAACAACCGACACCGGTGAGACCACCGACGCCGGCGACTGCAACCAGGCCGACAGCTTCTTCCAGGTAAGCCTTTGCTTTCTTTTCTCTTTCAGTTTGCTATCATTTCAGTCTATTTTAGCATTCTGTCATTTATCAGTCATTTATCTTTTATTAAAATAGTGGGTTGACCTCCCTTAAGGAAGTTCTCATACTTCTGGGAACAAGCTTTCGCTTGGCAACCCACCGCCTATCCATCTAACGCCTTTTTGTCCAAGTTTTCTTCTTTGCAGGTGTCATTCCTCCACAGCCAAAGAGGGGTGCCCAAAAACATCTGGATTACGGTGCACAGTCTATATCCAGGTACATCATGCCTTGTCCATTATTTCTTTAGTTTCTTCTCTCTCTTAAATCTGAAAAAGCGAATTTTGCATAGAAACATTCTGGCACGCCTGGTGGGACCCTAGGTTCCTCCTGGGTTCCTTTTCTTCTTCATTCATTTAGGAGCATTAGGTTCTTACCTTTCCTCCTCCTTCTTTTCTTCTCAATGACACTATAAGTAGGACTAAAACGAATCTTTCTTTTCTTTCTTGCACATTCTAGACTAGTCCAACGTCATACTCTCAACCCTTTCTCAAACTTGTCTTCATAAAAAACATCACATTTCGACTTGGGCTTAAAACGTATTGCACTTTCATTTCTGCTTGTGCTTGCATTAGTCCACATCTAGTAACTTAAATCCACATATTGAATAAATCGTAGACACATGATGTTACACGACCAGACCACATGCACTAAAACAAACATAAAACTTACTTGAGACAAGGCCCGACTGGGATTTCATCCCCCAACGGATACCTTACCCGTCTCGATGACCCTACTTTGATTTCATCACCAAGGGGGAAGCCCACTCCGTTCTCTGGCGGAGGATAAACTCTAGGCGAGGTATATCTTGGCTAAGCGAGACCAGCTAACCACTGGAATCGTGAAGTGAGGGGAGCTTGCTCCTTAGCACCAGGCCACGTACCAGACCCTAACACAGACTTCTTGAGCACCATAACAAAACTTGAAACCATCCATAGACTGCTTCTTCTAGGACCTGACTCACAAAACCAACCTTCCACTACACACATTCTAAGGCATAAGCCACTATAATCCTAAAAAATTTACTCTTAGGGTTTTAGGATCTGCTTGTGTCTTCATCTTTTTTTTAGTTCTTATCTGCTTGTTTGAGCTTGTGAGGACGTTCTTTCTTGCCTTGAATGGTTCTGACACGTAGTCAAACCAAGGCTCTTCTTGACCACGCTAGCCATCAATCGCTTTCGCCTACCCCGTCTATAAACAATCATATAATGGAGTTCTACTCGAAGACCGAAAGAATTCCTACTAGACTATCTCCAACCCAGACGCCTATCATCCCATAAGGGGACCAAGATTTTGCAAGATTCTTGGACCTCAATACCGCAGCCCTCCAAAACTATCTCGTGAGAAACCCAATGCGGGACCTTTCAGGCGACGTGGCGACGACATCAACACCGTTCGCCACCCAACCTTTTACGACTCAACCTTTCACCTCAACCATTAACCCGACCATGGCCTATACGCAAAGTTCGGCCTCCTCATCTATTTTTAGACCAACCTCCACCAGGGTTTTGTTACCCCTTAACCACCTGTAATTCAACCAAGTTCTACATTATACCAGAACTTGATTGTCTCGACCCCACACACTCTTGCGCCTATATATGCAGGAGTGCCTACCTCGCCCTTTGTCAATGCTATCACACAACCTCCTTTGGCGGTATCTAGTCAGCCTATGCCTTCTACCTTCATAACCCAACCACCCTTAACCTCTACTTCTGCCCCTGCGACTAGTCATCCATACGTTGCGCCCTTACTGGTACAACCGACTACATCGTACGCCTCTTCTAACCTCTTTCAAGCGCCTTACAACCTAGGAGGCACTCCGTCCACCAATCCGTCAGTAGACGTCATCAAGATGCTGATGGATAAAATGTCCAGTCTCGAAGCTTCTATCTCCGGTTCAAGTAATGTCTCTTCATATGACCAGATTTACAACGAGCCCATCCACCCTTCTGTCCCTATCTGACCATACCCCAACCATTGGGAGCTTCCTAAATTTACTCGCTTTCAGAGTAAGGAAGACCCACAACAACATCTAAAGGCATTCAGACATGCCTGTTACCTTATTGCCCACGACGATGCATTACTTCTACGCATGTTTCCTATGTCACTTTCTGGCCCTGCCGTTGACTGGTATAGTTCTCTTGCCAGACATTCTATCTTTTCATTCATTCAACTCGCCCAACTATTCGTTGACCATTTTTCAATCAATATCAATAAACAAGTTTCGATCACAGACCTTTACTCTATTAGGCAAATTGACGACGAATCAATAGTCGATTTTGTCGCCCGTTGGAGAGGCTTGATTAATCAGCTCTCCTTCTCCTTGCCTCAACCCGAGATCATTGAGCTCTTTTCCCGAGCATGTGTCAGTCACATCTCGTCCACCTTGCGGGTTCAAACATTCCACACTTTCGACGAGGCCTTCACCATGGTCCGAAAGCTTGAACTCCGCACCATTGAAGAAGATAAGGTCAAATTGTGTAACACTAACACAAGAACCAATGACCATTCTTCTTCCAGACCTTCTTCTGCCCACTCTCAATCCAAGGGGTCGGCAAACACTGTCATCTTTAGACCATCATCTTCAACAATAACCAACCGATCATCATCTTCAACATTAGACTTCATCAATAAACATTTTCAACGTCAATCCTTACAGCATCAATTCACTCCAATTGGGGAGTCATATGCCTCTGTCTTGGATAAACTCGTCAAGCAGGGGGTCCTCAATCTCCCTCCAATTCGACCACATCAATTTGACCCCTCAACACCTATCCCTACATGGTACAGGGAGAACCACTTTTGCAACTATCACCGTGTCAAAGGCCATGACACGGATCACTGTCAAACTTTCAAAAACATCGTCCAGGACATGCTAGACAAGGGGGATCTCATCTTGGATAACCTGAATGCACCACCCAACCAAAACCTTGACATCTTCAAGCAACCCTTTTCTAATCACCCGCATACTCAAGACAATATCCAAGTCATGATCAATGACCCTCAAGACCATGATATACACACGGTCGACACTATCTTGCCTCTTGTCCTTGACCAACCTCTTCCATTAAAGGATGAAGAACCTTCTTCTCCTACTAGCCCTCCATCTACCTCTCTTGTATTGGAAGACGCTTTGACCACATCAACGCCATTAAGCCCACCTCCATCCGAAGACCCTACCTTGCCTACTCCTCAACTACAAGTAGAAGGCACGATCATCCATGCCCTCTACCCACTTGAGGAGCCGCCCTCTCTTATTTCTTCTCCACCAAGAGAAGAACCAATCTCTCCACCCATTTCAACTGAGGAAGACCCAGTCACGGTTTCCTCTTACCCTTTGCATGAGATTTCTACATCTCACTCACCTCCATCCACATCCAAACCCAAACCCATATCTAACCTCGCCTCGCACAACGGTGGCCCTCGACCCAAACCAACGAAGACCACTAGACCACATCAGAGGATTCCTCCCCCACCTTCGTCATTACCTTCAATCTTGGGCCCGCATCCGTCCACTTTAATAGGAGTGCTTCCCACTCCCATCCTTCACAGAGGCACATCGCCTCCATTACTCCCTCATCCCATCAGACATACATCTCATCCAAACCCTCGACCTATGCCTCCTTCGCCTCCCAAACCAACGTCACCAACCCTCACTGCAATAAAACATCCTGACCCGTTAGCAGGTTCATATGCCTTCCTCTTACGGTAATTATTACAGTCCTCTCATCTCTATCTCCTGCCTCTTAGACCATATCACTCTCTCAGACCAAAACCACCATGGTTTGATGACACTTGCATTTGTGCGTATCATCGCATGCCTGGGCACGACACTGAGCATTGTCATGCCCTCAAGGTCACCATTCGCCAATGTTTGGAGAATGACACCTCCCTTTTCAACCATATCATCAATAAACCTTCAACACCACTCCGCTCATCAACTCTCGGATTAAGGCCATCTTGGTTCGACAACTCTAAATTCTGTCATTATCATCACACTCTGGGACATGACACCGAGCGTTGTTGCGCTCTTAAAGCTGTCATTCGTCACCACCAGAAAAAGGATTCCCTTCTTATCAAGGATCCTCTTGACCCCCCCCTTTGACAAATTATCAACACCGACCCATACCTCTCCAACCTCGTCATCTAAATTGGGATCTCCACGACAGACTAGGGTCCCTTCGCTACCTTTAACCCCTTTATTCGACATCAACACAGTCCATCTGACCACTAAACCTCAATCGACCTTAACTAATTCATCAAACATTCTCCCTAGCCGCTGGGGGAATTCAACCTTCATCCAAACTTTGACCAATTTTTCAACACAGTCTCGACCACATATCAATCACTCGTTCAACTTAACCTCAACCAGACTAGCAACCAAACATTTAACCCGACCTCAACCAAACATTCGACCCAACCAAAGACCAAATACCAACCAATCAACCCTCGACCAACCATTGACCAATTATCAAATGACCAAATCTCAACCAAACATTGACCAATCTTTTTATCAAAATATTCAACCAGCCTCGATCAATCAACAACCATATCAACCAACTTCACATCCACTCATCAATCAACACCTGACCAATCTGGAAAGAGGCAAATGGGGCAAGTTTGCTCCTAATTGACTTGGACCTTATCATGCACAAGTATACACCAGGGACTTATCAGACCCTGAGCCTCTTAATGCGTTGCATCTGCGACCGTTCTACTGCTAGTCGAGTACTCGTCCACTTGACACTTAACTTGAGCTCGTCCCTTGAGCAATCCCCATCCTCTTAATCCTACTTCCTTTCAACCCTATTCCTCTTAACAATTCCTATAACCCTTTTATGATGTATGGATGCTTTGTCCTAATAAAAGGGAGCCCTTGACTTTCTATAATCTTGTCCATGACTCACATTTCTATAAAAACAAATCAAGATGTCACAATATCCATGGTCACTATATCAATATCAAAATCAAAAAGTAGACTGCTCCTTCGAAGGACAGCTGTACTATCATTGCTGTAATTAATAGACTGCTCCCTCGAAGGACAGCTATTCAAAAGCCCTTATATTAAACAAAAATCTAGACCACTCTCTCGAAGGATGGCTATGACTAATCTGGCAATAAACAACACTATTTTAGAAGCTTCCCGCATTGATCAGCTTCACAAACTGACCACCAAGCAAATGGCATCTCTCTGTAGACTTCCCGCATCGATCAGTCTGCGCAAAAAAAAAAAAAAAAGAGTCATGGACTTGACTTATAGTTGTCCCAGGGTCTCCTATAAAAAGGGGCAAAGTTATCTCTACTCTTAAAATGGGTTACCCTCTTTCCTCCTCCTATCACCTGCTCAAGGGACTTCGAGCTCACTTTAATGTCTAAGTGATTCGATTACCGCTCTAACATAACTATGGTCAACGACGTCACACATGAATGGGGCTCTTGGTTCTCATAACCCCTATCTATGCTATCTTTTTGGTCCTTGTCAATGAAAGAGCAATATGCTTTTCACTTCTTCTACACTTTGGTCACATTCACCTTCATCACTTGTCAATAGACTCAACTCAACTCTCTTTTCAGACCATCAGCATGACCTAGCCTATTCACCCTAGTTTCTATGGACACCAATACACATGGAAACTATCGACCTGCCACAATTTATGTTCAACATAAACCAATACTTGCTGAAGCATAAATAAACCTCAATTCATTTTTAGCATACCTCCATCATGAATATGGAATATTGCTAGGGATGAAAAACCCCTCAACCAATGTTGCAGAATACACCATTTGGAAAAGGCTGCAACATCTTTTCTCTTCATCATTTCATCATACCCAAGACCAATCTATCAACCATTTTAACCACCTGTCTACTACTCGGACCCTTTGTCTGAACTACATTGGTCTGAGGCCCTTCCACAGGGGCTATGTAGGCAGCACTCAGATGACACGACTGTCTTCTGGGGTTAGCTCGACCATTCTCGTTTGTTCGTCTCTCTGATGGACAAACCTTCTTTCCTTCTTTTAACCATAACCTTGCCCTTGACCACGACCCATTTTATCCCTTTGACCCTCCCTCCCTTCTAGGGAGAATTACATTGGCCTGAGGCCCTATCACCAGGGCTATGTAGGCAGCACTCAGTTGACATGGGGTCTTCTGGGGTTAGCTCGGCCGCATTCTTTCGTCCATTCCTCCCCTCGCCCACCAACCATTGGAGATCATGCCTATCTCCTCCGACCTCGACCACTTCCAAGACATTGTTGCCTTGGTTGTTTTTGCATATATGCTACCTCATGACTGGTTAACAGAATTGTGCGCAGACCTTTTTGGACCCTCACAAGTATAGGATCGCAAGTCGGTTGATCCACTCTACTTGTGACTTTTTCATGATTCTAGGAGCACTTCCTGAGCCCTGGATACCTGGAACACGATGACCCATTTGGAGCTTCAGCTTAGATTACATAACCCAATCAGCAGACGACTAAATGCTGGGGCTTGGTTATTTCAATTTTGGCACTCCTCGACCCTTGACCTGCGACACTTTGACCTAACCCTCTCGTGTAGTGGTATGCGTGCAATCACGACTTTTGCAGCATTCACCCTCACCCCTTTTTCATCCACTCTTTATCAAATCAGCACCCGATTCCCGGTTCCCTTCCCTCGACTCCTGCTTTCAGGGGGAATACCTTATCCATACTCAGGGCATTCTGCTTCCTATTTTTGTCTTGCAGTTCATTCGAACAACCAACAAGACGAAATCAACCTTATCCCTCACCTGGGGCAATCAATCCTATTTTTGTCTTGCAGTTCGTCCAGAACAACCAACAAGACAAAAAGGGGCAAATGTAGACACCGAAATCGTGTCGACTCCCCTGGTCATTCCCCGTCTTATTCTTCTTTACCTATTTAACCCTTGTCGATCACTTTTTCCATCAACCTTGACCCTGGCAGCATGTAAAAATGAGCACAGAGCTAAAGCTAGACTCTATCCCCATTGTGCATCTACCGACGACGGTCTTTTCCCGACCGATGTCGCCGACGTCGGTCACTTATCGGCCGACGTCGGCAATCCTGCCGATGTCGATCACCTTGCCGTTATCCGTTATCAATTATCATTCGATTGTCATTCGATTTCTCGAACGGTTGTCAAATCGTCTCTGAAACCGTCCCTCGCCTTCATCAGCGTCCGCCAACCATTCGAGAGGCTATTCCGAACGCTAATCAACCATTTTTCGAATCACGCTAATCAACCAATCAATCTGACTCTCTCCCTCAGGGACACAGCAAGCTTCTGCAAGTGAACAACAGGGATTCTTCATCAGCAACAGGTCTTCAACAAGCGGCAACAACAACAACAAAAACCAGCAGGCATAGGTATGTTGTACTCTGTTTGTTTTCTTTATGCTTTTTAGTCATTTCTAAACTAGATTTAGCACTTCTTTCCCTCAGTTCTGACTGTCACCCAGACTCAGATTCCTATCTCCCTGATTGGCTTCCTCTATCTCTTTGTCCCTCTCTGTCCATTTGACTCTCCTGTACCTCTGCACATACCCCCTGACTGCCTCAAATCAGACTCAGACCCGTCCACAGACCAAGCCCTGACCAGGAACCTGACCAGACCCGTCTAGAGGCCATTGCCCCGACCGACGCCAGTCATTACCCCCACCGACGTCGGCAGACTAACCGACGTCGGCAGACCCGACAACCGACGCCGGTGAGACCACCGACGCCGGCGACTGCAACCAGGCCGACAGCTTCTTCCAGGTAAGCCTTTGCTTTCTTTTCTCTTTCAGTTTGCTATCATTTCAGTCTATTTTAGCATTCTGTCATTTATCAGTCATTTATCTTTTATTAAAATAGTGGGTTGACCTCCCTTAAGGAAGTTCTCATACTTATGGGAACAAGCTTTCGCTTGGCAACCCACCGCCTATCCATCTAACGCCTTTTTGTCCAAGTTTTCTTCTTTGCAGGTGTCATTCCTCCATAGCCAAAGAGGGGTGCCCACAAACGTCTGGATTACGGTGCACAGTCTATATCCAGGTACTTCATGCCTTGTCCATTATTTCTTTAGTTTCTTCTCTCTCTTAAATCTGAAAAAGTGAATTTTGCATAGAAACAGGCCCCTATCCAATTTGTGCCTACCAACCTCATAACACAAGTGCCCTTGGCTTCAACTTCCGCCCTGATAACTAGCCACCCATATGTTGCGTCTATGAAACCAACCACGTCATATGCCCCTCTTAATATCTTTCAAGCACCTTATAATCTAGGAGGTGCTCCACCCGTCAATCCATCAACAAACATCATCAAAATACTGATGGACAAAATGTCCAGGCTAGAGACCTCTGTTTCTAGCTCACGTAATGCTCTCTCATACGAGAAAATTTGTAATGAGCCCATTCACCCTTCTGTCCCGATCAGGCCATACCCCAATCAATGGGAGCTTCCTAAATTCTCTTGCTTTCAAAGCAAGGAAGACCCACAATAACACTTACAGGTATTCAGACATGACTATTACCTTATTGCCCATGATGATGCATTGCTTTTACGCACATTTCCTATGTCTCTCTCTGGTGCTGCGCTTAATTGGCACAACTCTCTTGCCAGCCATTCCCTCTTCACATTCACACAGCTGGCCCAGCTCTTTCTTGATCACTTCTCCATCAACATCACCAAGAAGGTCTCGATCACAGACCTCTATTCTATCCACCAATTTGAGGACGAATCCATAGCTGACTTCGTTGCTCATTGGAGAGGCCTCATCAATCAACTCTCCTTTTCCTTACCCCAACTCGAACTTATTGAACTTTTCTCCCAAGCCTGTGCCAAACATATTTCTTCCACCTTACGGGTTCAGACCTTCTGCACCTTCAACGAAGCCTTCACGATGGCCTGCAAACTTGAATTACGTGCCATCGAGGAGAATAAAGTCAAGTTGCGGAGTAAGAATCCCAACTCTAAGACCAATGACTCCTCTTCTTCTAAACCTTCATCATCCAATCCTAAGTCTAAAGCTTTGGCTAATGCTGTGGTTATTAGACCTTCATCCTCTTCACCTTCAACCAATCAGCCTGAGCCATCCACATCTCAGAGCGCCACCCACCAATTCTAGCAGAGATACGTACAACGACAGTATACTCCTCTCAGAGAATCATACGCATCTGTGCTAGAAAAACTTGTTAAACATGGGGTTCTCAATCTCTCCCAGGTCTAACCACCTCCATAATTTGATCCCTCACGCGCCATCCCTGCGTGGTATATGGAAAATGACTTCTGCAACTACCACCGTGTTAAAGGACATGACATGGGAAATTGCAAGACCCTTAAAAACATAATCCAAGACATGCTCTAAAAGGGGGACCTCATCCTAGACAATCCTAATGCCCCCCCTAATCAGGGGATCGACATCTTCAAGCAACCATTCCCCAATCATCCACCGACCCAAAACAATGTCTAGACCTTGATTGACAACACTCATGAACACAACATTCGAATAGTCAATACAGTCTCGCCCTTCATCCCTGACCAACCTCAAGAGGTTAGTCCATCTATCAGTCCATCACGTGTGGACGAACCTCTTTCCCCGATTAGTTCTCTGTCAACCTCTCTCATCTTGGAGGATGCCTCAACCTTACCGGCACCACCGGTCTCACCATCCTCCTTCCTGCTACCCATGGAGAACCCAACCCTTCCTACTCCTCAACTGCAAGTGGAGGGCACCATTATCCCTGCCCTTTACCTACTTGAGGAGCCTCATTCTCTGATTTCTTCTCCACCCAGGGAAGAACCTGCCTCTCCTTCATCTCCAACCAAGGATGAATCGATCACGACTTCATCATGCCATGGGTCCGAGTCTACTACACCCGTCTCATCTTCAGCCCCACAACCATCAACATCTTCTCAAGGACCCAAACCTCATCCAACATCTTCTCAACCATTTTCCCAACTAGTGGAGAAAATTGGACTTCTCCCTTCAAGGAAAGTGGAGCATCAGGGATTGTGGGAGCGTCTTAAAGCTCTTCAACATGCCCGTGCCCTCTCATCTCATGTTGCCAATCCTCTCAAGGCAGAATCTCCCAAAACTCTCAACAAAGACCAGACTCCCGCTTCTAAACCCGCATCTACCCCATCTAAACCTATCAAGTCACTTGGCGTTCACCTTGTCTCTACCCTCACTCACCCGCAAGTGAAGGTGGACTTAGACCAGACCTTGACCAATAGTAGTCTTCCAACCAAGTCGAAGAAGACTGCCAGACCATAGAAGTGAACGCCTCTTCTCCCGTCACCATTACCTTCAATTTTGGGCCCCCATCCTTCGACCCTGACCAGAGTCCTTCCCATGCCGACATCTAATCAAAACCAATTGCCCCCTTTGCTTCTTCTGCCTATCTCTAGCCTACCCTCCCCTAAAAAGGTGGTACATCTCATGAAGAAAGTGCTGTCTGTACCTGTCACCATACCATCAACTCAAAAGGTGGTACGAAAACTTCCTCCAACTCTGCCTAAGCAAAAGTCACTAGCATCGCACACATCGACTAACACGGACCCTTTAGTGGGCTCATACTCATTGATATTGCACCGACTTTTGCAGACTTCTAGCATAACCCTTCCACCCATCAGGCCTTTCCAACCTCTCAGGTCCAAGCCCTCTTGGTTCGATGACATGAAGATTTGCTTATACCATCGTACACTAGGACACGATACCAAGGCTTGCTTTGCTCCCAAGGCCATCATTCATCGCTATATGGAGAAGGACACTCTTCTCCTTGAGGACACTCTTGACCAACCCTTGACACCTTCCCATCCAACCTATTCAACCACGTCAACATCTCACCAGCAGGCCATGACCCCTTCTTCACCTCTTATCTTTGAAATCAATGCTATCCACATAACCACTAGGTCACAAAAGGACAAGGCGAAAGAAAGAGCTGCCATTCCTTGGACCTACCCTTTCGTCAAGCCACCTCAACTGCGCAAGCCTAAAATTTCTATTCTTGGCGCATCTCAGCCTTCTTCTTCCTCTTCTGGGCTGATTCATGACTCCATGTTGAAACAGCTTCACCAGACGCCTGTGAAGATGTCCCTTTATGACCTCATCCAAACCTCACCTCAGCATCGTCAAGCCCTCATTCGAGCCTTGCAGGCAGTGGAGGTCTAACCCAAAGACCCCCAACCACTCGCTACTCTCGTCCACTCTTTATCTCCTGTTGCCTCCATCACATTCAGCGATTCTGAGATTCCTACATCCAACACAGAAGATCAAGACGCCGCCCTCTTCATCACTACCTATGTTGATCGGACACACATTAAATGTGTTATGATCGACAGAGGCGCCATCATCAACATTATCTCCACCCATGCCTTTGATCAGTTGGCTCTTTCCAAGAATTGCATCTCCAAGACTGACGCAATCTTGTGCTCCTTCAATGACACCACTGCCACAACCATTGGCACAGTCATCCTTCACATTCACATTGGTCCACGCATAGTCTCAGAGCTCTTCTATATCATCGAAGGAGAGTTTCAATACAACATGTTGCTGGGCCGACCCTGGATCTGCGCCATGGCCTGTGTCCCCTCCACCCTACACCGTTGTGTGAAATTTGAGCACGATGGGCAATTCCACACCATTCCCGCTGACCCTTCACCCTTTAAAACTTGTAACACCACCTACCATCCAAATAACATCCTCATTCCTATCAATCCATCAACCCCCGCACTGCCTCCATCTGTGAAAGCTTCAACTAGTTCGCAACTGGCAGTCGCCCTCACCCCTCCTCTTCAAGCGACTACCAAAGACCCCATGGAAGACATCTTCCAATGAATTTCACTTGGGGAATATCGCTTGCTGACCTTAGACATGTTCCAAACTCTGCAGGAGTATGGACGCCTTCACCACAGCCCCAGTTATGACCATCGGATTGGGATGGTCGTGCCTTATGGTCCTCCTCACCTCCGAACCACTCTTGTCTATGGGGGGCTCAATAAAGCTCCTAATGATGGCAACCCTCTCTCTTCACCCCAACCATTCACATCAGACTTCTCATTTCTTGGCAACCCCGCCTTTGCACACACTTACCTTTACAGGTGTGCATGGAAGGGTTTTGGTTTCAGACGCTATGAGTAGGGCTCCCATCAGGCCATCGAGTCACCCAATGATGATGATGCCAAGAAATGGTATGGCCTGGGATATCACGACCCCACTCAGGCCTCTACAGACCTTTACCCCGAGCCAACCATTGACCAATCTCCTCTAGGCTCACCCATTCCTCCTCCTTCACCTACGGAGTCGGTGGTTTCCATCCCTCCTAATTTTTTTTTCCATAAACACCATCCACCTAGAACCCCTGACCTATCAGCGAAATGGGGTGTCCAAGTCTCTCCCTCTCATTTATCCCTCCATGATAGAAGATAAGTCGGTGACCATCAACACTGTCCGCTGCATAGACGATGATGCCATTCTATCTTACATGGGTGCTGATGACTCTTTCATATAGTGATCACTCCCTTCTAAGACCCAAGTTATGTTAAATGAATCAACCATTAACATCAACCTCCCTTCTTCCGATGTTCCTCATGTCTTAAAGATTGGCCAATCTCTAGACACCCAAGAGCAGCTTGACTACACTCAGTTCCTCTCAGACCATAGCAAGGCCTTTGCCTGGACCTATAGTGACATGCCTGGCATCGACCCCACCATTGCCACGCATAACATTGTCACCAAACCAGAGGCTAAGCCTGTTAGGCAAAAGCTTCGAAAGATGCATCCTCATGTTGCGCTCCTTGTCAAAGAGGAACTTCAACGCCTTCTTTTTGTCTCCTTCATCCAACCCATTGATTATCCACAGTGGGTCTCTAACATTGTCCCAATCACCAAAGCAACTGGGGGGATCTGGATCTGCACAGACTATCGCGACCTTAACCTAGCCTGTCCCAAAGACAACTTCCCTCTTCCTAACATTGACCAACTTGTTGATCTCATGGTTGGCCATAAGATGCTATCTCTCATGGATGGGTTTTCAAGATACAATCAGATCATGATTGCACTGAAATATCAGCATAAGACTACCTTTATCACCCCATGGGGGATTTTATGCTATTGGGTCATGCCTTTCAGCTTGAAGAATGTAGGTGCCACTTATTAGTGTGCCATGACTTACATTTTCCATGATCTCCTCCAAAAAATCATGGAAGACTATGTGGACAACCTTCTCGGCAAGTCCAAGCTTCACCGCGACCATTTGACCATCCTCAAGATCATCTTCTCTCACCTTCTTCAATACAATGTCTGCCTTAACCCCAAGAAATGCATCTTTGGGGTCCTCTCAGGCAAGCTCCTCGGCTTCATCATTTCCTTCCGTGGCATCGAGATAGATCCCGCCAAGATCTGCGCTATCCTTGAAATGCCACCTCTGACCAATCTCAAGCAGCTTCGCTGTCTGTAAGGGAAGTTCTAGTCTATTCGCCATTTCATCTCGCAGCTTTCTGACTGCTGCCAACCTTTTCATCATCTCCTTAAGAAGGACATCTCCTTTAAGTGGCATAAGGATTGCCAAGAGGCTTTTAAAGCCCTCAAATGCTATCTGGTCTCTCCACTAGTCCTCATTCCACCTAAAGATGACCAACCCTTCTATCTTTACATCTCAGCCACCAACCATTCGTTAGGTGCCATGATCACGCACCGAGATGAGCATCACTGTGAGTAGACAGTCTACTACATTAGCTGAACACTGGTTGACTATGAAACTCAGTATACTCATACTGAGAAACTTTGTTTGGCATTAGTCTTTGCCACTACTAAGCTCTGCCATTATCTTCTCAACCACAAGACCTTTGTCATCACTCACACTGACCCTCTTAAATATATGCACTTCAAGCCATATCAAAATCAGCGTATGGCTCGGTGGCTCATTCTTCTTGTTGAGTTTGACCTCGAGTTCATCTAGCAAAAATCCATCAAGGGGCAAACCATCGCTGACCAACTGGCAGATGCCCCTCTTCTCGGCAATCAACCTTCATAGTGCAAGTTTCCTGACGAGTCTATCACCACACTTTCCATCGATGACACCATCTATCAAATGACCATGTTCTTCGACGGCTCTAAATGTCAACTCGGTGGGGGTGTGGGAGTCATTCTCATCCCACTCGAAGGTGAGCCCATGCCTCTGTCTTTCAAGCTCGACTTTGATTGTACCAATAATATGGCTGAATAAGAAGCCTTAATATTGGGACTTCAAATCGCCCTTTCCCTCGGCATCAAGTCTATCAACATCTTCGGTGACTCACAACTTGTCATCAATCAGATCAATGGTTCATACCTCTGTAAAAATGAAATTTTACAAAGGTACAAAAATTGTGTTGACACTCTTCTAGCCTCTTTTGACCATTACCTCTTGCAGACTGTTCCTCGATCCATGAATAAGTTTGCGGACACCATGGCTTCTCTCACCTCGCATATTCCATCATCATCATCATCTTCATCCATAATTTTTGTCACGATGCATCGTGTGTCATTTCATTCATACATTTCTCCTAACATCAACCATGTCAACACCATAGACTCTAGTCCATGGGATGTTTGGTATAAACAACTTGTGAACTACTTGTCTCATTCTATCATCCCTCCCGATCTCTCTAGCAATGCACGATAGGATTTTATCAAATGCACGGCTCGCTATACCATGCTAGGGGGTCTTCTCTATAAGCGATGCTTTGACGACCTCCTTCTTCACTGTCTAACCTCCATTGAAGCCTCTCATGCCATAAAACAAGTCCAGGATGGAATTTGTGGTGAACACTTCAGTGGGAACTCGATTGCCAAGCGCATCCTTCGCCTGGGTCATTTTTGGCCCACCCTTCATCAATACTGTAGCAACTATGTTCGGCGTTGCATCAAGTGTCATCAGCATGCTAACTTGCTTCATCTCCCTAGCCACGCCTTACAAGTTGCTCAGAATTTCTAGCCTTTTTCTCAGTGGGGCTTGGATCTCATCGGTGAGATTAACCCTCACTCGTCTCTTCGTCATCAGTCCATCATCACCACCACTGAGTATTTCACTAAATGGGTGGAAGCCATTCCTCTCATCTCCACAAAAGCTGACAAAATTGTCGACTTCATCAGCACCCACATCATCTGTCATTTCGGTGTTCCTCACAAAATCATCACCGATAACGACAAGTCATTCAAAAATAAGACCATCCAGAAACTCTGTGACTCATTCGGCATCAAGCTCAGTTTCTCTTCGCCTTACTACCCACAAGCAAATGGGTAGGCTGAGGCTTCCAACAAAATTTTGACTAAAATTCTCATGAAGGTGGTCAACGACACTAGAAGGGACTGGCACATTCATGTTCCTTTCACTTTGTGGGCCTACCGCACTAGCATCTGAACCTCTATGGGTGCTACCCCTTTCTCTCTAGTGTACGGAACAGAGGTTGTCCTACCTCTCAAAGTACATATCCCATCTCTCCGCATCTCTCTACATGACATTCTCTCCAATGATGACTTTCGTCAAGATCGCTTAGCTCAACTTGAGTTACTTGACGAACGTCGTCTCGCTACCCTCAACCATCTCCATGTCTATCAAAATCGCATCAAGTGAGCCTATGACAAAAATCTGAGAGAACGAGATTTCAACATCAGAGACCTCATCCTCAAAGAAAACCAGGATGTGACCAATATGAAGTGAAGTAAACTTGGCAAGTTTGCCCCTAATTGGCTTGGACCTTTCATCGTCATGCACAAGTATGGGTCAGGGACTTACCATTTGTCTTCTCTCGACGGATGGCCAGAACCTGAGCCTCTAAATGCCTTGCATCTGTGACCATTCTACTGTTAGTTGAGTACTCGTCCACTTGACATATAACTTGAGCTCGTCCCTTGAGCAATCCTCATCCTCTTAATCCTCATTCCTTTCAACCCTATTCCCCTAAACAAATCCTTTATAACCCTTTTATGATGCATGGATGCTTTGTCCTAATAAAAGGGAGCCCTTGAACTTCTATAGTCTTGTCCATGACTCCAGACTCTGTCAAAAAAAAAAAGATGTCAAAACATATTCAAGGTCACCCAATCAAATCAAAAGGCAGACTGCTCCCTCGAAGGATAGCTGTACTATCATTGCTATAGCTAATAGACTGCTCCCTCGAAGGACAGCTATTCAAACATATATAAAGCAAAAATATAGACCACTCCCTCGAAGGATGGCTATGACTAAATCTTGCTACAAACAACACTTTTTTAGAAGCTTCCCGCATTGATCAGCTTCACAAATGACCACAAAGCAAAATGACATCTCTATGTAGACTTCTCGCATCGATCAGTCTGCGCCAAAAAAAAAAAAAAAAAAACGGGTCATGGACTTGGCTTGTAGTTGTCTCAGGGTCTCCTATAAAAAAGGGCAAGGTTATCTCTACTCTAAAAAAGGGTTACCCTATCCTCCTATTATAACACCTGCTCAAGGGACTTCGAGCTCACTTTAATGTCAAAGTGATTCGATTACCACTCTAACACAACCATGGTCAACGTCGTAATGCATGAATGGGGCTCTTGGTTCTAACAACCCCTATCTATGCTGTCATTCTGGTCCTTGTCAATGAAAGGGCGATTATGCCTTTCACTTCCTTTACACTTTGGTCACATTCGAACTTCATCACTTGTCAAATCCAATCAACTCAACTCTAATCTTTTTTCAGACCACTCACATAGCCTATTCACACTAGTTTCTATGGACACCAATACACATGGAAACTATCAACCAGACACAATTTATGTTAAGCATAAACCAATACTTGTTGAAGCATAAATAGACCTCAATTCATTTTTAGCATACATCCATCATGACTATGGAACATTGCTAGGGATGAAAGACTTCTCAACCAATGTTACAGAATACACCATTTGGAAAAGGCTGTAACATCTTTTTCTCCTCATCATTTCGACACATGACCAAGACCAATCATCGACCAATCTTCTCAACTAGTCTGAACTACATTGGTCTGAGGCCCCTTCTAATCTGGGCTATGTAGGTAGCACTCAGATGACACAACGTCTTCTGGGGTTAGCTCGACCACCCTCTGTTTGTTCATCTCTCTGATGGACAAACCTTCTCTTCTTTGACCATGACCTTGACCTCAACCAAGACCAACCAATCACTTCGACTCTTCCTCCCTCTTTGGGAGAACTACATTGGCCTGAGGCCCTTAAGACAAGGGCTATGTAGGCAGCACTTAGTTGACATGGGTTCTCCTGGGGTTAGCTCGGCCATCCTCTTCGTCACTTTCTTCCATCCCATTCTCTCGTGACCTGTCAATCATATCACAGTTAGTCACATATTTTCATAATCACTAGCATAATCATTTTCATCATGTTCATTCATAGTCATTAAACATCACCATTTAATCTAAAAATCATAACCATTCACATCAACTATCAACATCAATATCATTAATCATCATCATATAACCATTTCATCATCACATTAGTCATCATAATCACAAACATAACATCATAGCATCATCATTATACACATCATATCAAAACATGCATCAAATCAAAGTGCCATAAACATTAAACACATCCATACAATTTCTCATAACTCATGTCAATAATCCAAAATAATCTCATCATATATATCTCAAAGTTTTATACAATCGCACAATCTGTGCATCTCTCTCTCTCTCAAAAAAAATCACATACATCTCGCATCATCGGTACGCAGGCCAGTATATACATCATCACAAAATCTGCCCTCAAAGCTGTGGCTATGGTGGTGGCGGTGGCCGAGAAGATGCTGTATCCTCTCCCCCCTCTGATCTACACTATCTGCATGAATTAGTAGCAGTCGCTCGTGACATAGACCGCTATTGGCTCAGCTCTGCCCTCATATCTGAGTATCGCTGTATCTGAGGAAACCCCCTAATGGCTCCCTCATAATATGCGATCTTGTCCAATGCATTATTATATCTAACTATAGATACAGTCTGCGATGGACCCATCTAACCTGCTGCTGTCCCCTGTACTGCCCCTTATGGCTGTGTAAATGTCGGTTGCCCCGATACCGATGGTCCTTCCCCCTGTGAAAATGCTAGCTACTGAGATGGCTGCTGCAATGGGCCCTGCCCTCCAAAGCTCTGACCTGCCACTGCCTGTGCTTGGGCTGCAGCCAGCTATCCCTGTAACAGAGTGACCTACCCTGTCAATGCTACCACCTGACCTATCATCTCTGTCACCTATCCTATTACCCCCGCCAGCTACCCCTGTAAAGCCGTGACCTATCCCTATAAAATGGTCACCTGAGCCTGTGCTGCATCCCTCTCCTATCGCGTTGTGTCCCTCTCTTCGTGAGCTATATCCCACTCCCTAGTGACAGCCTACAGATCTGGCTGGGGACCCACCTATATGCCTATGTACTATCCTATCCACCATGCTGTGTAAGCCTCTGTACACCTTACATCGGCTATCCTAGGTCCTGTCGACAACTCAAAATATGGCCCCTCTGTCTCCTCTGGCAGTGGGAGCGGTGCCTCTATATCATTCCGCCTATACTATGGGAATGTGGGAGGTACATCCTATAGTAGCCTGTACTGGCGCCGCACTCTCTCTACTGGGATCCTCTCGAGCTCACTGGCTTGCCTACCTCTGACCCATCGCATGCTCTGAGTCCCGACCATCTACTCACCCTGGTCTCTGAACGCTGGATATACCAAGTATGGTCTCCAAATGATATCTGCCAGAATCAGGGCCTCTAGTACCCCTTTGTAGTGGTCAATATCTCTAACCACTCCGTCCACCTGCGTCTGTGCCATCACCTCACGCCATCACCTAAATCTGACTCTGAAGCTAGCCTGGATCACCACTGGGAGGCTGAGAGGTCGGGTAACCACAATATGCTTGTATGCCTAGTAGTGCAGAAGGTGGCCTACACACAGACTGTACCGTCACCGCCAATTGATGCCCCATAACTCTTTGTATACTTGGGCCAAAAAGATGGGCACCCAGGCGAACATTGTCTACTGCTCCAGCATGTCCATCAAAACCCTGGTCATGGCGACTGGGAACTTGCCTCCCTCTGCATCTGGCAACACATAGACTGTGATGCCGATCATCATCAGAACAGCCAGCCAATGTGCACCCTCATCCACTGCATACAAAGGCTCATAAGCAAAATTGGCTGAATGGTAGCTCATCTCCATGACGTGCTCCCCAAATAGCGTAACCATGTGTATATCATGTGCTTCTCTTGAGCATGCATAGATGTCAGCTCTGTGTACCGGCAATCACAAAATTTGGTACACATCCTTGACCGTGACCATCATCTCACCCGTGGGCAAGTGGAAGGTGTTAGTGGCATGGTGCCACCGCTTGATCAATGCCACCATGAGGCTCACATCCCTCACCACTCTGCAGTAGCGTCTCAGCCCACCTAGCCCCACTACACTCATTTGCGCCCACTCCTCGACCGTCACACCTTCGCGCATCTGCGTCAGCAAAGTCAGGAGGCAATCCCGCAGCATCAGAGTCTGCCTCACCTGCATCCATCCACAGTCAATATCATGTTAAAACTATTCCTACTCTTCCTATTTGACCAACCATTCTGACCATCTATGCCTAACCTGACATCCAGGAAGCCCTTGGCGTAGCTTCGACCTTTCGACTTGACCATTTTTCACCACCCTTTCTAACCAGGCAGCCACTGACATCGGTTAGCATGCCGACGACGGCACTCAAATAACCGACGTCAATCACCTAGTGACAGACGGTGGCAGGTGAGTGACCGACGTCGGTCACTGGTCGATCGATGTCAGCGAACCCACTGATGTCGGTGACTGGTTTGGCCATAGTAGGGATTCCCCCTGTGGACTCCCCACCCCCCCAAATCACTCCTAAATCATCCCTAAGCTATCCTAGACCCCCCACCCACCTTCTTAGCTACCCTCCCCCCTCAATTTTTGCCTAAAGCAACTACAAATTTAAAAAACAAATCAAAACAACAATCAATCAAGTAGGGCTCAGAGACCCTCCTACCTCATCTCAACATCATCAATGTGGTGGCACGATGGGCGCTGCTGATGGTGGACCTCCTGCGGGTCCTCTACTCCCCTCTACCATATCTTCCATGCCAATGACTCTGCATGCCCCTGTTGGCCCACACGTGTCCCTGCAGCATCTAATCGACTCCTCTTCACCAATGTTCCTCTGCCACCTCGCACCGCTCCTCGGTCAACTCTGGGTCACTTTCACTCAATCAAATCCAGAGCTCTTTTTTTTTTCTCTCAGTCAACAAGTAGCAAATGACTTTTTCTGGGCCACCAATCCAGTTTTGTCAGATTTGGTAGGTCACCGACGTCAGCATATTCGTGCCCTATTCTGCCGATGTCGGCCGATTATGACCGATGTCAGTCTTCTTTGGAAACCGGTGTCGGTTTTATGGCCGACATTAGCAGAATTCAACCCTCCAAATTCTTTGCCATGACCAAAATCATGCCCCAATCAGTCAGCGTTCTCAGTAGAAGTCATCTTAGCCCCCTGGGGCACACTTGAGATCACTTTTGCCTCCGTCCATTGACCACTAGACCATGGAGATCGCGACTATCTCCTCAGGCTCTGACCACTTCCAAGATAAACGTTGCCTTGGTTGTTTTTGCATGTGTTCTACCTCACGAATGGTTAGCAAAATTGTGCACAGCCCATATTTATGACCCTCACAAGTATAGGATCGCAAGCCAGTTGATCCCCACTACTTGTGACTTTTTGTGTTTTCTAGGAGCACTTCCTGAGCCCGGGATACCTGGAACACAATGACCATTGGAGCTTTAGCTTAGATTGAATAACCCGATCAGCTACGACCAAATTTTGGGGCCCAGTTATTTCAATTTTGGCACTCCTCAACCTTGACCTGTGACAATCTGACTTGACCATCCCGTGAAGTGGTATACGCGCAATCACGACTATTACAGCATTCTCACTCACCGCCTCTCTATCCATCTCTCTGTCAAATTGACATTCGATCTCAGGTTCCCTTCCCTCGACTCTCACTTTGAGGGGGGAACACCTCATCCCATACCTAGGGCAACCAACTCCTATTTTTGTCTTGCAGTTCGTCAAGAACAACCAACAAGACAAAAAGGGGCAAATGTAGACACTAAAATTGTGTCTACCCCTAGGTCTTCTTTCACCCTTAGCCCCCTTGGCCCATGTCCTAACCCTTGTCCTAGCCCCCTCCATTTATCAAATAAATATTTTAATTTATTTGGCCCTCTTCCACCTCACCCATGCCACCTTAGATCCCCTCCTTGGATCCCCCCACCTCTCTCCTATCCTTTATTACCCAAATCTCCCCTCCTGCATCCATTTAAGCCTTCCCACGACCATTTTCCCCACGACCCCTTGACCCGGTGGCGTGCAAGAATAGACAGAGGCTAATTTTAGCCTCTATCCCCATTCTTTTGCTGCTGACGTCGGCTACACTGCTGCCGACGTCAGCGATCCTGCTGGCGTCGGCAACCTTCAAAATCATTTCTTGCATCTGTTGCAGGCCCCCCCCCACGAACATAACTCTCTTGACGGTTTTTGCATTCAGATTTTCTTCTCCTCTCTCTTCCACTGTGAACTTTTTGGCTACAGGTACACATTAAGCAACACTCTCCAGAGACTCTGCATCAATTTTCTATATCAACAACAGGGACTCTACCTTCATCAACAACATAAGCAACAACACCATCAACACTCCTTCAGCCAGTCACAGGTAAGTATTTTGTTTGTACTTTCATTGTGTTTTCTAGTTATTTGCTTCTAAGTATTATGAACTAGATTCAACACTCCCTATCACTAGACCAGACCAGACCCGAATCCTCATCTCCCTGTCCCTCTGTTGGTCTCCTCTATCCCTCTGTCCCTTTTTGATATTCTGTCCATTGTCCCAGATTTTAGACCCCTGCACAGACCAAGATCCCCAGACCATTTAACCAAAACCAGACTCTCAGACCCAAACCCCCAAACCATTCAACCAAGCCCAAAACTCTGTCTCAGACCCGTCCATAGACCAAAGCTCGTCCAGACCTCATCCACAGACTACTACCCCAACCGATGCCGGTCACTTCCCCCACCGATGTCAGCATACTAACCGACGTCGACAGACTTGACAACCGATGTCGGTGACTGTGACCAGCCCGACAGCATCTTTTAGGTAAGCTTTTGCTTCCATTTTTCATTCTATCTTTATCATTTTCAGTCTTTTATCATCCTGTCCTTTATCAGACATCTTTTTATTAATCAGTGGGTTGACATCCCTCAAGCTTTTGCTTTTGAGATCAAGCTTTTGCTTGGCAACCCACCATCTCCTTATCTAACACCTTCTTTGTCTTAGTCTCTTTCTTTTGCAGGTGTCATCCTCCACAACCAAAGAGGAGTTCTCACTTCGTCTGGATTACGGTGCGCATGACTATATCCAGGTACATCAAGCCTTGACCATTTCTTTAAGTTTCTCATTTTCTCTCTTTGAATGTGAAAAGCAAATCTAGCGTAGAAACATTATGAATTGAGTAAACATTTTGAAGATAGATTTAAGAATCAGCACCAAAGATAATCAATTTGCAATGGGACTTGTAAAAGGTAAAGTCTGGGGGAAATGATGAGCTCAGAATATAGCTCATTCTGACACAAGAATTCTTTTGAATCATCTAAAATAGGATACTATCCTATGAAAATCATAGGTTGTTAAGTAACTATTATATGGAAAATAGGTATTTGTTTTGTTTATGATTAACCAAAGACTAAACCTGCACTCTGCCATTAACATCTAACACAATTGCATGTTTTAGTGATTGTCTGATTAAAAGGGATGCTTAAAGATAGGTGATTCCAGAAACATATAAAGGAAGTTTGATTTTGATTTCCATTTGACAAAGTTTTAGACTCACAGGGAATGTCATTCCTTGGAAAGAACAAATCTATAGACTCCATAGGCTCAAAACTATGGACTCCGCAGGCTCAAAACTATGGACCCCACAGGCACAAAACTACGGACTCTACAGGCTAAAATCTATGGACTCCGCAGGATAAAATCTATGGACTCCACAAGCTGAAATCTATGGACTCCATAGGCTGAAATCTATAGACTCGATAGGTTGGAATCTATGAACTGCACAGGTCACTTCTTCCTACTTTGTAGGGTCAACTCTAAGGACTCAATGGAGACAAGGAGTTGAATGAGCCAGCTGGCAACTAAATAAAAGGAGAAGAATCATTCCAGCTGGTGTTTGCCAAGAAGATCGATTGTTTGCTATTTTGAAGGATTTTTTCATAGTTTTTTAAGACATCTAGATTCTAGTTCTATTATAAATTGATACTCCTATTTTCTAGTATAATTGGATCTCTAAGAAATCCAATCTCCTATATTAGGATGATTGGATTAAATAGGAATCCCTATTTTACTACATATCTATTCTAAGTTAGTTGTATCAACATATAATGAAGAATGCATTACATTCAAACATATAATAGATAATAGAGAATACAAAAGGTAGTTTTAAGAAGGAGTATTACAGAATATAGTCTAGCTGTAATTATTTGTATGAATTATTATTTGCAAGGTTGATTAAATTTTGTTCCTGAATCTGAAAGGAGCAAGGGCCCACTCTGCTCAGAATCAGGAATTGGTATAAGTATTTAGGTAATCTTATTTTAATTCTTAAATTTAAGTTAATTAGTATTTTGGTAATAATTGAGTTTCTTTAATATAATTAGATTCAGAAAGCACAAAATATTCCTTTATTCAAAGTATCTCTTTTCTAGCAAGTGCGTTATCTCTTTTCTAGCAAGTGTGTTGTCTTTTTTCCAGAAAGTGTGTTATTTATTTTAAACAGCAAGTGTGTTCTTTATTTTCTAGCAAAGTGTCATTTCATTTTCAGTAAATGAGTGGCTTGCAAAGTTATTTTGTTTGTTTCTAGCAAGATTAAATTCATTAGTTCTAGAAACATTTCTAGATAAAGATAGATTAGAACTAGCACAACACCCCCACAAAGTACACATCTAAATCTACTATCCTAAGCCTTACTGTAGATAGCTTCGGACACCAGCCCTAGTTGATAAGACATCAATTTGAGTATTGATTAAATGAGAGTTATAATGATAGCTCGTCATCGTACACACTTGGGTGCTTGCTTATTCTTTCGATTCCCACACCATTTTATCTACGTAATCATGAAAGGAGGGCCATTTCTTGATAAGTGATTGTGCAGGTGATCATTGGTCTATGATTGGTGTGTAAAGCACTTAGATGATGTTCTCCCTCCCCATAATAGTACTACTTATCTAGAGGCTACACTTGAAATTTTGAGATACACAAGTTGGTTTAACTCGAGCTCAAGAGATTGGTATTTATTTATATTATTAAGGTTGAATACCTAATGTAAATCTAATTGTATTTTATTTGTATATACTTAAGTAACGATTGATATATTAGTGGATCAGTCATGGCTGAGTCTTAATGTATTTACTTTTCTTGTAATTGTGATATATTATATTGTATTGTGTATTAGAAGGTGGAGCTATTATTGTTCTAAGTTGTTGAGTTTATGATTGACTAAAGTTATGTAGTATAACTATGATTGAGTAATGAATGTTAAGTAATTATTTAAAAAATAATAATACATTCTAAGTATAACTTGAGGATTTGTAACATGTGGTATCAGATCTATGACTCAAAATCTAGGACCTAATGAGTCTACTAACATTTTCATATCTCTCTATTTAATCGAAAGGAGAAATGAAAAGGTATGTATGGTACATTGAGTGTGTACCCATATAGCATTCATACCCCCTTAAGAGTTGTTAAAAGGGTTAGTTTATCAAGTGTCTCATTGATGATGGCTATTTAAGGTGTTTTAGGTAGTAAGTGCATAGCTTAGTTCTTGAGTTATGAACAAGAGTTCCTACCTTATTTTCAATCTTTAGATTGAAAACCTTGAGTGTGATTATGTCTTTATTGAATCACCTTCACCATTTGTATTTGTGTTTTGTGAGTGTTTAAAAAGCATGGAGTTATTCTCACTTAAGTATATATGCATCATTTTTTGTTTTACTTACACAAATCTTAAGAGTGGGAATCTTATAAGACCATTTTAGTTTGGCACCACCTAGTGCGGTGGGAATTTTCTTGTAGTTGAATGTAGATGTCTTGGTTAATATTCATTTGTGTAAGGATTTTATTTTATGGATTAACATCCTTATATTTATATAGACTTGAGAAAGCAGTGTCATCTCTCTTAGTTAGATTAGAGGTGAGTTGTTATGTTTTCACTCTCTTCTTACATCATTTTAAGGTAGCAAAAAAAATTATATTTTTAGGATGTTGATTTAAGTGTTTACTTAAAAAGGAAACTTGTTTTTAAAATGTTATTTGATCTTATTCCCTTGAGCTCATGGGATAGTGTTTTCTACTTCTTGTTGAGATAAGTTGTAGGATTGGATGGATTGATGCATCTTTGAGGCTAGTATTTTTATTTTGGTTGTGAATCTAGGTTATAATATTACACTTAAAAGTTTGGTACGTAATTAGTGATTTGAAATGTGGATTATGGTGTTTCATTTTACCATGTGAGGGTGTAGGATATTTATTTTTTAGATTTTAGTTCTCTACTATCCACTTTGTGAATTTTTAGAGTTACTATTTTATCTAACTTAACTTCAAGGAATTATAAACCTTGAATTTATATTAATTATAGTTGATTATAATTATTATTTTAGTATATACTTTTGTTAGATTGATATTATTCTCTTTTCTAAGCATGTTATTATGAAGAGTTATATATGTACCTTTTACCAGGAGCAAGTAAGGTATAAGAGTGTAGAACATCTTGGTGGTATAAAAGGGTAGAGATAAAATTTTAACTTGTTGAAATTTAGTCATGCAAGCAAGGAGACATTGTATCACTTATAAGGTATTAAGGATGATATAATCCTTAGCCTTTGGATTTTATGTTAATTTTGACATTTTTTCCTCTTTACTATGATTATAGCACTATAGGTTAAGTTACATAATATGATGATAGTCATGTTTGATTACTATAAACTTAATACAATCTTAGGATGATTATATGATTTTTCTTGTATATATGTTAGTATATCTAAAATCATTTAACATATATATTATTTTTTGTAAATATATTAGTATAGATTTGTGTTTTATTGATCCTTGTTCATATTATGGAGATCATCAGGTTGTAGAGACCTGAGGGAAGAGTGGTGAATTAGAAACATGAGTTCTAAGTGATAAGACAATATCCTAATTATCCTCACATTGACTCAGATTATGACTGAGTTGGATCTGATAGATGGACTTGCTGAATTCAATCATATGACCATACACATGTATACAGTGGATGGGTATTTCATGATTTTATATATAATATATTTTTAGTTCCTATTCATAGTCATACTTGTAAGGAGATCCAATTGAGTAGTATTGACATGTTATACTTATCCAAAGCTATGCAGTGTAGTGATAATATTAACATATACACATCATTCTTGATAGATTCCCTAAATACTTTTGTCTAATATAAGAAATACATTCTTTAGGTTAAAGAGATATATATAGGGGTTATAATGTTTTTTGGAACTCTACTTGATCATTTTTTTTACTAGTTTGATGATCTCATGTGTTTTTGGGAAAGTCAGTGAAACTTTACTAAGTTAAATTAGGTTTATCCTGGTTTTGAACCCCAAGGTGGTCATGATAGAACCAATCAACATAAGTGACATTCACAAAACTTGTTTGCATAATAAGAAATGTCATAGATAAGGGTCTTGTGGGACTAATACTTCGAGAATAGTGTTAAATGAGATAACTATTATGAGTTCTTAAGGTAAATTTTTCATTTATTTACATGATATGATACTTCATACTATATTTGTTAATCAGAACTTTTGTTTGAATAAGAGTCATCGGGGCAATGACTAGTTTTAGGGGGGAGGATGCCACATCCTTATTTTAACCTATGATTTATAACCTTTAATCCATGGATTAATAAGGTTATTAGCTTATTATCATTGTTTGGACTTGAGATTTATGAAACATACTAGTATGGGACAATGATATTGTTGATTAGTATACATAATGTGATCGTTGTATTTTGATTATTCTATACATTGTGTATATGTATTTGTTAGTTTTACATCATTGATTGATTAGATGATGACTCAAACTAACCACCTACTTATTACAAGGTGAATGCAGGATAGGTCCTACTTTCATATTTTGATGAAGGATATCATCATTAGAGAGGATGGGCTAGATGAGATGATTGGATGATGATAGAAGAATTGTTAGTGACCTTGCACACATGCACATTAGATTTTAAAATGTTATATGCATAGCATGTTTTAAATGTTAGTATGTAATTAAAAAAATATTTTGTGATTATATTTCTATGTGGATTAAGTTCTTTATATGCATTACATTCCTTTTATTTAATTATCTTAATTTTTAGGATTAAATTAGGAAATAGACATTTATTTATGAGAATAGTAGTTAATTATTTAGTCATCTTATTTTGAAAATAATTAGAAAGCTATTTATCCATTTATTTAAAAAAAAATTGCTTTTATTTATTTACTTTCAAAAGCTTGAGTTATCCTAATGAACTAACAATGAGTAAAGATAAATTAAGCTTAATCTTTTAAAACATGCATGAGATTACATTAAAACATAAAATTAGATATCTTTATTTAATTTGGTCAACTTAGTCTATTGTTTTAAATAACTTGATAACAGTGGCATATTATTGAACAAATTGAGAGATTTAATATTAATTAATAAAGTTAAATTACTAAAATAATGTTATGCATGGATGATAAACTGGATGAAAAAATGCATGCAAAGTTAATGGTGCAATAGATAGAGAGATGATCATTTTTATAAATTAAGTCTATTGAAATTAGAAAAATACATAGAGACACAGAGAGAGAAGGAATAGGTATGAGGATTTGGAGAGTTGGGGAGAGCAAGAGATAGCTAGGTATATTCTTTCCAAATAAATCTACTAGGTTGGTTCTAATTTAAATTTATTGAGGGATGTGTTTAACACATTTAGACTGAAATTAAGTACTTTTAGTGGAAGCATCTAAATTACTTTACTTGCATCTAAGATATATGGGAAGCATATTAAATTTTAGAATATTTTAGAGTAACACTTTAAAATAAGTATAAACTAAATTATGAAATTATGAGCAGTGCTTTGTTAATTGATTTGCATCTTACCCTTTTTAGATAGAAATCAATTTAAAATATCTGATATTTATTTATCTTTGATTGCATCTCACTATATTATTTTGGATGCATGATAATTCTATATGGTTTTGATTTGCTTGTGTTTTAACTTAGCCTAAGTTTTACTTAAATAATGGCTTGTTTTATTATATGCATGGTTGCATTACTTATATATATGGATATAATGTCAAGTTGCTAGTGCAAAGCACTGAATATATATATTTTGAATCACTAAGAATATATTTTTAGGAACTAAGTATCTAATAGGGGACACCAAGCCTCAAATAAATGTTGAATCTCTGATTTGAATATGTTGAGTCATTAATTCTAAAATGCCTACCATATGATGGTTAGAATTATTGTTTTGGATTTTTTTTTTAAAAGATTAGTATTATCAACATTGCATTTAATAAAGCAACAATTAATTTTTTGACTTTTATGAAAATAGTAGTTAGAAATTGTGTTGTAGAAAAAAATTATTTATGGAGTCGAATACAAATGAAGAAGATTTGTTTGAGTATAAAGGGTGTTGTGTGTTCAATTGTAGTGGCAATAATATATATGATAATAGAGAGTAATGGAGATGATATGATAAACTTGCTTATGGATGATAATCACAATCTTGGTTATACATTCTCACCATGTATGGAACGTGAATATTATAAGACTACATTCTAGCCATGGATGGAATGCAAATACTATAAGAGGAAATCAGAATATTTATTTGTATTTAAATCACTCATCATTTTTATAAGAATCCATGCGATGAATTGAAATTCCAGGTCATTAGATATGAAATGTAAGTCAAATTGAAGCATTGAGAAATAATATGAGCTAAGTTTAATAAAGATAAAAATTTTGTATATAAAAGATAAAACACTAAGCATGTGAGTATAAATTCAAATAACCAGTCTTAAAATTTAATGCTAAATCTTAATAAATAAATGTTGAGTCATTTTTATAATAAACACCCATTCATTTGGATGAAATGTGAAGTCATACATATGAAGCACTGAATTATTAGGTTAAAAATTATACAATGTTGATTTTATCACTAAGTGCTTATATTAAACACTAATTTAATGAAATGAAAATATATGTATTTAAATAAAAGATCTAGGAATTTTAGTTGAAGCATTGCATTATATATATATATTGAAGAGGCATGTCATTAAATAAAAATGCTATGTAAAATAAATTAAACACTAATTTTTAATGGTAAGGTTGAGTAAACACCGAGTTATAGATATTAAAATGTTGAATTCAATATTAAATTACTGAGTCATTAATATAAATTACCCAATCTCCATTTTAAAATGTTAATTATCTATATTAAAAAATGCTAGGATAAAATTAAAATATGAGTCTTTTATATTAAATGTTGTGTCATTTATAATTAAAATAAAACATATCTTTTATTTAATACAAGATCAAATGTTCAATGGAACTTTAATTTTGTCTTAGATTTCCAAATTGTGTAGCCAAATTGAGTTGCATTTTAATCATAATCATGATTAACATAGGATCCTTATGATGATATAAAAATAAGGAAAATATTAAATGGTTTATTAACTCATACCTTGATCAGAAATTAATATTGGATTGTTTTATTTTCTTAGTTAGATAAGAAATGATAAAATGATAGATGAAGTTTTAGATACAATCCAACATAAATATATGTGGATCAAAGTAATTGATAAACATTATTCAATAAGTGATATGTGATGTGAATATTTATCCCTGCAAGCCATTTCATATGATGACTGTGCTTAGAGAATTATAGTTTTGGAAATATCGCTATGTTTCTGGGTAAATTTTAGCAAGATTTTACGTTGTAATGGTAATATTATTATACTCTTGTTTAATTAATAATATAGTCTAGATTGATATAAATATATGATCTAAATATATAATATGGCTTTGTTTAGAATGTTAGTAGAGATAAATAATATATCTGTAGCACAGTAGTGTTATAAAAACATGTTGGTAGGGTCAAATTTTGAAGCGACATGTAAAGATGAAAACTTATGTGTAGTAAATATTGTCAGAGTATTTTATGTGTAAGTGATTAAATATTTTTAGAATAAAATAGTGCATCATGATGTGTGCTTAGAGATTATGTTTTCATCTAATTATTATTGTATAGTATAATCTAGGGTATACTCGAATGGTATAATCTTGTACTTGATTATTTAATAATTATAGTGTTTGATTGTTCATGTTTGAGTAGTGTGATAATACACAATGATATATGATAGTATGAGATTTCATATAATACATTAGCTTAAATGTATATGCCTAGAGGGTACATACCATAGATATATGTCTAGACTCTTACCTATATTGACTGATTTAATGTATGTGTTGATTATTACTTAAATAATATATTTTGTAACAATTAGTAGGATATCATGTATGCATGCATACAAAATTGAGAGTTTGAAAGAATGTTAGGTTAGTATTTTATGTGTTTGCAAGACTTGATTTATTATATATACTTTTTTGAATAAAAGTTAATGATTTCATGTAATTATGACTACTATGTATGTCTAATTGTGGGAAAACTAGTAGTTGTGCCTTAGAACACTAGAATATGATATTATAGGATGTCATAAGGTGTAGTTATTTGAATATTATTATAGTAGTTGGGAATATATAGTTTTATATGAATGTGAAACATACTCAAGTGGTATGAACTATAGGCATTAATTCCTATTTGAGTTAAATAATAATAAATGATTCATTCATGTGTTGATGAAATAAATGTACACTTTTATTACTCTTATGTTTAGTATGTGATATGATATGATTGATAAGAGGATGCACTTAATATGAATCTTGAGGTTAAATAATATATAGTGAAACTTTATATTTAGTATGTATAATTTACATGTCAATGTGATATCTTGTAATAGAATGGGGTTTCTATGGCAAGCTAAAAGTTTAGTTTTATAAGTCATACACACTTGGGTGCTTGTTTATCCTATGGATTACAAAACTGTTCTATCTACCTATCCATGAGGGAGGGCCATTTCCTAATAGAGGATTGTGTGGGGGATCATTGGTCTTTGGTTGGTGTGAAAAAGTGCTCAAATGATGCTTTCCCTCCCCATAGTAGTATTATTTATCTAGAGGCTACACTTGAGATTCAGAGATACACAAGTTGGTTCGACTTGAGATCAAGAGGGCTTGGAATCTATTTATATTATTAAGGTTGAATACCTAATGTAAATGTAAATATACTTTATTTGTATATACTTAAGCATCAGTTGTTACATTAGTAGACCAGTCATGGTTGAGTCCTAATGTATTTTTTCCTTGTAATTGTGATATATTATATTGCATTTAGTATTAGAAGTTAGGGCTGTTATTGTTCTGAGTTGTTGAGTTTATGATTGACTAAATTTATTTAGTATAGCTATGGTTGAGTGAATTAATTCTAAGTAATTATTTTGAAAAAAAATTACTACATTCTAAGTACAACTTGAGGGTTTGTCCCAATATTACACAAGATATTGTGGCAATTAGTTTTAAAATAAAGGTTTTGGAGTGGTATAAAACCTTATCCCCTAATTCCATTGACTCATGGGATGGGTTAGGAGATTATTTGAGAAAAATATTTGAAGATAAGAGTGACCATTTTTTTGTGGTTAAGAAATTGACCATAATAGAGAGAGCTCCTAAAAAATTCATAAAATATTTCAATGCTAGGTTCTAAAATACATGGGATAAGATCCCAATTATTCTAAGACCCAATCTAAACTATGCATTCTTATACTACCTTAAGGATTTGAATAGTGATATAGTGGTTATGATTCAATCTATGGGTGGGAATACCTTACTAAATGATTTTGAGATTGATATTAGGGCTGAGAACAATCTAATTCGAGTTGGAAAACTTTCTCCAAGTCCCCCTATGCCTTTGTTTCTCAACATTCAGCTCCCTACCCCAAATTTTTCTCCAATTTCAACCATAACCAATCATGAGTTGGCTACCCTTAGTCAAGAAATCAAGCCAAATTATGTACAATTGCTACTTAATACTCTTACAAACAAATTCATGGTAATAGAGAGGAAATAAATTAAATTTCATAGGTCCTCTCAATGGAACCAATCTCATCATCCCTATCAATCAAATAGGTCATCCTTCCAAGGAAATACTCAAGGCCAGGGTCATATCACTAATGTTAGACCATATATAATTTTCAACCCAAATGTATACTCCACTTCAAGAGAATTTATACCAACTTAAAACAATCTAATGCAAAAGAAAGAATTGACTCATTAATGGAATCAATCTCATGAATAATCTAAGAATCAAGATGGAGGGTTGAATCAAGCTTGTGTGGCACAAGAAAGAGATTTTCCTTCTCTAACACAAGATGAAGTTTATAATTAGGTTATGGTTATTAGAGGGAAAGGTTAAATAAGTGTTACACCTATAAATTTCCAATAAGATGACTATTGTGTAGTGAATCAAGTGGATAGGTCAATTAGGGTGGTAGATAGTTCAATTATAGCCAATATTAGGTCTAAAAAAAGGATGTTGAAGAGGTATAAGAGAGTGGGAGAGGTTAAAATATTTTTCCCTCCATGACTCAAGGGATAATAGATCTTAATGTACATCCTAAGGCTCAAAAATGTCAAATAAATTATAATGATAAGAGTACCTTTTCACACCCAAACAAGTAGGACCAAAGTGATGTCATAACTCTTAGAGGATAGCTAAAGATTGGTGCTTCTTCTCTCAACACAGTGGACCAAATAAAAAAGATTCATGTAAGTATACAAATTTGGGACACTTTTTCTATTTTTAGATAAAGGGATATGTTACAAGAGGAGATATCTAAGCTTAGTTCATCATTAGGATAAAAAATAAACGTAATTGTTATGTTTTCACATACATCCAAGCCTAGTGAGTCACAACAAGGTAAAGTGAACAGGAATCCTCCCTTATATGTTTCAATGAACATTAGTGATTATTTGATGCATAGTTTTATGATAGATAGTGGGACTAGTAGCTCAGTCATGCTGAATCAAATAACATATAAACTAGGCCTCAAATATGAACCTCTGCTAAAGGTGTGCTATAAGTAGATGGATCAACCACTAAGATAGTTGGTGTTATGAAGGGTTTGAATCTAACTCTTCATACTTGTCTTGATTTATCCATTTATAAATTTTTGGTTGTTGTTGACTTGCCTCTATACTTTTCCCTTTGCTTATCAAGGGAATTCATGGCAAAGATTGGTGGTTAATTATCATCAAATTAGTCTCACATGGCTTTTAGGACAAGATATGGCACCAAAGTTACCATAAGATGATAACCTATCTCATGGTTTTCCATTGATCCATACAAAAAAAATGTTACTAATGTTAATTTTGCTCTCATTGATGAGGAGGATTAGCCTACTGACCAAGAACCAATTGTTCCTCTTAAAGACATTTCAGATCTCTTCCTTGATTAATGTGGGGCAGAAAATCATGAGTTTGATCCATATAGAGGTGTTGAAAGGATGGTCTTGGGATATATTTCTTATATTAAGAAGTTAAAACCATACCTTCTCTTTCTAAGCCTAATGAAGATAGTGATGGTTTGTGGAAGTTTTTTTATGGCTTAACGTGTAGGAATGATGCTTGTTTTACCATCAAATGAAAGGTACTATTTAGAAATTATATTTTAGTTTAGTTGTTATTGAAATTAATCTCTTGTATATGGGATTCAATGGAAAAGTAAGAAAGGAGTCAAACAAGTACAATCCATTAGAGATAGTGAATTAGTTGTACACCAAGTAAGAGGTAGGAGTGCATCTAAGAACACATTATTGAAGTCCTTAAAGCATATATTTTGGGACATTATTAAGTATTTTGAGTCGTTTGACATAAAATCAATCCCAAGGGAAGAAAACCAACATAGTAATAGGTTGGCATCAGTTGGAGCACAATTTGACATCACTAATGATGTTAATAATCCCAAAACTCAACCACACATAATGGTAGTTATAAGGCCTTCAATACCAGACAATGATGTTAATTGGAAAATATTTTAAAGTGACAAAAAATAAAATGTTTTATCCAATATGAGGCTAAGTTCCTTGCAAAAACTAGGCCAAGTTGCAACACTAATATGGAGACCAAATTATGCAATTAAGGTCTAATAAGCTTCCTATAGGGCTGGTAACTCTTAAAGGTATATTCAATGAATGTGATCAAATGAGGAGAGATAAAATAATAATGTATATAAAAGAGGAACATAATGAGAAGGTGGGTATCTTAAAAGACATAATCCTAAATCTTGTAATGGTATGTACTCCACAAGAGAAGGTTGCATTCGTTGAGTTATGTAGAGAATTCTTCAATGTCTTTACTTGGGAGTATAGTGACCTCAATGGGTTTGATCCCTGATTAGCTCAACACATAATAAAAATTGATCCAAATGATAAGTTTTCAAGGCAAAGGAAAAGGCCCATCAATACTAAATTAAAAGTTCTCATGAGGAAAGAACTCACCAAGTTGATAGAGTCAAGAATTATCTTTCATATCAAACACACTTTATGGGTTGCCAACCTAGTTCTTGTGAGAAAGAAGACTGGTGAAATTAGGTTATGTGTGGATTTTAGAGACTTGAATAGGGTCTAATTGAAGTATCACTATCCTTAACATTTAATAGAGTAAATCCTTTAACTAGTGGCAGGTTCTTGACATTTCTCACTTTTGAATGGCTACTCAAGATATAACCAAGTGATGGTAAAAGAAGAAGATCAATATAAGACAAACTTCACCACGAAATGGGGGACATATGCCTACAAGATAATGTCATTTGGGTTATCTAATGTAGGTGACACATTTAAAAGAGCCATGGATATGACATTCCAAGGTTTAACACACTAGGTTATGTCATCAAGGGATAACTAAGTCCACTAATAAGAACATGATCATAATCATAAAGAGGATAATAGAAGATAATCAAAAGACTTGACACACTAGGTTGAAGACATCCCTATGGGATGATAGGATCACTCTAAAGATTGTAATTGATAACTCACCTTATATGTTTGTTTATGGAAGAGAAGCTAAGCTTCCCATTTCAATTGAGTTACTAGCTATTGAGTTGGCACATCATATTGAGAGAATGGAGAATGATCCTATGGAGATAAGACTGTCAGAACTAATGGCTTTGGAAGAAGTAAGAGATCATGTTATGCACACCATGGAATGTCACCATGTACAAGTGAAAAGAAACTTTGACAAGAGATATATCTAAAGAAAATATCAATAATGAGAGATTATCTTAAAGTGGGATGGTAATAGAGATAATCCCCATAAGCACATGAAGTTTTATGCATTGTTGAGTGGACCTTATATTTTCATTGCTTGTAAAGAACACAATATATTTCAGCTTGAAAGACTCAATGGATAAGAATTGAGTATCCCAGTCAATGGGATACACTTGAAGCCATGATATTGACATCAATTTTACAACTTTATACATATTAGAGTAGGTCTTAATGTTCCTTAAGTGTTTCATACACAAGTGTGTGTCTTGTTGGCTTTGTGTTGTTATTTCCTCCATGTGTCTTATGACACAGATGTTGTGTGATGTTTAATTTTGTGTTTTTTCATTTAGTTAATTTAAAGGTTTTTGTCAAATCTTATTTTAAGTCATGACTCCATAGACTAATGAATCTGCTAAGCCACTAGTCTATATGCATAGTCAATCATACATTCCTAGGAGGTCACCAAAGATGTTAGACAAATTTTGGCTATCATAGACTAGGTTCAATAAAAACTTGAATTGTCATGTCTTATAACCTTTTTCATATCCCTTAAATGAATGGTGAGGTCTTAAAATGGTCTTTTTTAGGTTCTTTTAGCAAAATTTAAGGTTGACTTGACAAGTTTAAGGTAATGGCTTGTATTAGTCTTACATTGGTATATTCATATCATGATGTGTAGAAGCTAGGTCAAATGATGTCAAAGTTTCATAGGATAATACTTAGGTCACCCTACCCCTTCATCACCTTGAACAAACATTTCATACATGTTTGGAGAAGTTTAGGTTGATTTGCAAAGTTTAAGGTAAATGAAAATTAAGAGAAAAGTACATCTAAAAAAATCCAACATATGTCAAAGCCAAAAAAGATAAAATATTTTCATAAACTAACACTTGTCAAATCTTGTGAAGGAGTTATATAACTTTCACATATGTTAGGAATTTTAAATAATGTCAGTTTTTTAGGTTAAACATCCAAATGAGAGATAATCTCTCTTGTGTAGGTAGTTATTAGCATTTGTACATAATTAGAATATCCACTTTCAAGTGAAAACATATTAAGAGTGTCTATTGACCTTATTTGGGTCATTTCCATGGATATAAATCTTTTATAGGTCTTAAAATTCTAAAAATTACATTAGAACCTCCATAGACTTCTTAGCAGACTAGTAAGGGTCAACTTCATCTATTTAGTATACATAGAGGAGAAAGAATCATGGCCTAATATTGTGATAGGAGGAATGGGTTATAATGGAATTTATTTTTATGTCATTTTTTCTCATATTTTTGTCTTCATATTTATGAACAATTGTTAATACCAACAGGTGGTCTTAAACCTCACATAAACCCTATAGGCTCAGTTTTACACAAGTTTCATGAAATTTGGATCTCATTGGAGCATAATAATCATTTTTAAATGTTTTTATTGGTATTAAAAACCATTTAACATATTTTACCATTAGATTCACATGTGTGAACAAGCAAGTATCAAGAAGAACTTCCATGTGAGATAAATTTTAAGGTTTGCATTTGAAAATTTGAAGTTATACAACATGTTCAATGAATACAAGTGGTTTTTAGATGTTATCCATAACACATAATACTCATACATTGTATCACATTGAAAATAATTCATATCTTGATACCTTGTAGGATTCACATCCCTCATAATATCATTGACTTCTATTGTTACAGGCTTCTTAGAGTAGGGTTATAACTTCATGACAACTCTATGAATAGAGTTGTTTAATGAAAGAAAGTATTTAAAAAATAAATAATCCTCATCTAAATATATTTGAACTTGCAAATTCCAAGTGAAGGAGCCAAGGGTGGAAATGATCAAAACAATCCTCATGGAAGGTTAAAGCATGAAAATACTAACCTACATGTCTGTAAACTTGTAGGTCTCTCTTCATGAGATATAAAAAGAAATTCATATTTAGAGGTAAAATTTTTAAGACCTAAATGGTGAGTTCTCAAGTTATATCCCATGGATATCATGGATTTTAGTGCCTCTATCTACTTACAAGTCAAGGAGAGATATGAAGTTATGGCTACTTAATGGATTGTATGTCAAAAATGTGGCTATGTGAATTTCTAAGAAAGTGCCTCAAGTGTTTTTAGTTTATTGAAACAATTTTAGAAACTTTAATATATAAATTTATTCCATTTTACATGCCACTATGGATGAAATTGAGTTTAGGAATGAAAAAACATATTAAAAATAGGAGTTTAGGCCTAATGGACAGACTACAGACCTGTTGGCAAAAAAAGTCACCAACTTGAGCCATGTTTGAAGGGAAATGAGGTATATATGGATTTATCAAGGTCAATATAGACATGAAAATAATGTTAATATCATATAAAACCATGAAAATATCATGAGGTGAAGATATATCTTCAGACTACAGTCAAAGAGCCAACTGCCACCTATAGACAATATGAGTCAAGAGGCATGTGGTATAAGAAATGAAGTTGGAAGTCATAGAGAGAAAATATGAAAATATGGAAGAAGACCATAAAACAATGGAAACACATATTTATTTTGGGTCAAATAAATTAAGATGACTGATGCCACTAAAGCAACCTACAAACCTAAACATAAACACTCATACACAGGCCTATGTATGAGGACAAGAGGGGAAAACATATGAATGTTATATGAGGTGAAAGGTTTTATAGTGTCATGCTAAAGGGGTATAAAATAATATTATATTTTTTTTTAGACCACCAAATTACTAATAATCAACAATAAGGGTCATATCTCTAAGTTTTCAGTCATAAACCTAAACTGTAACCTACAGCTCTATGGTTGGCAAGATACAAAACATGTATATGACTATATGGAGATGAATCCAAAAATATAGAGAGATGTATTGGGATAAAAAGAGACACATTAAATTATTTTAACCTGTAGGAGTGGTGGATAATCTCAAAATGGGAAAGTGAGGGTTGAAAAAGACCTACATACTTAAAACCCTAAAAGGGCTGCTACAACCATTGAGACCAAAATATTGAACCCATGAAGCCTAAAACTGAAATAGAATTCATATTAAAACATGGGAAGGGATGTTTTTGACACCATATATATGGTATCAACCAAAATTTGTCAATTTTAATGTTTTTGTTCTCACCCAACCCTATTCTCAGTCCTCATATAATCAATTAAGCCCAAGAGGCTATTTTTGAATGCTCAAAATTCTTAGAGGAGTTACATGGTGAAAAAAGGTAATTAGAGGTGATAAATAAGGTATATAAATTTAAATACTTGTCAATTTTGCAATATTTCACCCCAATACATGTATGAGTCATCCCTAAGTCTGGAGGTCTTACCAAACCCTATTTTGTCTTGTGAAAGAGCTCGAGGGTCATCTTATTTTGATTATAGGTATAGGGAGGGTTTAGATGGGAGGTCAATATCATAGGTGATGTTAAATGGGTATCCCAAATCTCTAATCCTAATTTTATTTATTTATTTTGACACTAAGAAATTGTGCTTTATGAACCATCGTTAAGATGGTAAGCACATAAACCCCTTGCTAAACCCTCCTAAAGGGCTCGATGAGATAAAGGATTTTTTTAATGACTTCAGATGGACTAGTATGGATTGGAAATTAACTAAATAAATCTCATAACTCCCATGGAGACTTTAATAACACACCTGATTGTACATTTGAAGGGTACACTATATAAAATAGGCTAAAGAATCTCATATGTAGGTTTGTTTGTGAGTATTCAAAATGGTGTTAAGCACCAAGTTATCTAAAGAAGATTTATAAGACTAAAAAAATATATAATCACTTTACACGTATCTATACAAGTCCCCTAAGATAATTTATTTACCTTTCAAGTCAACAATTTGGGCCTAGAGGAGTAAATACACTATTTTGCTAGCTAAGAAACTCAATTGCAAGCCTATAAAGTAATTGCCAACTAATTTGACCACAATTCAAAATAGGTCAACCCCCTATATAGACAAACTTGTTATAAGGGTATAATAGGGTTGAAAATGTGTATCATGGTCTTAATAAGATCACTTAATGTGTTTTAACCTTGGTCATGTTTACTATTTACCCTTAATGTCATTTTATGCCTCTTTTGGGTCATTTATTAAAGTGGTATGGTTTACATAGAAGTAAAAGTATCTCAAGGTATTATCCAATGTGTATGATGTTACAAAGTTTTAGTTGTTAGTTATGTAACTAAATTTGGAAGGTTTAAATGTTGAAAACAAGAAGATATCTTGCAAAAAGAGGAGTTTTTATAAGTTTTATGGTTTGTGTAGTAGATATGGCACATGGGAAGTGACTCTTTAGGTCTCCTCAACTAAATTCCATTTTTGAGAAACTTTTACAAGCTCAAAAATGGCAAAAAAACCATTCTATCTTTCCATTGCTCTCTTAGATAAATAGAAATGGTCAACTATTCTTTACATGGTACATACAAGAGGAGGTAAGTTGGATCAAGTGGAATTAGTGGATGAAAATAATATTTATCTACTTCTAATACATGTTAATAGTTGTAGGTTTTGTTGCTTGTGCTTTATGAACCATTTTTAAGAAGGTTTACTCCTCTTTTCTTCCTACACATCCCCATGGCCTTCAAGTTTATTCTTTGTTTGGATTGGTCTTTGCAAACCAATTATTGTAAATTTTATAGAAGGTCATGAAATTTATTGTCATAAGGTTCTTTATATAGTTTGCACGTGTGGAGGTCAAAAATTAAGCAGACCATCTCCTTTATTAGTGAGAGACTCCATTGCTAGTGTCCAGATTGTGTTTCATCAAATTGTAAAGCATACATTCCTATAGTGGCTCCAGAACAAAGATGGAATGTTTTTTTCACTTTGATATTTAGCAATGAGAAGTTATCTTTCGGTGTGGTCTAAATATTGTTCTATGTGGAGTGAAGAGAGTAATACTTAAACACAGTCAATTTTCTTTATGATTGTCACCTTCATTTAGGTGAAAATAAGCCTTAACTAGTCTTGTTGAAGAAGTGAAGAGGTTTTCAAGGTGATTGAGAGGATTCCCAAAGTATAATAAATGAGTTTGAGCTATTCCAAGTGACTATAAACTAGTTGTGATAACCAAATTAGCACACACAGACTTAGATCATGTAGTATCACCTATAGGTGTTTTTAATAGGGGTTTGAGTGCAATCCATAGAGGTAGAGAATTGTTGATATGGAGGTTTTTAAAATAATTTGAAGTCCTCACTCAGTTCTAAGAGTATAAATAGGATCATGGTGATAATGATGAATCCATTATATGCAAAATAAACCTATATTCATATCCATAGTCAAGAAAGTTACAAGAAAACTAGGTTACCATAATCTCTTTGAATCACATTTTTCTCATATACTTGATCTTATCAGAGTGGAGAGTATTAAGGATTTGGTAGTCTTAGTTGTTTCCATCATGTACCCCAATCATAGGGGCAATTCCTTGACAAGATAAAATTGTTGCTTGACCAAGAGAGAGTGGTGTTTGACTGATTTCTAACTCAGGTAGGTTCTAACTTGAAACACTCGATGAGTGCTATGTTGAAGTGACTATAAGCAACCTAACTTGTAATGGTGAGTGAGACTATGGTCTCTTGGCATTATAATGAGCTCAATTTGACTTGAAATGACCTCAATAAGATCATAAAATATGAAATCCTATGTTAGGGAGCACATGAACACCTACAGGGGTCCTTTTTGATCTCGAAATGTCACCTACAGTTGATTATAGACTGACAATATATAAGGAGTAAGACAATAACCAAGCTTGGATGGAATATACAAACCTCCTTGATGAGCTTGAGGAACTTGCAACTAGTGAGTAATCTAACCTCTCTTAAAGTACCATGGAAGTCAAGGAGGTATGTTTTATTGAAGAACAATGGGAGGTTACATCTAAGGAATCTCATGAGAAGGTTAAAATTTCTAAAGTGTAAGAGGAATTCAACTCCATAGGTGATCAGTTTTTAGATGCCTTGATTGCATTGAAGATCATGTCAAGGAGATTGGCAAACATCATGAAGGAGTTGGAGATACAAATGCCAAAGTTCAAATGTAAACATGCTTCATGTACTCATTCACTTAATGGAGCAAATATTGGTTCAATAGTCCCCTTTGATCTAAGAGGGAGAGTTTTATCTAGGTTAGGTTTTGCATGGGTTATTTTGTTTGAGTTAGTTGGTGCTTTACCTAAGTGTTCTTATGAACACAAGTGTTGTTTTACTTTGGTTTTTTTCTCTATTATTTAGTGTGTTTTGGTGTTTTTTGTAGAGGAAAATTAGTGTCAAATCTATGTACAAGTGACTCCATATCCAAATGGATAGGAGAATGCTATTGGTCTTTGGCATAGTTATCTTTCCACCCCTAAGAAATCACTAAAATGTTGACTAATTTGACCATAAGTAAAATTAGGTCAACCTCCTATATATTCAAACTTGTTATAAGGGTCTACTAGGGTTGTAAATTTGTATCATGGTCTTAATTAGGTCAATTAATGTGTTTTTAGGATTTTTCATGTTTGTTATTTACCCTTAGTTTCATTTTATCCCTTTTTTTGTCATTTATTGAAGTGGTATGGTTTTTATAAAAGGACAAGTGTGTCAAGGTGTATTTAATTTTTATGATGTTAGAAAGTGTTAGTTATCAAATTTTTAATTGAATTTGGTAGTTGTAAATTTTGAAAATAAGAAGATCTCTTGCAAAAAGAAGAGTTTATGAAAGCTATAGGGTGTGTGCAATATCTATGGCACATTGGAAGACTTGTAAAGTGACTCTTTAGTTCCCATCAACTCAATTACATGTTTGAGTAGCTTGGACAAGCTCAAAAATGGAAAAACCCATTCTATCTTTCCACCATTCTCTTAGATAGTAAGAAATGGTCAACTAGTCTTTGCATTGTATAGATAAGAGGAGGTGAGTTGGATCAAGTGCCTTTGGTGGATGACAAAAATCATTTTCTACTTCTAATCTATGGAAAGATTTGAACATTTTGTTGCTTTTTCTTTATGAACCATGGTTAATAAGGTCTTCTCCTATTTTCTACTTGAACATCCCCATGGCCTTCAAATTTTTTATCTCTATGTATTGGTCTTTGAAAACCAGTTATTGTACATGTTCTAGAAGTTCATGAACTTTCTTCTCACAAGGTTCTTTGTCTGGTTTTCACATGTGGAGGTCAATAAGTAATCAAAATATCTCCTTTGCTAGTGAAATCCTCCATGTCTAGTTTGGAAACTATGTTTCATAAAATTTCAAAGCTTACCTTCCTATAATGGCTTCAAAATAAAGATATAATGTTATTTACACTCTCATATTTCATGGTGACTAGTCATTTTGAAGGTGTGGTCTAATTATTGTTCTATGTGGAATGAAGAGACCAATACTTAAACACAGTCAATAATATTTATGATTATCACCTGTAATTAGGTGAAAATAATCCTTAACCAATCTTGTTGAAGAAGTGAAGAGGTTTTTAAAGTGATTGAAAGTATTTTCAAAGTGGAAGCAATAATTTTGAGCTATTCCAAGTGACTAGAAATTGGTTGTGAGAACTAATTTAGCACACAAAGACTTAAATCATGTAGTATCACCTATAGGTGTTTCCAATAGAGGTATGAGTGCAATCCATAGAGGCAAATCACTATTGATGTGGAGGTGTCTAATGTTTCAAATTCTTCATTCAGGTTTGAGAGTATAGAGAGGATAATGGTGACAATGATGAAGCCATTATATGCAAAATAAACCTAGAGTTATGTCCACAGTCAAGAAAGTTACAAGAGAGATGGGTTACCTTAACCTATCTAAATAACATTTTTCTCATATACTTTATCTTCTCATATTGGAGTGTTTTAAGTATTGAGAAGTCTTAGTTGCTTCTATCATGTAGCCCAAGCATAGGGGCAATTCTTTGATAAGAGAAAATGGTTACTTGACCAATAGAGAGTGGTGTTTGACTGATTTCAAACTCAGGTATGTTGAGAATGTGTTCTAAGGTATTCATGAAGTTTTCATTTATGTCATGAAAGTTTCATTGATGTCATTCTATGTTTTCATTATTATTCTTAATGTTGAATTCATAAGTCTTATTTGAGAGACATAGTAAAAAGGTATAGGCCTAGTAGCATGATGAGATGAGGAGTATCAGACTTGGGATTTAATGGATGGTAGTATGTGATCATGGTATTAGTGTATTTGATATATGGATGAGGTATTTTGAGTAGTTCAAGAGGTTTTTAGGCATGATCATGATCTAAGTATGACTGGCAGTATAAGGCCTAGTGTATAAAGCGACCTATAGTGGCCTAATGTGGGGTCAAGATAATTTCCAAAGGTAACATAGCTCTTGAGATTATTTATAGAGTTTTTATAGGTTTTATTAAGTGTTTTTAAAAGTTTAAGATCATTTCTTGAATAAGAAAGCATGAAAACTGGTGATAAGGTCCTCTATGTGCACATAATGGGGTGTTATAGACTCGAGAATGAATTTATTATGCTTTTTGGCACATAAAAAATTTGAATGAGATATTGAGAACCTCATGGAAGTTTAGGGAGGTCTCTATATTTATTTTTTTGGCATTTATTTTAGATTTTATGGGCAATTCTTTATGAATGATTACTAATAAGGGAAACCAATCAAAACCCTCATAATGACTCGATAGGAAATATCTTATTGATTATGGATAAAAATAGTATTTTTAACATATTTTTATGTTTTTAACATGTAAATGACTCTTCCATGTTTTTCCATGTGGTTTTGGTTTGTCTTGACATTGAGTAAAAGCTATAAAAAACACCTTGTTTCTAGGAATTTGATGTAGTGGGTAGGTTTGACCAGTTTAAAGCATGAAAATGGATGGAGAATTATGTGTAAGAATTTTAATTTATTCCCATGAAATTTTATGATCAAGTTTCATACCTGAAATTTTCTAAACTAGTCATGGAGGATGACTTATTGCTAAACAGGCCTAATAGGCAAGACAATGAGAAAACTAGGCAAGGTTGAAAATGAGATTAGAGATTAGTTGTAAAGAACTAGGGATGTATAAAAATGAATGGGATAATTATTAAATACCTATTCCTAATTTTACCTTGGTTTATAATTGTTTATGATTCTCATATAAAAGCAAAAAGTTGTCATCAAAAAGGTCTATCTAACTCAGTGAATTATGGGTAGAGTGAAGTTATGAGATTGGTCTGTAAGACCAATATTGATATATAAACATGAAATATATATATTAAAACATGATATAAGGATGATAAATGTTCATTTAAACCCATTTTAATATCATAAATTTTTTTACATAGATGTTCTAAGGCTTAGTTTCCATGACTATGTTTTGGATGCTACAAGCAGTTTTCTATGTGTGAGTAAAAATGATGTCATTAAGTAATTTTAATCTAATTTAAAGGATATGATTCCAATTAAATTTTTATATATGTATCATATGTTAATTTTAACACATATTTATTCATTATAAACTCCTATGAAGGTATTAAAAGTCAAAGGCTTTTGACTAGGTTCTTAAGGCCTATGTGTAGTTCTTAGAAAGCTTATGAAGTTGATCAGTTTGGGGTCTTTTGCCCTATTTGATGAATTAAAATGAGAATTATATTTAAATTGAGGTCATGGATATTATATAAATGTGTTTTTTTTGTTTTATGTGGAAAATTTGTTTGCATGCATCAAATTTGCTAGATAGACTTTATAGAAGTAAGAAGGCCTTTTTACGAGTACACCTAATTGGGTGGTTCAAGCAGTGAAAAGAGCCAAATGGTGTTGGTGACATAAGGTGATATTATAAGGGGTATATTTAAGTTAAATTTTAATTTTTTCATAATTTTTGGAGGCTTAAATTTTTTGAAAGAGGTCTAAGTGAAATGCGTGCTTAGAGAAGGCCTAATTGCATTAGGTATCTATTAGGTCTAATGGTGGTTTTGGCCCTTAAGGGTAATGAAAGACCTATGTAGTGATTGTTTCAATTTTTAAACATGTTTATTTATATATTTAAATAATTATCCAAATTTAGTAAGGTTCTTGGCTTACCAATATGGGTGTGAGCAAGATTCAAGTATAAAGGCAAGGCTTAATAGGCCTATTTTGACTAGTTAGGAAATTTAGAAAGTAAGTGAATGATATAAAGTTTTTAAAAATAGGTAAAGGGCTTTAATATAATTATAATTTTTTGTTGAATATGTCATAAATATCTAAATATGTGTCTATAGGTGTTGATCATTGTCATTTGACCTAATTCTACCAAAGAAAGGGTTAGTTGAGCGACAAGGCCTAATAGGCTATTTGAGAGAGATAAAAGTGTGAAAAAAACAAAATAAGGATGTCATATTAAGCTGAGTGAGAAAAATGTTTTAAAGGATGATCATAAATTCAATGTATCTGAGTTGGTTCTTGGTTACCTAGGAGGTTGGAACTTCCTTGCAAGTTGGAGCTTGTTAAAGGAGTAGATGAGTTGGTGCTTGAATAATAAAGGGTTAGTGCTCCTCATAGGGTTGGTGCCTCAATAAAATTTTAAATCATTGATTATATGACTATAGTTCAAGTTTTACATTAGTGGGTTTTATCCCCAAAGAGGATTTCCCACATAGATCTTGTGTTGTCTTTCCATTTATTGCTCATATGAATGATTGTTTATGCATTAGTATATCTCTAGATCTATTTGATTGATTAGTAAATGATATATGAAATTGAAATAATATTTTTCACATTGATTCACAATCCCTCTCAAGGGTTATACATCCAAAAATTGGTATCAGATCCAAGTTTGTTGAGTAGACCTAACAGTCTAAGGGAGATATTTGGAGCATAGGTATAGATTTTGGTAATGAAAGTTTCTTATATGATTGCAATGAGAATCTACCCACAATCAGTGAAATAAATTGTTAATTTTGTTCAAAATAGAAATATCATATGGAATAATTCACCATGATTAGAATGAAAGTAAAAAATTTAGAGGCACAAGTTGAGAAAGATGTAATCAAGATAAGGACTTACCAAAAGTTTGAGGAAAGAACTGAAAAGCTTAACAATATCTTGGATAGTCAAAGATACTTTTATGATATGAGAGCTCTTGGATTTAGATAATAAAAAAAGGAGTTCAAGAAGTATCAAGTTATAAAAGACTATGATCAGTCAAGGAGTGATGAAATTGGTAGAATCAAGACCTATGAAGAAGCTATCAAATTTGAATTCAATCATCAACAAGCCAAGAAGATCTTTGCTCTGTCAAGAGATATCAAAGGCAGTGGTGTATCATCTTATGTTCATCAAAAGACAAATAATGTCAAACAATCATAATATGTGGATTCATTCATTGATTATTATTTCTCTTATGGTAAATTTGGACATAAAGATGTTTACTATAGATGATGAGGACTTAGGCAAGTTTGACTCAAGGTCTGATGAAGGCATTTTCTTAGGATATTCATCTGTAAGTTCTACCTATAAATTTTATAAAAAAAGGTTGAAAAAGATAGTGGAGAGCATAAATGTGAAGGTTAATGAGACAAATAAATCATATTCTTAGTCAAAGAATGATGGAGTAATATAAATAGATGAGGATGAAGAAGATCCTGAATAAAGAAAGGACTCAAAAGGTCCTTGTAGGTAGATTAAAAAGGATCATCATGAATCTTAGATCATTGAAAATAAAAGTGTAGGTATAAAAACAAGGAGAAGGATGGTGAGTGATGTTAATCTAGAAGATACTACTTTACCTTTTAAAATTTTAACCTAAAGCTATTTAGAATCAAGTGAAGATAAGTTTTAGTTAGTTGTAATGCATGATGAGTTAAATCAAATTGAGAAGGATGAAAATTTGGAGTTAGTACCTAGACCTAAAGAAAAAAAACATCAATGGAACAAAATGGGTTTTCAAGAACAAGTTGAATGAGAGTGGAGAGGTCACTAGAAACAAGGCTAGATTTATGTGAAAAGGATATTCTCAAGTATAATGCATTGACTTTGAGGAAACCTTTTTTCCTATAGCAAGGTTAGAGGCCATTAGGATTCTTATTACCTATATAGGTTTCAAAGGCTTTAAGATATACCAAATGGATGTCAAGTCAGCTTTCCTAAATGGGAATTTAGAAGAAGTATATATTGAACAACCTAAGGGTTTCTTATTGACTAATAATAAGGAATATGTCTATAGGTTGAATAAGGATCTTTATGGCCTAATACAAGCCCCTAGAGCTTGGTATGATAGACTAGACAAGTACCTTTTGGACCATAGTTTCAAGAGAGGAGTTGTAGATAGTAACTTATATGTTAAGACTAAAAATGACCATCGCTTGATAATTTTAGTTTATGTGGATGATATAATCTTTGGTATAACTAATAAAAACATGACAAAGGATTTTGCATAGGTGGTGTAGTTAGAATTAGAAATGTCTATGCTTGGAGAACTATACTTCTTTCTTAGACTTCAAATTAGTTAATCTAAAAAAGGTATGTTCATTCCACAGGTCAAGTATATAAAAGAGATGTTAAAGAAGTTTTAAATGGAATATTGTAAGGATGTAAGTACACCTATGGTTACAGGATGAAAGCTAAGTAAGGAGGATGAATCCATAAGGGTTAATTAGATAAAATATACATCCATGATTGGGAGTTTATTTTATACTATTGCCTCTAAACCTAACATCATGTAACTAGTAGGTCTTATGGGAAGATTCCAAGAAAATCCTAAGGTAACTCATCTACAAGTAGTTAAGAGAATACTTAGATATCTCAAAGGAATAGTGGAGTATGATTTATGGTACTTAAGGAGTAAGAATTTTGATCTAGTAGCCTATATAGATACAGATTGGGTTGGAAGTCTAGATGATAGAAAAATAACTAGTGCAAGAGATTTCTTCTTATGTAAGTGCCTAGTCTCATGGTTAAGTAAGAAACAACCATTATTGGCTTTATCTAATTAAGAAAATGAGTACACTACAGAAGCTTCATGTTGTACTCAAGTGTTGTGGATGAGACAAACCTTGAGAGACTACAAGGTAAAGTTTGATGATCCTATTCCTATTATTTGTGATAATACTGGTGTCATAAGTGTCTCAAAGAATTTTGTCATGCATTGAAAGACCAAACACATTCCTATCAAGTATTATTTCTTAATAGAATAGGTGAGTGAACAAAGTATTAAGCTTTAATTTATGTATACCAATAATCAAATTTTATCTATCTTCAATAATCCTCTTCAAAAGGCTATTTTTGAACATCTAAGATAGGAATTAGGTGTGATTCATGATATTAGCAGTCACTAAGCAAGACAAAGTGCTTAAGGGGAGTTGATAAGGATGTGTTTAGATCCAAAGAATAGGAAATAAGTGCACAAGATGTGAGGTCATAGGGGGAGTTTTATAACATGATATTTCATTTCTTTATGTTGAAGTGTTGTTGTAGGTAGTGTTTTGTCATTAATGTCAAAGGGGGAGATTGATTTGGATTGAGAATATGTATCCTAGTAATAAAAGCCTCTTTGAGTAAGTGCCATCAATGAGTGGTTGCCATCAATGACAAAGGGGGATATTATTGAGAAAGTGTTATAAGGTATTCATGAAGTTGTCATTGATGTCATGAAAGTGTCATTTATGTCATTCTATATTCTTAATGTTGAGTTCATAAGTCTTATTTGAGAGACCTGGTAAGAAGCCATAGGCCTAGTAGTATGATGAGATGAGGAGTATGAGACTTAGGAGTTTATGGAAGTATGTGAGTATGGTATGATTGTATTCTATGTATGGATGAGGTATTATGATTAGTGAAAGAAGTTTTAAGGCATGATCATGATCTAAGTATGATTGGTAGTATAAGGTCTAGTCTATAAAGTGACCTATAGTGGCCTAATGAGTAGTAAAGACCATTTTAAAAAGTAAAAAATATATTGAGAGAATATTCATAGGTGTGAGAGGTTGTGTTAAGTGTGTTGACAAAGTTTTAGATCATTTATTGAAGAATAAATCATGAAAACTGTTGATAAGGTCCTCTGTGTGCATAAAATGGGGTGTTGCAGAACCAAGAAGGAATTTATTGTGCTGATTAGAATGTGTGACATTTTTATGAGATAATAATAAATTCATGGAATTTGGGAAGGTACCTATATTTATTTTCCTATCATTGGTTTTATAGTTAAGGGGCAATCCTTTATGAATGATTTCTAAGAAGGGAAACCAGTCAAAACCCTCCTAAAACCCTCATAATGACTTAATAGGAAAGATATTATTGGTTATGGATTAGAATAATTTTTTAGACCCATTTTTTTTTTTTTTAATTTAAATAATTTTTCTAAGTTTCCCTAAGTGGTTTTGGTTTATCTTGATAATGAGTAAAAGCTACAAGAAACCCCTAGTTTCTAGGAATTTTGATGTAGTAGGTAGGGTTGACCAGGTTAAAGCATGTAAATAGATGCAGGATGATGTGTAATAATTTTATTTTAATCCCATGAAATTTTTTTAGTATTTTTCATACCTAAATATGCTAAACTGATCATGGAAGATGACTTATCGCTAAACAGGCCTAATAGACAAGATAGTGAGAAAACTAGGCAAGGATGAAAATGAGATTAGGGATTGATTAGAGAGGACTAGGTATGGATAAAACTGCATTAGTTAGTTATTTAATAATTATTACTCATATCCCATTGGTTTATAATTGTTTATTATTCTCATACATAATCATAATTTTTTTATCAAAAAGGTTTGTCTAACACAGTGAAGTCTGTGTAGAGTGAAGTTGTGAGATTTTTTTGTAAGACTAATATTTATATATAACCATGAAATATATATTTTAAAATATGATATAAGGATCCTTAATTTTCATGTAAATTAATTATAATATCATAAAAGTGTTTACACATATGTTCTAAGGATTAGTTTCCATGACTATGTTTTGGGTGCTACAGGCAGTTTTCTATGTGTGAGTGAAAATGAAGTTACTGAGTCATTTTGCACTAATTTAAAGGATAAAATTATTTTTAAAGTATTATATATGTATCATAATATAATTTTAACACTTATATATTCATGATAAGATCATATTAAGGTATTAAATTCAAAGGCTTTTGGTTGGGTTCTTAAGGCTTGTGTGTAGTTCTGAGTAAGCTTATGAAGTTGATTAGTTTGGGGATTTTTGCACTATTTGATGAATTATAATAAAAATTATGTTTAAAATTATTTAATTTAGATTATATAAATACGTATTTTTTGTTTTTTGTGTAAAATTTGGTTTTATGCATCATATTTTCTAGATGGGCTTTTTGGTAGTAAGAAGGCCTATTTGCGAGTAAACCTATTTGGGTGGTTCAAGGAGTGAAAAGAGACAAATGGTGTTGGGTACATAATGTGAGATTATAATGGGTATAATAAATTTTAATTTTAATTTTTTAATCCATTCTTTTAGGCTCAAAGTGTTCCAAATAGTTCTAATTGAAACATGTGCTTAAAGAAGGCCTAATTACACTAGGTCTCTATTAGGCCTAATGGTGGTTTTGGCCCTTAAGGGTAATGACCGACCTATATATTAATTTTTTCACTTGTGAAACATGTTTATTGATATATTTAAAGTGTTATAAAATTTTAATAATTTTATTTTCCAACCAATATGGGTATGAGTAAGAGTCAACTATAAATATAGGGCCTAATATGCCTATTTTGAATAGTTAGAAAATTGAGCAAGAAAGCGAAGGATATATAGTTTTGAATAACAGGTAAATGGATTGAATATAATTATAAATTTGTGATGTTTATTAAATTAATATATAATTGTGTGTCTATAGGTGTTGAACAAGGTCATTTGACCTAATTTTACCAAAGAAAGGGCTCGTTGAGCGAGAAGGCCTAATAGGATGTTTGAGAGAGAAAAAAGTGTGAGAAGAAAAAAAAAATGAGTTCATATTCATTTGAGTGAGAAAAAATTTTCCAAGTGTGATCATATATTAAATTTATTTGAGTTGGTTCTTGGTTAGGTAGGGGTATAAAACCTCCTTTCAGGTTGGAGCTTGATAAGGGACTAGTTGAGTTGGTGTTCCTTGTGTGGTTGGTGCCTCATTTAAAGTTTGATTATAATAATATATTATAATATATACATAAGTTTTTTCTATCCCCTAAGAGGGTTTCCCACATAGATCTTGTGTTGTCTTTCCACTTATTACTCATATGAATAATTGTTTATGCATTACTATATCTCTAGATCTATTTGATTGATTAATAAATGATATATAAAATTGATATAATATTTTTCACACTGATTAACCCCACCCCCCAATGTTTATACCTATAAAGAGGTAGGTTCTAACCTAAAATACTCAATGAATGTTGCATTGAAATGACTATAATTAATCTAACTTATAATGATGAGTGAGATTGTGGTCTCTTGGCATGAGAATGGGCTCAATTTGATTTAAAATAACCTCAATAAGATAATAAAATATGAAATAATATGTCATGAAGCACAATATAACATACAAGGTTCCCTTTTTTCTCTCAAAATGTCACCTAAAGTTGAGTTTAGACTAATAGTTTATTAAGAGTAGGCAGTTGGAGATTGGCATAGCCTTAAGGCATGATATGGATATGTTCAAGTGTGAGATGATATATATGAATTAAAGAGTGACATAAGGAATGTAACATAGGGATAAAATATTCACCTTCACCTAAAAAAAACCTCCAATCTCTATTGAATTGAACACCTATAGTCAGCATAGTATACAAACTAGGCCTAGTCAAATGGAGAGTGCATGATGGGAAGGTTAGCTTGAGTGTATGATATTGAAAATGTTTGGAACCAAAATTATAGTGTTTATATAAACCATATCACATTATTATTATAGAGAAGAGGTAGAGAAAAAAAGGGTTCAAATCTCAACCCATAGTCAGCCCAAAAACCTTGCACATTACTCAGTCATATAGGTCTATCTTGAGGTTTGGGAGTTTGAGGGATTTAGAAAAGTGATCTAGCTATGAAAATTTGTAAATATAACCTTTAATACCCATTATATCCTTACATATTCCTACTTTTTCAATGCAAATAGTGGATATGCCCTCTATTTTGTCTTAGATAAAGGACACTCCCTATCATGATGTAACTACAGTCTTGGTGAGTGGATGGTAAAAGCATGTGATGAGGACTCTTTGAATTTTTTATAAATATGTATTGAGTTTAATTAAAGGTAAAAAACTATGAATATTAATTCAAAACCATTAAAAACACTCAGAGGTGGTCAAAGGCTCAAAGAGTGTAGTTAGGCCTATACCCTAATAAGGTTCAACTTCATTTATAACACTAGATGAACCATAAAATTCATTTTATGACATTTAAGAAGAATTTTAGGATGATTTAGAACCTTTAATTTATAGAAAAATAACATAAAATGGTCAAATTGTCTTGAAACCATGATAGGGGTACCTAAAATGCACTCAAAAGCTCGATAGGCCATTTTTAAATGCTCATACCTATATGGATCGATTTAATGGTGCCTCAATAACTTGGGGATATTTTAATGAGTTACTAAACTTTATTTTAGTGTTAATTATTCAAATATTAAATGTCTAGTTTTTATGAAAAATTTGTAAGAACCAAAACATGTTAAAACCCTTCTAAACCCTTATCTAAGACCCAATGGATGGAATAATAATGGAGATGAATTAAAAATTGGTTAAATGGAATATAAATGGTTTATTACTTGTTGAGGACTCTCTCAGGATCCATAACACCTAATTTGTTTGTACCCTACTTGTACGAACAAGGTAAAAATAGGGATTTTTACAGAGATATGACTTGTTCTTTAGGTTTTGAAGAGTTTGAACAAATAAAATCCAATTTATGAGGTATATGGGGAGTTTTTAGAACTTTTCATATCCATTTATCACCTTATAATATAATGGAAAAAAAATTGATACACCATTCATCACAGGTAGTCTTGGACAAAGATTAAAGATAAAGAGTGACTACCTAATGGGAGGATGAGAGGTTGGTTTTTTGACTTATTAAGGCCTAACTCATGGAGTGGAAGGAAAATAGACTCTATAAAATTCTCTTAACACCCATTCCATGGATTTGGTTGATAAATTTAAGGCTAATTAGATGAGAGATGTGAAGAATGAGGCCTAGAAGATCAATAAATACTACATATGGTGTATATAAGTATCATGAAGAAGTATAGTCATTAGGGATGCATTTGATGACTATAATGGCATGCTTACAACCCCCATAAGATATTACACATGTGTCAAATCTTGATAGTTCATTTTTGAGTATTCAAGAGATGCCTCATCATGAAGGCAATTTTTAAGACCATTTGAGGATCCTATGTCAGTTTGAGAAGTTTTGCATGCCTCATATGGACACTTATCTAAGAAGACCTTCATGGTCTATTTCAAACTTAATTATTCTACAATTTAACTAGTTCTCCTCACTTTCCACTTATTCTTATGACCTTTTATCTCCACTTCTTCTCTTTCCTCTCACACATTCTATAAATGCAAGCCATTTTGGATCTTGTAATCTATTCTACACCTACTATGGAGAAGCCTGACTGGTTTGATGTTTTATTTTACCTTTGAAATAATATTTTTAATTTGGTTTTTATTTTATAAGTTATCTTGTCTAAGTTTGTAAAATGGTGTATAGTCAAAGTTTAAGTGATTAATATATTTCCTTGCTTTCGCTTAATCCTTCTATGTTTGATACAAGTAGTTTCCACTCTAACAGGTCACAAAAAGTGTTTTCAAGTGTGTTTTTAAATCTTAAATTGTAAGGAGTATCCTTCATGTCTAAAAATTACCTCTGGTTCACTCACCTTGGGTAGTTCCATGCATATAACATCTATGTTTGAAATACTAATTTTAGAGAAATTTAAGATTTTGAGACTAGTTTTATGAGTTATTTTTCATAGTGCACTTATATGGTAGTTTAGTGGAAATTGTATGTAATAAAAAATGCATCAGATCCACAAATCAATCCTAGCTCAAACAAGATAGACCCTACTTAAACTTCTAATTGGGGATCCATTAGATAATTAGGAACAGGACCAATATGGATATGCTAAACCTAATGAGTGGATCTCTTATAAAAAATAGTATCAATAGGGAGGGTTCCAAACCCTCCAATCAATTAAAACTATGCAATAAACTTAACTAGGTCTTATGTTTTCATATTCGCTATAATAATAACAAGTAAAGTAAAAGTCTAATCTAGTGCTCACCAAAGATTATGGCACAAAGTGGGGGTTAGTAGATAAATGAAAATAAACATGTAGAAGAGAATCTTAATTAATATGTGTATAGGCAAGACCCAAATGCATGGAGAGGAAGAGCAATATTATTTAAAAGCCATTACTTATGCTACTTCTATCTACTAAAGAGAGGAACAAAGTTAGAGATACTTACTTGGAAGATGAACCCATTGAGACTCAATATCTCACTTGGCCAAAGGTTCTTTGTAAGAGGATGTTATGGTTTGTAAGGATCACTAAGAAAGGACAAAACATCCAAGACATTTCCACAAGAATATATTCTTATCCAATTAGAAACCCTAAGCTAAAACTCCTCAAGTATAATGGTGGAAGAATATATTATAAAGAAGTGTAAATGAATAATAACTCTTATATTTCTCTTAAATAATGGTGAAATGGATGTGTTTATATAGTCAGATCTAATCATAAACACTTCCAAAAATTTTGGCTTATATGGTTGACCTAGTATCGTTATTGAGAAAAACTCACTAGGTTAGGGATTAGGTTAGCCAATAGCCAACCTAGACCCTAAATAATTTTTTTCCAATAAGAGTATAGAGTTGACATAGCTAAAATAGTCATGTAAACTATAAAAAGATGTTTTAGGTTAGGAAAAGGGGTACTTAAGGTGGTAAATGATTGGATGAGTGAACAAAATAGGATTCAAAGCTTAGGGGATTTTTTTTAGGAACTAGTTAGAATGGTAAAAAGTTGAAATAAGGGACAACAATATTGATAAGCACCAATGGTCTACCCACCCCTTTCTTTGTGCACCCCTTAGGGAATCACTCAAAGAGATTAAGATTCGATGGGTTCATACAAGATAGAAAACATCAGTAATTGATAAAGTTTGAAAATATTATATGTATACATATTCCCCACTCAAATCTTATCATGTGTCACTCAGGTGCAATAGGGGATGGGGCTTTGAGAAAGAATATAGTAACACATAAAATTGAGGCTAAAAAAGAGTTGGAGTATTTTTAAAGAAAAAATAACTAAAAGTAAATTTTTGAAAGGGAACTAACCAAAAAATTAAATTTAATGTGTACCTTAACTTACCTTTATTTTTGGATGGTTATCTATTGTGTTTGTAGTTTTGATTGTGGAGGGTGAAGAGACTACTTTTGACAAACCCAAGAATAAAAAACTAAAGATCAAAACAAAATAAATGTAGGAAAATCCAAGATAATTGGTGTTATGTGAGAAAGATGTACTTGGAAATTTGGCGAGCTAGGGTGACAAGTGTTATGCTATACCAAATGGCCAAGTTAAAATTAGAGTAAATTAGGTATTTAAACAAAGATGGACAAGCAAAAAAATGGTAAAATAACATTGATGAGTGAGTATTAACAATCCTTACTCAAGCATCAAAGGAAAAAAAGTGCATAAAAGGGTAAACAACATTGATGAGTGATAAGTAACTAGCCAACCTCACTCAACAATGGAAAAAGTACATGAAAGTAGAAATAGACTCAGGTGTTCATAAAAAGGGTAGTACAATAAGGACAAATGGTAAAAATAAATCAAGGCATATCTATAAATGTAGAGCCATGGTGTAAAGAAAGTAATCCATAGTTGCTCAAACATATTGTTTTGTTTTAAGGGTAGATAAAACTGAAATAAAGTAGTGCTATCATGTTTTTAAGATGTGAAGAAGAAGGAAGTAGAGAAGATGGAAAAAATATTTAGAATCACACATGCCAATCAAGGGGGGAAATGAATTGGGTAAAGGGGATAATGAAGGAAAAACCAAGGTAGAAGAACTCTTTATCAAATTCAAGTCCCTCAAATTAGGTTTATCAAAACAATAGGACTTTTAACCTTAAGAAATCTGAAGAACTTCTCTTAGCCACACAAGTCTTAGGTCAAAAAATTAAGTATGTAGATCATCCCATGAAGGTTATATGCATGAAAATTAAAATGGACATACCTTCCCACAACATGTTCCTCATTCCTTAGGACCCATTATAGACTCATAGGTCTACTAAAAATATTGAGTACTTTCATGAGAAAGTAGGTAGCACTATAGATTTTATTGAATTTTCCTATTCTAATCTACTATCCTACCTCACCCTAATGGACCTCAGCTCTATTATGAGGCCAAATTTGGAGTTTGAGCTTCGATTGAAGATAGGAGATGTCATTATAATCATGTTTTTTGGTGTGATTTTGAATTTTGAAATTTGTATGTTGCCTTTTGTATATCATTTACTTTTGTTTCAAATGATTTGTCTTTTAAATTTTTAATGGTTCTTTTTTCTATTCCTCTTTCATATGGATTCAGATAACCAAACATGGGTGCTAAAGATGACTTTCATTTGAATACTTGGGACTTAGTTTCTAAGAGAGATAAATTAGAGAACATGGCGTCTAAGAGTCTCATAAAGTTAGGTGAAATAAAGGTGATATGTTGACTTTGACCTTTTTTATCCAATTTGGAGTGAAAGGAATGGAAAATGAAATAATTTAAATTATTTCAAATTGAAAAAAATGTGACAAAGGGTGAAAAAGGGATTAAATGATATAAAAGTGTGATTCTTTATCATAAGAATGAGGGAAATGTAAGAAAACATGCTAGCATAGTTTTTAATGCAAATTTTCATCTATCTTAATAAGCAAAGGCTAAAACTAAGAACAAAGAATCAAAAACTTGTAACTAGTGCTAAACACATTCTAGATAAGGAATAAAAAGATGGTGTTTTTATGCAGAAGGCTAGGTTCTATCCATTGTCTGACACTACAACTCATACAAGAGAAACCCAAGGGGTGGCAAAAAGTATTGGAAAAATAATGTAAGAAAAAGATGGTGTTTTTGAGGAAGGCCAGGTCCTATCCATGGTCTTACACTACAACTCACAAATAGAAACCCAAGGGGTGCCAAAAAGTGTGGAAAATTTATGAAAATAAAGAGGATAAAATTACATCATGAGGAAGATCAGGTCCTATTTGTATTTTTACAAAGAAACTCATGAGAAAAAGGGAAACCAAAATACCAAAAAGTAATGATTAATGTTTGTGAAAATAGAGAGTTGTTATAGAGGGTAAGACCCATGTAAGTATTCTTAAAAAATTATTAGATAGATAGCATATATAAAGAATGAAAAGAAGGGAAGGATTAGGCAAAATATTTATTGAGGAATTATACATTGGTGGGCTCTTTGAAAATATGACCTTCATTGGTTTGAAGGTGATAAGTATTTGGACCAAGAATATCTTTGACTAAATAAGGGACCCACTATTTTTGGGTATATTTAACTTATTAATCATGTGTATTATAAATTAAGGACAAGATCAATAATATTAAATGTGAAAATTTTATATCATTTATTATGTTGTTTGGGAATGCACGCCTTGTATTGGTGATTTTATTGTAAAGTAGAAAGATGATGTTCATTAAGGAGATCAAGAGCATGAAGGTGAGATTCACATAATTATTCATCAGGTATGATACCATGAAGAGATATATAAATAGATGAAAGTTAAACTTCTAATGGAAGGATTGACTTAAAATGATATACTAGAAAAAATGGCATTTCCCCAATGGTAATACGTATGCTAGTACGATAGGCCCAAAGAATAGGGTAGAGATTAAGGTGACAATCCATGCATGTTTCATGAATTATCTTTAAAGAATTTTATTAGTGACCTCATCTTGGCCATTACATTGTGGATGATAGGTATGGAAAATTTATGATTGATTTTAAATTTAACATAGAGTTTTTTGACATCTTTTTTATTAAAATTATCACCATTATTTGAAATTATAAATTAAGGGACACCAAAGTGGAAAAAAAATTTATTAAGGATGAATTTGGAAATGGTGGTACTGATGACATTAATGAGGGGCATAGCCTCAACCCATTTGGTGAAATATTCTATGGTTATGATTATAAACACATTCCCATCTTGAGATCAAGGTAATTTGCCTATGAGATCTATCCCCCACAAGAAAATGCCCATGGATATTTCACAGTTTGAAGCTTGGCTAGAGGTGAATGAATTAAATCATCATGAAGCTAGTAAGGAGTACACTTTTTAGAAATTTTAATGGCATCCTTTTCAAGAGAGAGCTAAAAATATTTCATACATAATAATTTTTGGGCTATAGCATGTCCACTATATTAGCCACCACAAATGCCCCATGTTCTTGTTCAAGAAAAGAAGGGACCTCATCTTTTGTAACACAATAGAGTAAGGTTTCTTCAACATTATGATAATATAAGATATTATATCAAAATACATATTTAAAATCTTGTTTGTGAATATGACTCTTTTCATGGAAATCTAGGTTAGGAGGATAAGTTTAATGTTCCAAAAATTGAATGAAGTCTTTGTACCATGGGCTTTATCAAATGGTGATAGCCTCAATGTTTAATATTAGTGAATATTGTGGGTGAATAGAGGATGGATATTTTATTATTTTGATAAGAAAAGAGGGATCCTTAAGAACATGGTACATATGAAAAAGAGATGTTGAAGAATCAAGGGAATCAACAATAGAATTTTGATCTCAAGGGATAGGCTCAATGGTGAAAGAAATTAAATATTTGTTGAGAGTATTTTCAATTTTATTATATGGAATGACATTTTCACTTTTGCATTGGTAATCACCACTGACTTGGAGGCAAATGAGCTTGGAATCACCTAAATTATGTAGATATTAGATATCTAAATCAAAGGTAGCTCTCATGCCTAAGATTAAATCTTCATACTCTGTCATGTTGTTAGTGACATCAGATGTTAAGAAAAAAACTAAAGGGATGATTTTTATAAGAGGAATTGTAAGAATATATCCTATCCCAGCTCTTTGAAGGCATTTATCACCACCAAAATGAAGGTTCCAGGTATACTCATGTAAATCAACACTAATTTCAAGAAGTTATTTGATAACCGCTTTTGGTTTAGTAGTATTGGGGAGAATAGTAGTTTCATAAAGATTAATTTATTCAAGATCATAAGTGAAGTTATGTAAGTAATCTTTAAGGTATATGGCTTGATTGAGACCTTTAATATAGATAATATTGTCATCGGGAAGACTATTTTGAAGGTGATCAATAGTGGGCATGAGAGTGGTAGCAAGTTAATCAATGATGATTTGTTTGATAACTTTTTGAGTAATAATTCAGAGATCAAATTCCATGATAAGGACCATCCACTTGCCAATTCTATCTCCAAGAAGAAAGGTCTTAGAGAAGAAGTGATGAAGGGGATCAAAGTGAATTATAACATAAGTGGTTTGATAAATCATATAATGTCAAAGTTTTTCAACTATAAAATATATGGTAAGGTAATCATATTAGACTTTAATGTAACATTTATCATAATTAATGAGGCCTCAATGATGTAATATATGGCATACTCTCTTCTAGTATCATCTTGTTGGGTGAACATTACCCTAATTAATATGGGTGTTGAATAAGCATAGAGGATTAAAGGTCGATCATTTGAAGGAGGATAAAGCATAGGTGGGTGAAGAAATGATTCTTTCATATTTTTAAATGATTCTTGAAAGGGATCTATACATTATAGAGAATTACCTTTCTTAAAAAGAGAATTGATAGAGTGGATATGATAAGCCATTTTGGGGATGAATCATCTAATTTCCCCAGGTTTACCAAGATAAGTGTGAATGTTTAGAATGAATTTAGGGATGGGAATGTTGATGATAGCACTAATATTATCATGTTAATCATTGATTCCCTAGAGAGAGACCAAGAATCCTAACAGGTTACTGGATGTGACACTAAAGACACATTTATAAAGATTTAGTCTAACTTTGTATATAAGAAGGTAGTCAAAGATGATGGCAAGATCAAAGAGATGAGTCTTGTGAAATTTAGACTTAGCAATGAGGTCATCCACATAGGTTTCTATAATTTTTTGGATAAGATCATGAAAGATATGAGTCATTTCTTGTTGATAAGTAACTCCAGCATTTTTGAGGTCAAAGGGAATTTTAACATAGCAATAGTTTCCCCATTCTATGGTGGAATTTGTCTTATGTTTTTCCTCAAGGATAATTTGAATTTACTTATAGCTTTAGAAACCATCCATAAGAGATAAAATTTCATAACCAATTGTGGAATCGACAATGGCATCTATTGAAGGTAAATGGAAATTATCCTTGGGACAAGTAAGATTGAGATTATAGAAATTAATGCAAATGAGAATGACCATGGTGACCTTTTTCCAAATAGGAACTATGTTATAAATCCATTTAGAATAATCCACTGGTTTGATAAACTTAGCATCAAGAAGTTTGATAATTTCTTTATGACATAAGGTGGAAACTTTAGGTGTAATTTCCATTGTTTTTATGCACATCTTTAGCATTGGGATAAGTGATGATATTATTCACCATAGTTTTAACGTCAATACTAGGCATGTCCTCATAGGACTAGGTGAAGATCTCATGATATTTATCAAAATATAAGCTAAAGTTATCATGTTCAGTAGGTGAAAGTTCATGAGAAACTATAATTGGTTGAGGGCATGATGGAGTACCATATTCAATGCAAGTAATTTCTTCAATAAGCATAACATTTCCATCTTTGAAGTGGTACGATGAATTAGGTAAAGAGGAAATTGGATTAGTTTTAAGATTGATGTTAGCGATGAAGTTGTTGAGACAAGGGGATTTGGTTTTGAAACTCCCAAGTTTGTGATGTTGTTAAGGATGTTGAGGTTCTCAGGCGTAAATTAATTCAAGAATATCTTCATCATTAGGCAAAGTGGGAAGATGATCATAATACTCAACATCTACTTAAAGATCAATAATTTTATTATCATGGCTATCATATTCAGAATGTATCTGATAGACATTTGTGACCTTGGCATCTAATGTAATCTTGAGAGTAAGAGGATTAGATTGGTATATCATAAGTTTATTTGATGTGGGAAGAATTATATGTAATGATGGAATATATAGATGGTAAATAAGATGAAATAATCTCTAGAGGTTCAGGAGGTAGGATTTGTTCTACCACCCAAGGAGTATCAAGAAGTGGAGAATTAATAGGAGGTACATGACATTTGGGATCTAATTCATGATCTGTGGAAATGGTGTGAACATCCCAATTGAAAGCATGTATTTGAGCTAAGGTTTTTTGATAATGTTGGACATCCAAGTCTCAAGATTGAGCTTCAACCATGATGTAGTTATCATCATAGGTTGGAAAGATGGTACATGATTGAGATTTAGGGGGAGTTTTAGAAGGTGAAATTCCAATATTAATGAATTTTCATGTAGACATGATGAAAGGTATTAGAATAATTTGGCCACTCCATAGTCATTTTAGGTGAAGGAATATTTTGGGTAAGAAGGTTCCTTATCATTACATGTAGCAGGAAAATAAGTTATCTCATCAATGAGAGGAATAGTGAAATCATGAGGTTTTAAAGGAGGAAGCCACTTAGAGATATAAGGAGGTAATCCAGTAGTGTTATAAGTATATTTCAAGTCATTGGGTTCATCATCATTTGAATCAACAAGAGTGACCTGTAAGTTTGGATTGATGTTAATGAACTTAGGTAAGGGATCATTATTGATGGTAGGAATGGTAGGGATGTGATATTTAGATTTTGGATTAGTAAGTTGAATACTCCAAGGGTTGGGATTGGCTTCATGCTTATACCATTTTTTTTTATGTTATAATTTGATGCATTGGATACTAGAAGAAGTGATGGCCCTCATTTTTTGATTCCAAGGGTGACCAAGGAGTATGTTATAAGATAAGGACAAATCCAGGATCATAAATTTAGTTAGAATAGTCTTAGGTTTGATTATTAAGGGAAGCCAAATATAATTGAGTGGCTTCTAATTAGTTTTATCAAATCCATGATAGGTGAGGTGGGTTGGCTTGAGGAGATCCTTATTATATCCAAGTTGTTGGATAAGCCACAAAGTGTCACATTAATATCAAACCCTTTGTCAACTAAAAATATAAAAATCAAGGTAGCATTAATGGTTATTTTAATGAATAGTGATGTATCATCAGTATGACAAAAGATCTCATCATTAATCATGTCCTCTTAAACAAATTTAATAAAAGGTTTATAAGAAGGAAAAATAGTTTCAATGGTATGCACGTTATTAGGTTAAGGCTCAATAAAGGGTGGTTATTCATCTATAGAAGATGGATCTTTGATTTCTTGTAATTATTGCATAAGGAACTTACGATGATAGAGGAAGTACGAACAAACTCCATGAGTGGAATCTTTCAAGCCATGGAGTTAAGTTCTTCAAGAAAGTTCCAATGGGATTTATAAGAATAACCAGCACAATTTTTGGAAGGTAAGGTATACTTTGAAGGAATGGAAATTGTTGGGGGTTCAAAATAAGGAGGTGGTTCCTCAAGGGATTCTAAAGCTAAATGACTGGTTGTAGTATCTTTGAGAAGTTGTTCTTCTACATGGTTTCTTAGGTTTTTTGATAGGATCTTTGTGATATAGCTTGCAATAATAATTGAACTTAGCTATTCAAACATATTGATAATTGTCATAATATTGGTCATAGTCAACATCAATGGCACAAACATCCTTGGTAGTTTGTTGGTTATTAGTTGTGGATAAATATTTTTGGTTACTAGAAGAAGAAGCTTTCAAATATTTTCATTTTTGAGAAATGGTATTATACTCATGATGATGAAGGTTGATCATGGCTTCATGATTGAAGGAATCACCAAGAAAGTAGGAGATAAAAAAAATTATTAAGCCCTCAACAAGTTTCATGGGAGTGACCAATGTCAGTGTGGAACCAAAAAAAATTCTTAGGGTCATACCATTTAAGAGGATTATTAGGATAAGTAAAGGGTTTAGAGGGCAATAAAAATTGTTTCATTTGCTACAAAGTTAGTGGTATGTGATAAGATGGGGGAGTGTCAACTTTGGAAACTCCTAGTTTGATCTGTGGAGTATTACCAATGATGGTATTGATATAATTTTGAAAAGATCCTTTAAGTAATTTTGTATTAGGTTCGAATTGATTCATGAGGACGTTCTATGTTTATCTTGGTTAAGAGCTTTGTTAAGTGTTTGAGGATCAAAATTTTTAACCTTATATTAAATTAAAGGACTTAAATTAGTTATAAAAAGTTTAAAAAAATTATAATCAGTCATGTTATGTTGGCCTTATGGGCTAGAGATTTCCATTGTTTGATAAATTCATGAGCTGATTTGGTGGGAGATTACTTAGAATTGATGAAATGGCTAAGGCAATTTTTAAGAAGATCAATATGTTGAAACTCTTTAGCTAAATGATTAAATAAATTCTAAAGTTTATAGATGGAATGTTGGGTAAATTGGTTGTACCATTCCAATACATCACTAGTGAAGGTTTTAACTAGAAGTTTAGTTATGGTGAAAGTATTATTTTGGAGCCACTCTTTATAGAGATTATAAAATGGTTTGAGAAAGGATACAATATTTTTAGTCCCATCATAATTGAGAGTTGGAGATATGTTACCAATATCAATAGACATTATAAAGGATCTAAAGGTTTATTTTGGATATTCTGAAGCATTTTGTTATTCATAATAGGTTGAGGACTAACATTTCCTAAGGCATCTCTAAGAGGTGGAGGAATAAAATTTGGATTGGCTTGAGGATTAAGAATTGGAGGTTGATTAGCCATGTTGATCAAATGACATTGTAATTACATCATTTGAAAGGTGTTAAAATTTTGCATTATGTTCATTTGTTGTATTTATTATGAAATAAGTTGAGTCATATTAATTGGTGGGTTCTATTTGTAGGAGAACTCCTCAAATTGGTATCAAGGAGAGGGTTGTTGGAAGGTGGATTACTAGTGGGATTATTGGATAGACTTGTGTCAATTATTCCCAATTATGTTGAAAGGTTTAAATATTATAATTTTTTTGATAGGGAAAAAAAAGGATTAGATCCACCTACTTCATCTTGAGGCATGATTTGAACCATGTTACAATCCATAGATTAAGGAAGAGTTGCTCCAAGAGTGAGGGTTATCTTGGGAGGAAAAGAGAGGGAGAAATGAATATACCATATATTTTCTAAATGGATTTGGGTTATACAAAAATATTATAATAAGGCTCTTCATGATGATTTGAGGATATGAATAGAATGCTAGGAAAGAAAAATAGAGAACTAAGTTGTAATTAAGGTCAATAATAAGAGTATAGGGTCAACAAGGTTGAATTAGTACTACAAACTAAGAAAAACACAGTATGGTAAGGATATAGGCCCAACTAGGTTGACTTAGTACTGTAACCTAACTAGTCAAAAGGGATATAGAGTCGACCAAGTCAAATTAGTACTATAGGTAGGGAAAAAGGTAGTCTATTAAGAGACTATGTTGAACAAAATGACAATGTACTAAAAATAGGAAAATATTTTGCAATTTAATTTGAAATAATAAATGAAATAAAACACACAAGTAATGGGATCAATGAGAATGAAATAATTGACACACAACACAAAACCTTGCACCAATGTTGGCCATGTAAGTTTTTACAATACAACACTTAATCAGTAGAGATAAAATAGTCAACTAAAAAGAAAATGCTAGCTTAGTGGTCATCCTGAATGTTGTTAGATTATTATAAAATGTTATTATAAGTGTGATAGGGAAGTTGGCTAAAAATAGGGAACTAGAAAGCAATCTATGGATAGTTTCAGGATGTTTAGGCTGAAAGGGATCTATGTTAGCATGGTACTAGCTTGGTATTGGGGCCTACCCCCTCATTTCATAATCTCATATAAATAAGGGTGCCGAATGCTTTTCCAATATATACCATTAACCATGTGTTTATACTTGTCTAGAAAACCAAGTTAGCTTCCCCCATGGTGATGAGGTTCAAGTAGGTAGGCCTTGGGTAGAAAAATGTTTAAATGCATTTTTAAATTATGTGATTTGGTAGTGTGTGAAAGAAAGAGATAAATAGTGCAACTAAATAGTGTATTTAAAAACCACCTAATTAGACTATGTGATCTATTCTAAGCATGTAAACAACTAAAAATGAAAGTGTGAACTAATTACTAGTATATAATTAATATTTCCCAACTTAAGCATGGTATAGAGTTAGTTTAGACAATAGTGTATGTAAAAATTATAGAATAGATTCAATAGAGTTGCTATTGTACTATAGAATCAATTCCTTAAGAACTACATTGACCAAGTCAACCTAGTATTTTAGATAGAAGATAGACTATAGAACTAGGTTGACTAGGTCAACCTAGTTTGTTGTAGGATTACAGTTTTGAAGACTACAAAATTTGTGCAAAATAGAACTGTAATGAAGAAATGAATGGAAAGAGAGATAAATAAAGTAATCTTGGTTGGTTGGAAGATGTTGAGGACTATGAAATTTTATTGAAGTGCTTTGAATGCTACTTGCAAGTTTTACCAACTGTGTAGATTGGGTTGACCTAGTTCTATAATTCCTTATTTGTTGAAGCATGTTTAAGATGACTGAGTCGACTTGGTCAACCTATTTTATTATCTAAAAACTAAATATTATAATAAGTCAACTTGCATGACTTAGTTTACTATTCTAGAGCTGAATAAGAGACTAAGTTGACCTATTCAAAATAGTCTTTTATCTAAAATTGAATAAGAGTACTATGTCAACCTATCTGATCCATTAACATCTATCTAATGAAGACCTACATAGAAACAACATCATTATTTTGATGTGATTATGTTAAACCTATGCATAGAAGTTAGAAACTTTACCAACTTGGTTGACCTAGTATCATAAATATAATAAAATGATAAAATGATAGAAATAAGAAGTGTGAAAGAACACCTACAAGGATTAGATTCACATCAAGTTCACCAGAATGTATGCAATTAGAAATGCATAAGATTCACAAATTAATCCTAGCTTAGATAAGATATATCCTACTTACACTTTCAATTGGGGATACATTGGATAATCAGGAACATGACAAATATGGATCTACTAGACCTAATGAGGGGATCTCTTACCATAAATAATATCACTAGGGAGGGTTCCAAAACCTCTAGTCAAGTAAAACTATGTAATAACCCTAACTAAGTCCTATGTTTTCATATTCACTATACTAATAACAAGTAAAGTAAAAGTCTAATATAGTGTTCACCAAAGCTTGTGGCACAAAGTGGGGGTTAGTAGACAAAATAAAATAAACATGCATAAGATAATATTAATTAAGCTATGTATATGTAAGACCCTAATGCATGGAGAGGAAGATCAATATTATTCAAAATCTATTACTTATGTTACTTCTATCTACTAAAGAGGAGCAAATTTATACATACTTACCTTTAAGATGAACCCATCGAGACTCAATCTCTTCCTTGACCAAAATTTCTTCACAAGAGGTTGTTGTGGTTTTTAAGGATCACTAAGAAAGGCCAAATCATCCAAGACTTCTTCATAAGATTATATTCTTCTCCAAGTAGAACCCTAAGCTAAGACTCTTCATTTAGAATGGTAGAAGAACAAATTGTAAAGAACCACAAATTAATAAAAACTCTTATCTTTCTCTCAAATAATGGAAAATTAGATGTGTTTATATAGGTGGATCTAACCCTAAACCCTTTTAAAAAATTTGACCAACAGGGTTGACCTAGTCAACTTAGTATCATTATGAAAAAGACTCACTAGGTCATGGACTAGGTCAGCCAAGAGTTGAAATAGTCATGTAAAATATCAAAATAGGTTTTAGGTTAGGAAAAGGGGTACTAAAGGTGGTAAATTACTAAAAGAGTGTTGAAAATAGGAGTCAAAGCTTAGGGTAATAATTTTAGGAGTTGGTTGGATTAGAACAAGTGGAAATAAGGGACAATAATTTTATGAAACACTAATGGTATTCTCACCCCTTTCTTGGTGCACCCCTTAGGGTATACACTCAGAGAGATTAAGACTCGATGGGTTCTTAAAAGATACAAAGCATCAATAATTGATAAAGTTTTAAAATATTATGTGTATATAGAGATCTTTCTAGTGTATCACCTCATTAGAATAGGTTATTTAAATGTCACTTTTCTCCCTTTTCATCCAAGTAAATAGTTAGTATAGGTGATAAGCAAGTAAAGATAAATATAGGGATATATCCATTAAACGTAAAGGTCTACCTCTACCATAGGCAACCCACAAGCCTAGAGGTATTCTAATGTTTCACAAATATTAGAGAAAGATTAAACAACCAACTCTAGGGTGAAGTATTTTGTGATAATAGTTCTATCATGTCTAGTGGGATCAAGGTCCAAAAGAGTGGAAATATTATTGGTGTGTCTTTCCTCTTATCAACTTTTGGAAGCATTTAATCAAGTACCAATGGTGACTCTGAATAAAATCTTCTAGTTGTAAGCATCCTGGGTATCTATTGTTGAATATTTTGATCAATCTTTGTGTTTCATGTAATTAATGAAGTTGATATGGCTAGTTATGTTGAGAATCCCCACTATGCACCTCCTTATCAACCTTTTTACAACCCAAGTTATACCCCTAAACAACCATATCAAAGTTACTATTAGTCCTACAAACCATGCCAACCCTATGATCATCCTATTCCTATTTCATATGATCATCATGTTTATAAGCAACCCTATGCAGATTCTTATAAATAAGGCTAACAAGAATAACGTCAAGAAGTTCATTATTATTAACCCCAATTTGACTCCTACCAGCCTTATCATGATGCATATCAACTTTAATATGATTATTATTAGTCTTGTCTTGAAGAATCAAATAATCATATTGATTAGAGATCAAGATACTTTAAAACAAGATATGAATTCCTACAAACTCAATTTAAGAAAATAACTCAACAAATTAAAGTTGGTCACAATTCCCACTACTACCTCCTCCTCCTCCTCCTTTAACCCCATTTCATTTCAAATCCTTATTGGCACTCATGACAAGTCTTCTAGATAATGAAGAAGATATGGGAACATGGGATGAAATGTTTGATGTGCACCCAACCATCTCATGGAATGGTTGAGAGGTTTAGTTAAAAAATTGATGTGTGTGTGGGAATTGGTTGAAGAGGAATCCCAATATGATATCAATGAGTAGTTATACTTATAAAAATGTTGTATCCAATGCTCAATAGATATACTAAGAATGTGGGAAAATAAAGAGCTTAAAAATGATCCTGTAACTATTGAAGAGCCTCAAGAAGGTTATGAGTAAAGTGAAACTTTTATTGAAGAAGGTGTCTTTATTATTGACCAATCTAACTTTTCATCTCCCAATGATTTCATTCAAGAAGATTTCATTCCCAATCCCATTCATGATCCATCCATCATAGTCCATACCCCCTCTCTAACCCATGAGCCTATCCATCACCCTATCACCTCATCCCTTCTTGAAGGAGAATTATCTTTTGAGAAGTAAGCAAAGACCAATCTCAAGATACAACTAATAAATAAGATGACATAAGCATCTATGATGAATAAATCACCATAGGGACTCCCCTTGTTCAATACAAGTGTTATTCAATATTATTAGGTAGAGAGAAATATGTTGAAAGTCATATTACAATTGTCCATAAATAAGTTGGTCAAGACATGAAATAAAAGTTGTTTGATAAGGAATCCATATCTTGTGAGTTAGTTGATGTCCATGAGAATTAGTGAAAACCTATAACTCTTGATTTCCAAGTTGAATATGTTATTGAATATGTTTTTTTCCTTTTTAGTATAACATGATAACTCACAATTGAAGTGAAAGTTAATGAGTTTGTAGATGATAAGGAGTTTGTTTCCATTCAAGACACTCTTAAATTTATCTTACCTCTTGGTAGTGTACCATTAAAATTAGACCTTATTTCATCCCAACTTTTTGAGGTTGTAGTCAACTTTGAATCTGATCAAGTGCTTAAGGACCAAAAAAATAAAGTTAAAGAGGTGGTGGTTCTTAAAGAGAAATAGATCAAGGATGATTGGTAGTAGTAGATGAGGCTTTTCCTAGAACTTGAAAAACCTTGAAAATTTGAGGGCCAAGTATATAATAAGATATATCAAGAGGTCTCCATAGAGGAAAATTACTAATATTGGATGGTATATATAAATCTCCTTGATGAGCTTGAAGAACTTGTAGCTGGTGAGCAATATGACCTCTCTCAAAGTACCATAGAAGTCAAGGATGTATGTTTTGTTGAAGAACCATGGGAATTTGAAGCTAATTAGTCTCATGATAAGTTTTAAAATGTTGAATTTCAAGAGGAATTCACCTCCATAGGTGATCTATTTCTAGTTACCTTTGATTGCATTGAAGATCATGTCAAAGAGATTGGCAAACATCATGAATGAGTTAAAGATACAAATGTCAAAGTTCAAATGGAAACAAGATTCATGTAATCATTAAATTCATAGAGAATATAATGGTTCAATATTCCCCTTTTATCAAGGAGTAATAATTATATCTAGATTATTTTTTGTATAAGTTACTTTGTTTGAGTTAGTTGGTATTTTCCCTAAGTGTTTTTAAGAACACAAGTGTTATTTTAATTTGGTGTTTTATCTTGTGTGTTTGTTTTCTATTTTTTGGTGTGTTTTGGTGTTTTTAGAGGAAATTTAGTGTAATATTTTTGTACAATTCCATATCCCAATGGATAGGAGAAGGCTACTGGTCTTTCGCATAACTAGCTTATCACTCCTAGGAAATCACCAAAATATTGACTAATTTGACCACAAGTCAAATTAGGTCAACCAAATATTTATTAAATATTTTTATATGGGTATAATATGGGTTTAAAATTTGTATCATTGTCTTAATAATTTCACTTAATGTTTAATTAGCCTTGGTCATGTTTATTATTTACCCTTAATGTCATTTTATGCCACTTTTGGGTCATTTATTAAAGTGGTATGGATTCCATAGAAGTAAAAGTGTGTAAATGTGTATTATGTAATAAAATGTCAATTTTTATTTTTATAACTAAATTTGGTAGGTTTAAATGCTGAAAACAAGATCTCTTTCAAAAAGAGGAGTTTCTAAAAGTTGTATGGCTTATGTAGAAGCTATGGCATGTGGGAAGACTTATAAAGTGACTCTTTATGTACCCTCAACAAAATTACATGTTTGATAATATTTTACAAGATAAAAAATGACTAAAAATCTTTCTACCTTTCCATCACTCTCTTAGACAAGCAGAAATGGTCAACTGATCTTTGCATGGTATGGACAAGAGGATGTGAGTTGGATAAAGTGCCTTTGGTGGATGATAATAATATCTATATAATTATAATCCATGGAAATATTATCATTTTTTTTTCTTGTGCTTCATGAACCATGGTTAATAAATTATACTCCTCTTTTTTACGTGTACATCCCCATGGCCTTCAAGTTTTTTCTCTATTTACTTTGGTCTTTAAAAACTAGCTATTGTACATGTTATATAAGGTCATTAAATTTATTCTCACAAGGTTATTTGTCTATTTTTCATGTGTGGAGGTTAATAAATAAGTATACCATCTCATTTTCTAGTGAGAGACTCCATTTCTAGTCTACATATTGTGTTTCATGAAATTATAGAGCTTATCTTCCTGTAGTGTCTTCATAATAAAGATGGAATGTTGTTTCCACTCTCATATTGCATGGTGACTATTTTTCCTTTTGAAGGTGTGGTATAAGTATTGTTATATGTAGAGTGAAGATAACAGTACTTAAGCATAATCATTTTTCTTTATGGATGTTACCTATAGTCAGGTGAATAGAGTCCTTGACCAATCTTGTTGAATAAGTGAAGAGGTTTTCAAGATGATTGAGAAGATTATCAAAGATAAATAAATGAGTTTGATATATTCCAAGTGAATATAAATTGGTTTTGAGAACTAATTTATCACACTCATACTTATATCATACAGTAGCACCTATAGGTGTTTCTAATAGAGGTTTGAGTGCAATCCACAAAAGTAGAGCATTATTGATATGGAGGTGTCCAAACTTAGTTAAAGTCCTCATTCAGGTTTGAGAGTATAAAGAGGATCATGGTGACAATGATGAAGCCATTTTATGCATAATAAACCTAGATCCATGTCCACAATCAAAAAATTTATAAGAGATATGGGTTATCTTAACCTCTCTGAATCACATTTTGCTCATACACTTGATCTTCTCATAGTGGATTTTCTTGAGGATTGGGTAGTACTAATTGTTTCATTTATGTAACCCAAGCATAGGGGATATTACTTGATAATATAAAATGGTTTCTTGACCAAGATAGAGTGGCGTTTAATTTATTTCGAACCTAGATAGGTTCTAACCTAAAACACTCAATGAATGCCACGTTGAAATGACTATAAGTAACCTAACTTGTAATGGTGAGTGAGATTGTGGTATCTTGGAATGAGAATGATCTAAATTTAATTTGAATTGACCTTAATGATCTCAATAATATTTAAAAATATTAAATCATGTGTCAATGATCACATGAGCACCTATAGGGGTTTCGTTTACTCTCGAAATGTCACCTATAATTGACTATAAACTGACAGTATATTAAGAGTAGGTATTTTAGATATTAGAATAGATTTAAGGAATGATATTTATATGTTCAAGTGTGATATGATATTTATGAATTAAAGAGTGACCTAAGGCATGTAACACATGGATAAAACATGTGCCTTCACCTACAAGAAACATTCAATCTCTAATGAGGTGAATACCTACAATTAGCACATTAGACAAACTAGGCCTAGTCAAATGGAGAGTGCATGATGAGAATACTATCATGAGTGTATGATGTTGAATATGTTTGGAACCATCTTCATAATTTTCTAATCAACAATATCACATGGTTCTCAAGTAGAAGAGGCAGTGCAAAGAAGGTTCAAATCTTGACCCACAATCAACCCAAAAACCCTGCACAGTACTCAATCATATAGGTATATCTTAACGTTTAGGAATTTTAGGGATTTGTAAAAGTTATCCAACTAAGAAAATTTCTATAGAGTACCTCCAATACCCATTATATCTTTTCATAGTCCTATTTTGGCAAGTAAAATAGGGGATATGCCCTTTATTTTGTCTCAAATAGAGGGCACTCCTTGTCATGATACAACTGTAGTCATGGTGTATAGATGTAGTGAGTTGAATTAAATGTGAACAAGTGTGAATCTTCATTCATATCCATTAAAACCACTTAGAGGTGGTCAAAGTCTCAAAGAGTGTAGTTAGGATTATTAGGCATAGAACTAGGCATATGCCCTAATGAGGTTTAACTTTATTTATAACACTAGATGAACCCTAAAATACATTTTATAAACTTAAAGAGGAATTTTAGGATGATTTATAACCTCTGATTTGTAGTAAAATAACATAGAATGGTCAAATTGGCTTGAAATCATGATAGGGATACCCATAATGGAGTCAAAATCTTGATAGGTCATTTTTAAATTCTCATACCTATATGGACCTATTACATGGTACCTCAAGAACTTGGGGAGAGGTTAATGAGGTCCTACATTTGATTTCAATGGAAATATTTTGAGATTCAACATCTAGATTTTATGAATCATTTCTAAGAACAAAAACGTGATAAAACCCCCTTAAACCCTTGTCTAAGACAAGGTGGAGGGAATAATGATGGAGATGAATTCAAAAGTGGTTAGATGGTCTGTAAATTATTTTGAACTTGTGGAGGACACTCTCAATCTTTATGACACCTAATTTGTCTATACCCTACTTATACAGAAAAGGTAAAAATAAGGTTTTTGGCAAAGATTTGACTTATTTTTTAGGCTCTGAAGAGTTTTAATAGTTGAAAGTCAATGTATGAGGTATAAGGGGATTTTTTATAAATATCCATATCAATTTATCACCTTATAAAAACATGGAAACATCTTTGCTACACCATTCATCACATGTGGTCTTGGACAAATATTTAATATAAAGAATGACTGCCTAGTGAGAGGATGAGAGGTTAGTTTTTAGACCTTTTTAAGGTTTAAATTTTGGAGTAAAAGGAAAAGAGACTATATAAAACACCCTCTCCACAATTTTTTTTGAGAAACTAAAGGCTAATTATATGATATATGTGAAGAATGAGGCCTATAAGATCAATGAATGACTATATATGGTGAATACAAGTGGCATGAAGGAAGCTAGCAATTAGGGATACATCTGATGAATATCATGGCATGATTACAATTCACTTAAGATATTTCACATGTTTCAACTCTCCCTACTTCAGTTTTGAGAAGTAAAGAGATGCCTCATCATGAAGGTAGTTTTCAAGAAGACCATTTGAGGATCCTATGCTAATTTGAGGAGTTTTTCATGCTTCATATGGACACTTGTCTAAAAATACCTTCATGGTCTATTTTACACTTAATTATTATATAATGTAACGAGTCCTCCTAACTTGAAACTTTTTATTTTGACCTTTGAGATCCACTTCTTCTATTTCCTCTCACATATTTTATAAATGCAAGCCATTTTGGCTCTTATAATATATTCCACGCGTAGTATGGCAAAGCCCTGCTAGTTTGATGTTGTATTTTACCTTTGAAATAATATTTAAAATATAGTTTTGATATCATAAGATATATTTTTTAAGTGTGTGAAGTGGTTTATAGTGAAATTTCAAGTGATTAATATAGATCCTTGCTTTCTCTCAATCTTTCCATGTTTGATGCAAGTAGTTTTCACTCTAACAGGTCATATGAAGTATTGTAAAGTGCATTGGTCTATCTTCAAGTGAAAGGAGTAGACTTCATGTCAAAAAACAGCCTACAGTTCACTCAACTTGGGTAGTTCCATGCATATCACCTCCATTTTCCAAATACTAATGTTAGAGCAATTCACGATTTTGAGACTAGTGTTGTGAGTCATGTTTCATAGTGCACTTGTATGGTAGTCTAGAGGAGATCTTTTTGGTGAATCACCTCATTATATTAGGTTATTTTCATGTCACTTATATCCATTTTCATCCAAGAAAATAGTTAGTAAAGGTGATAATAAATCAAAGAGAAATTTATGGAACTATAGCTTAAACCTAGATGTCTACCTCTACCATAGGCAACCCACAGGCCCAGAGGTATTCTACCATTGCCCAAATCTTAGAGTAGGCTTGAAAAACCAACTTTAGGTTGTAATATTTGGAAAAAATATTACTCCTATATGGATTTATTATAAGCATATTTAGTTATCTTATGATGTTATAAGCACCAAAAATAACAATCAAACATTAGAACCTACCAATTCCTTAGAAAACCACTCAAGTTACCTCTTAAGCATGAACATGCTCCTAAACTAGGTTTTTGACCATTTATTGGTTATTTTATAAAGTTATAGACCTTAAAATTTGTCATGGATAATTTTTTGAGGTTATTTAAAGTGAATAAAATGTTTAATTGAGGTTTTTCATGTGTGGTAGGTCAATGGATCTAAATCTTACTTTTTAGATGTAAAGGCCTAATTGAGGCTTGATTAGAGAGAGAAAAAGGTCAAATAATAAACTTACACTTAGGTTATAGTTATTAAATTTGGTATATATTTTTAAATTAATATTGGGTACTCAAATACATGCTTATATTTTTAAGAGCATCTGTACACTATCTGATACAAAGAGCTTTGTTTATTTTTAGGGTTATAAGGAAGTGAAGGTAAGTGAGAGGTTTAGGTGTGAAATGGAGTGATATAAATTATATAAGGAACTAATATGGATTTATATAAGTTTATAATGAAATTATGAGTGATTCATGAATTTAATTTTCAATAATGAGGTTGAAAATTAAATTTGAAGCATTTGAGCCCAATAAGAGCTAGTGAAGATTGCATGATTTTGAGGAGTGAACGAGAGGTTAAAAAATTTGTACAAGAGTGGAATATAAACCTATCAATCCTAACACATGTTATTTAAACATATTTTAATTATCCTTTTAGGTGTAGAAGTGTAACCTCAAGAGGTATGAGTTAGATTCAAGAACACAAAATTACCTAAGTAACCTCCTATGCCAATTTGAAGAAGGACATCATTAAGCAAGTGTACACATTTTAATGAGAACATTCAGGACTATTTTAATTCTAAATTTATTGTATTAAAATATCCTCCATGATTTATGACACTTGTCCATGATCTTCTATACCCCTTATCTCTCTCCTTTCCTCACATTTTCCTATATATGCAGCCTTGTATGGATTTTCAAAGCATCCTCACATTGGTTATGGTGAAGCCCTGGCAAAATCAAGTCTTGTAATTTCCTATTGAAATAAATTCAAGCTAGATATTCTATCTTCATCTTGATAATAGTGATGTTGGATGGGTTGTTTTAATGAATTTTTAGTGATAGTAAATATGCTACCTTGAATTTGTCCTTCTTATTTACACCTCTATGTAAGTTTATCTTCTCTCATAGGTCATAAGAAGATTCACACCTAGTTCTCTTAGTTAGATAACTAATAAATTATTAGTGCTTATAGTTATCACCTCTTGGTTGATCATCCTAAGCTCTTTCAACCTTCGTAACAATCATATTGAAGCACTAGTGTGATAGGGACTATTTTGTAATAATATAATCAAATTATAACTTCATATTTCATAGTGCATTATTAATAAGCTAAGGACCTCATGTTTGGTGCATCACCTCTAAGTTATTTGTTGGTTTTATTAATCATCTTTCACTTTTCCTAGTCAAAAAAGTAGTATAGTTGTTAGTGTAGCTAGCCTAAAATCTAGAGGTTTGATCTCCTTGAAATGTCACCCACAACCTTGAATCAATCCCATTACATAGATCAGGTTGAGAGGGCTTGAATCAACCTATCAAGGGTAAAAATTTTATCTATAAAATATATAGCACACGTAGTGAGTATTTAAGACAAAGAGATTGTCCAAGATTGATGCTAGTCTTGGAAAAAGTGTAGCTATATCATCCTTATTCATGTAGCATCTGGTGACTTTGATAAGTTTTAAGCTCTTGGTCACTAACTACTGAGCCAATTTTCATGCCAAAAGTGACTACAAGATCAAAATTTAAAGGTATTCCCTTTGAATTTTTTGAATTACCTTTATATTCATAAAAAAGGAAGAGGTTTCCTCATACTCTCCCTTATACCAAGTCAACTAGAAGGAAGCTCTTTATTCCCTTCTATCCAATTTCTCTTAATGTTGATAGCATGGATAAAAATCTACCTTTTTTTTCTTTTAATGTTAGTTATCCTTTAAATCATAAAAAATATGATGGAATACTAGTGGCTTCCCTCAAGAGTGTCCCTTATATTAGTGGAGAAACTACTCTTACACCCATTGTAAATATTAGGTACCTGGAAAACTTTTTTAACATCCATAAAATTACACAAGAGAATGTGACGATCAATTTTTAAGTCAAGGATTTGAATTGGTATATAACCTTAGACCCTAATTTCATTTACTCATGGGATGAGTTGAGAGAGAAATTGAGCAAAATATTTGAATAAAAGAGGGACAATTTGTTCTTAGTTGAGCAACTAACCACCATAAAGAGATTTCCTCAAGAATTCATGAAATATTTTAATTCTATGTTCCATAATACATGGGATATGATCCCAATTCTTGTAAGAGACACTCCAAACTATGCATTACTTTACTAATTTAAGGCTTTGAATAGTGATATAGTGGTTATGATTCAATCTATGGGTGGGAATACCTTTCCAAATACTTTTGAGATTGTTATTAGGGCTGAAAAAAATCTGATACAAGTTGGAAAACTTGATTTAAGGCCCCTTATGCCTTTGTTTCCTTACAAAGTGATATGATACAAGAATAGATATCTAAGCTCAGCTAATCATCAAGATTAAAAAGAAAGGGTATTATTGTGTTCATAAATACATCTAAGCCTAATGAGTCAAAACAAGGTAAAGTGAACAAGCCTCTTCCCTTATATGTTTTAGTGATCATTGGTGATTGTTTGGTGCATAACTATATGATAGATAATGTAGATAAAAACTAAATCATGCCAAAGCAATTAGTAGATAATATAAGCCTCAAATATTAACCTCATACTAAATGTTTACTACAACTAGATAGATTAGTCACTAAGATAGTTGGTTTTATCAAGGTTTTGAATATAATTCTTCATGTTTATCCTAATTTATCCATTATTCAAGATGTGGTTGTTATTGACTTGCCATGATACTTTTCCCTTTTCTTGTCTAAGGACTTCATATCAAATATTGGTGGTTACTTGTCATTAGATTGGTCCTACATGGCTTTTAGAACAAGATATGACACCAAAATTACTATAATATAAGAAGTTATCTCAATATTTCATATTGAGTCATACAAACCATATGTTAATAATGTTAATTGAGATATCATTGATGAGGAGGATCGTCGTAGTGACCAAAAACCAATTGTTCCTCTTGAAGACATTTTAGATATCTTCCTTGATGAACAGGGGAAAAATCATGAGTTTAACCCATATAGAGGTGTTGAAAAGGCTGGTCTTGGGGTCTATTTCTTACATGAATAATGTACAACCATACCTTCTCTTTTTAATCCTAATGAAGATAGTGATGGTTTGTGGAAATTATTTTTTATGGCTCAATCAGAAAGAATGGATTAGGTGTAGGAATGATTCTTATTTCTCCATCAAATGAAAGGTATTATTAAACCATTAGACTTCAGTTTAGTTGTTCTTATAATGTAGCTGAATATGAAGCTATTGCACATGAGATTTAATGGGCAAGGAAGAAATGAGTCAAATAAGTACAAGCCATGGGATATATTAAATTAGTTTTACACCAAGTAAGTGGTAGGAGTGCATATAATAACACATTGTTAAATTCCTAAAAACATAGAGTTTGGGACCTTATTAAGTATTTTATGCCTTTTAACATAAAATCAATCCCAAGGGAAGATAACTAACATGCTAATAGTTTGGAATTAGTTGGAGCACAATTTGATATCCCTAATGATGTCAAGAATATCAAAACTTAACCACACATCATGGTAGTTGTAATGCCTTCAATACCAGATAATGATGTCAAATGGAAAGTGTCTTAAAGTGAAAAAAAAATATCATGTTTTCTCCATCATGAGGTCAAGTTCTCTTTGAAAATATAGTTCAAAGTTGTAGCACCAATATGGAGAACAAATTGTGCAATTAATGTCTAATAAGCTTCCTAAAGGGTTGATTACTCTTGAAGATATATTTAATGAATGTGATCAAATGAGGAAAGATAAAATAAGTGTGTCTACAAAAGAGTAACATCATGAGAAGGTGGATATCTTAAAATATAAATTCCTAAATCTTGAAAATGTATGTACTCCACAAGAGAAGGTTGTATTTATTGACTTATGTAGAGAATTTTTTGATGTATTTACTTGGGATTATAGTGACCTTAAGGGGTTTTATCCCTCATTATCTCAAAACACTATAAAACTTGATCCAAATGATAAGCCTTTAAGGTAAATACAAAGTCTTATTAATCCTAAAGTCTAAGTGGTCATGAGTAAACAACTCACCAAGTTTATAGAGTCAAGAATTGTCTTTCCCATCAAACACTCTTTATGGGTTGCCAAGCTCATTCATGTGAGAAAGAAGAGTGATTAAATTAGGTCATGTGTGGATTTTAGATATTGAATAGGGTATCATTTAAAAATCACTATCCTCTACCTTTAATGGATCAAATCCTTCAATTAGTGGTAGGTTCTCAACATTTCTCACTTTTAGATGGCTATTCAGGATACAACCAAGTGTTGGTAAAAGAATAAGATCAATATAAGACAACCTTCACTAACAAATATGGGACACATGCATAAAAGATAATTCCATTTGAGTTTTTAAATGCATATTCCACATTCTAAAGAGATATGGATATGGATTTCCAAGGTTTAATCAATGATATGGTACTAATATACCTTGATAAAATAATAGTTTTTCTAAAGATGCTAGTGACCATTTGAATTATCTAAGGATAATATTTGAAAGGTGAATGAATATTGGGGTTTCCCTCAACCCAAATAAGTGTGGTTTTTATTTTCATGAAGTTATTTTACTTATACTCATTGTTTCTAAAGAATGCCTTGTTTTAGACCTTGATAGAGTGAGTGTCATACTAGCTTTGTCATTGCTCAAACATAAGAAAGCTTCGTAAAGTTTTATTGGGAAGATTAATTTTTTTAATAGGTTAATACCTAGATTTTACACTCATGTAAGGCCTATAATATCTATTTTAAATAAGAATCAATCATTTTTTTGGACCAAGGAAGGGAAGGCTATTTTTTAGGCCATCAAACAAGCTATTGCTCAATCACCTACACTAATCAAGCCTAATTTTTCTAAGGACATTATATTGTATGATTTCCCCAATAGTGACACCATATATTATATGTTAATTCATTATAATAATGCATAACTTGAACAACCTATAGCTTTTTTTAGTCAAATACTAGAAGGCTATGAAGATAGGTACACATATGTTGAGAAAATTGTACTAAGAGTTATAATAAGTCTCAAAAAAATTAGGCATATGGTTTCCAAAAATAAAATACATGTGATGGTAACCCATCCAAGCATAAGAGACTTCCTCTTAAATAAATACTTGAATGAGAAAATTTTTTGATGGATAACTAAGGTGATGGAATATGATGTTGAGATCAAGGCCACTAAGCTAGTAAGAGGAATATGTATGTGTGAACACATTTAATTAGGCATAAATGAGGAAGAAAAAATAGGTTTAGCATTAAAAGATGGTCCTATTATAGCTACAAATTTATCTCCTCTAAGTTGGACACAAGAAATGGTGAGGTTCCTTCAAACATGTCTGTGTCCTATGGATCTAAATCAATCAAGAAGGAGATACTTTAGATTTCAAGTAATAATTTAAGTCATTGTGGATGGGGTTATTTTGAGGAAAGACCTCAATTAAATTCCACTAATATGTGTGGAAATAAATTAGGCTAATAAGCTTCTACAACATTTTCATGATTCACTAGTTGTGGGTCATTTTGCACCTAAAACTATAGTTGAAAAAATAAAGAGTGTTGGTTACTATTAGCCTAACCTAATTAAGGATTAATATGATTAGGTAAGAATATTTCAAAAGTGTGCACTCTTTACAAGAAAATAAATACTTACAACCAGTCATATTCACCCTATTCAAGTTGAAAAACCATTCATGAAATGGGGACTTGATTTCATTGGGATGATCAATCCTCCATCTAGTCTAGGCCATAAGTGGGTCCTTATAGCTACCGACTATTTCATAAGGTGGGTAGAGGTAATGGCCCTCAAGGAGGCTAATGAAACTTCAGTTCTTGAATTTCATGAGAGCCTAGTGATAAGGTTTAGGGTGACTAAAATAATAATTTTTGATAATACTATGGCTTCTAGTGGTGTAAGAATAATAGAATAGGCTCTTTAATAAGGTATCTACTTGATTAATTCTTATAATTAATACCCCCAATGCATTGGGATAGCTAAGTAAACTAATAAGAACTTGATCAAAATCATAAAGAGGACAATAGAAGATAATCAAAGGACTTAACACACTAGTTTGAAGATAGCCCTATTTGCTAATAGGATCACTCTAAATATTTCTAGTGTTAACCCACCTTATATGTTTGTCTATGGAAGAGAAGCTAAGATGCCTATTTCACTTGAGTTACTAGCTCTTGAGTTGGCACATTAGATTGAGCGAATGGAGAATGATCCTATGGAGATAAGATCGATAGAACTAATGGCCTTGGAGTAAGTAAGAGATCATGTTATACACATTATGGAATGTCACCAAACATAAGTGAAAATAATATTTGATAAGAGAGTTATCTCAAGAACATATCAAGAATGAGTTCTTGTCTTAAAGTGGGATGCTAATAAAGCTAAGCCTGATAAGTGCACTAGGTTTTATGCATTATGGAATGGACTTTATGTTATCATTATTTGAAAATAACACAATGCCTTTTAGCTTACAATACTTAATGGAGAAGAATTGAGTATTATAGTCAATGGGATACACTTGAATCCATATTATTGAGGTCATTTTTACAACTTTTTACATATTAGAGTTGGTCTTTGTGTTCCCTAAGTGTTCCATACATAAGTGTGTGTCTTGTTTGCTTTATGTTAATCTTTCCTCCAAGTGTCTTATGACACATGTGTGTTTTGGTTTTATATTTTATATTTGTCCATTCAGTTTGTTTCAAGGTTGTTTTCAAGTTTTATTTTTAGTCATGAATCCATAGCCTAATGAATCTACTAAGACACTAGTCTATATACATAGTCAAACATGCATTCCCAGGAGGTCACCAAAGATGTTAACCACATTTTGGCTACCATAGATCAAGTTCATTAAAAATTTGACTTTTCATGTTTTATAACCTTTTTCATATCCCTTCCATTCCTTGTGAGGTCTTAAAATGATCTTGTTGAGGTATTTTTAGAAAAAAATAATGTTATTTTGACAAGTTTAATGTAATGGCTTGTATTATTTTTGTGCTAGTATATTCATATCATTATGTGAATAAGGTTGGTTAAATGATCTCAATGGTTCATAAGATTATCCTATGGTCATCCTAACCCTTCATCACCTTCCATGAACATTTCATACATGTTTGTATAAGTTAAGGTTGATTTATGAAGTTTAAGGTAAATAAAGTTATAGACAAAAGTGCATATAACCAAATCCAACCTATGTAAAATCTAATAAAGATTAAATATCCATAAAATCACACTTTTCAAAGATTTTTTAGGATTTATCTAACTTTAAAATATCTAAATAATGCTAGATGATGTCAGTTTTGCATGTTGAACGTCCAAATTAGAGAGAATCACTCTTTTTCAGGTAGTTATAAGCACTTGTATGGACTTGGAAGATCCACTTTCAGTTGAAAACGTATTTATAGTGACTCATTACATTCTTTAGGTCATTTCCATGGATATAAAGCTTGTACATATCCTAAAATTACAAAAATTGCATAAGAACATCCATTGACTACTTGGCAGACTAGTAAGGGTCAATTTCATGTGTTTGGGATGAACAAAGGGGAGAGAATCATGGCCTAATCTTGTGTGAAAATAATGGGGATAATGGTCTTTTTTTTTTTTTTGAATTAGTTATTATATTGGTTTCCTCATCTTTATGAATAATTTTTTAGACCAAAAAGTGGTCTTAAACCCCACATAAACCCCATAGGCCCAATTTTGCACAAGTTTCATGAAATGTGGAGCTCTTTAGAGCATGATAATAATTTTTAGAGTTATATATGGGTATTTAAAAACATTTCACATATGTTTCCATCAGGATCACATGTGTGAACAACCAAGTATCAAGAAGAACTTTCATGTGAGATAAGTTACAAGGTTTAAAGTTTCAACATCAGGTTCAATGCATACAACTGGTGTTCAGATGTTCTCCACAACACCTAATATCACCTCCATAATATTAAATTTAAACCAATGAGCATCTTGATACCTTTCAAGCCTCAAATCCCTCACAAACTCATTGACTTCTATTGTTGTAGGCTTCTAAGAGCAGAGTTATAACTTCATGACAAGTCTCTAAATAAAGGTGTTTCATCATGAAATCAAGTATTAACACAATAAATAATCCTCCTCTAAATATTTATGACCTTTCCAAGTCTAAGTGAAGGAGCCACAGATGGAAACTATCAAAACAAGCCTCATGGAAGACTTAAAGCATACAAATGCAGACTTACAAATCTATAGACCTATAGGTCTCTCTTCATGAGAGATGCAAAGAAATGTGTATTCAGATGTTAAATATTAAATACCTAGATGGTGAGTTCTCAAGTGATATCCCATAGAGATCATGGATCCTAGTACCTCTATTTGGTTACTTGTCAAGGAGAGATATGAAGTTATGGTTGCTTAATGGACTATATGTCAAAAAGGTGACTGTATGAATTTCTAAGAAAGTGACTCAAGTGTTTTTAGTTTGTTGAAAATATGGTAAAAACTTCATGATATATATATATTGAAGTTTTTACCATATTTTCAACAAACTAAAAACACTTGAGTCACTTTCTTAGAAATTCACACAGTCACCTTTTTGACATATAGTCCATTAAGCAACCATAAATTCTCATAAATATTAAATACCTAAATGGTGAGTTCTCAAGTGATATCCCATAGAGATCATGGATCCTAGTACCTCTATTTGGTTACTAGTGTGAATTTCTAAGAAAGTGACTCAAGTGTTTTTAGTTTGTTGAAAATATGGTTAAAACTTCATGATACATACATATATATATATATATATATATATATATATATATATATATATATATATATATATCATGAAGTTTTAACCATATTTTCAACAAACTAAAAACACTTGAGTCACTTTCTTAGAAATTCACACAGTCACCTTTTTGACATATTGTCCATTAAGCAACCATAAATTCTCAGAAATATTAAATACCTAAATGGTGAGTTCTCAAGTGATATACCATAGAGATCATGGATCCTAGTACCTCTATTTGGTTACTAGTGTGAATTTCTAAGAAAGTTACTCAAGTGTTTTTAGTTTGTTGAAAATATGGTAAAAACTTCATGATATATATATATATATATATATATATATATATATATATATATATATATTCCATTATACATTCCACTATGGATGATATTGGGCTCAAGAATGAGCAAACATAGTGAAAAGAGGAGTCTAGGCCTAATGGTCCAACTACATACCTATTATCAGAAAAGGTCACCCACATGAGTCATGTTTGAAGAGAAATAAGGTATATAAGTCATTATCAAGGTAAAAATATACATTTTCATCATGTCAAAATCATATAAAACCACTAAAATATCATGAGAAGAAGATATATTTTTAGATTGCAATTAAGGAACCAACTGCCACCTACATACAATATGAGTCAAGAGGCATGTAGTAGAAGAAATGAAGTTGGAAGTCCTGGAGATAAACTATGAAAATATGGAAGAAGACCATAAATAAATGGAAACATATATTTACTATGGTTCAAAGGAAATTAATATGACTGATGCCACTAAAGAGACATAAAGACCTAAATGTTCATACACAAGCCCATGTATGAGGACACGAGGGAGAAATTTGTGAATGCTATATGAGGTAAAAGGTTATAGTGCCATGAGAAGGAGTATAAAATAATCTTATATTTTTGGTTAGGACCACCAAATTTATAAGACTTAATAATGAGAGCCATATTTCGAAGTTTGTAGTCATAAACCCAAATTATAAGTATAGGTCTATGTTTAGAAAGATAAAAAACATGTATATGATTGTATGGATATAAATCCAAACATTTAGAGAGATTTATTTGGATATAAAAGATACATATTCAAGGATTTTAACCTAAAAGAGTGGTGGCTAACCTCAAAAGAGGATAGTGAGGGATAAAAGAGGCATACATGCCTAAAACCCTAAAAGGACTGCTAATAGCCATTCAGACAAAAATATTGAACCCATGAAGCTTAAAAATTCAATGGAAAACATAATAAAAAAATGGAAGGGATTTTATATGCACCATGGAGATGGTTAAAACCATAATCTTTCAATTTTAAGGGTTTTGTTCACACTAAACCCTGTTCTTAATCCTCATATAGTCAACTAGACTAAGAGGCTATTTTTGAATGCTCAAAACTCTTTGGAGGAGTTTCATGGTGAAAAAAGGTAATTTGAGGTGATAAATAAGGTATATAAATTCAAATAATTATAATTATTTCAATATTTCACTCCATACCTATATCAATCATCCCTAAGATTAGAGGCCTCACAAAACCCTATTTTATCTTGTGAAAGAGCTCGAAGGACATTTTATTTTGCTTAGAAGTGTACAGAGGGTTTGTATGGGAGCTCAATCTCATAGGGTATGTTATAAGGGTCTCCCTATTCCATCTTCATGTATTTATTTTGGGAATAATACCCTGTGCTTTATGAACCATCATTAAGATGGTAAGTACCTAAACCCTTTGTTAAACCCTCCTAAAGCCCGTTGAGATAAAGGATGGTTTTAGTGCCTTCAAATGGACTAATATGGGTTGTAAATTATTTGAATGATTCTAAAAACTCTCTTGTATTGTTTAATATCACACTTGGTAGTAAATTTTAAGGGTACATTAAATGGAATAAGCTAAAGAAGCTTGTCTATAGTCTTGTTTGTGAGTGTTCAAAGTGGTGTTAAGAACCAAATTATCTATAGAGTCTTTTTAAGCCTAAACAGAGTACTCATCACCCTATACAAATCTTTATAGTTCCCTATAGGTAGTTTATGTACCTTTAAAGTCAATAATTTGGGCCTAGAAGAGTAAATGCAGTATTTTTCTAGCTAAGAAAGTCAATTACAAGCCTATGAAATACTCTTGGAGGGATTTATTATAAGAATATTGAGTTGTATTATGATTTTGGTATTCACCAAAAAAATAACTAATAAAAACATTGGAACTTTCCAATTCCTTGGAAAACCACTCAAGTTGCCTCTTAAGCATGAGCATGTTCCTAATCTAGGGTTTTGACCATTTCTTGGTTCACCCCATCCATACAAAGTTACAAACTTTGAAATTTGGACATGGAGCATGGTTTTAAGGGTATGTAAATTGAATCAAACATTTAATGGATGTTTCACATGTGTGGGAGGTAAATGGAATGAAATCTCAAATTTTTTGGCCTAAAGGCCCAATTGAGGTCTAAATAGAGAGAGAAAAAAGGTAAAATAATTAAAATTCCACTTAGGGTTTGGATATGAAATTTGGGTAAAAAAAATTTAATGTATTATTTAGTACTCAAATACATGTTTATCTTATCAAGATCATTCATACATTATCTGACACAATGAGCTTTGTTTGTTTTTAGGGCTAAAAGGAAATGAAGGCATGTGAGAGGTTTGGGTGTGAAATGGATTGATAGAAAGTATCTAATGCATTAACATGGGTTGATATAATTTGATAAGTCAATGATGAGTTATTAATGAAATTATTTTGTAGTCATGAGGTTTAAAACCAAATTTGAAGCCTTTGAGCCTAAACAAAGCTAGTGAGGATTGCCGTGATTTTGAGGAGTGAAGGGAGAAGTTACAAAATTTGTAGGAGAGTGACATAGAAACCTATAAATAATTCCACATGTCAATCATACATCTTGTAATTATCCTTTTATGTGTATAGTTTTAGCCTCAAGAGGGATGAGTTAGATTCAAAAACTCAAAATTGCCTAAGTAACCTCCTATGCTAATTTGAAGAAGGACATCATTGAGCAAGTGTAAAACATTTTAATGAGAACCTTAAGGACTATTTTATTACTCAAGTTCTAGTAATTAAAATTCTTCTAAGATGGATGACACTAATCCATGATCTCTCTCTCTCTCTCTCTCTCTCTCTCTCTCTCTCTCTCTCTCTCTCTCTCTCTCTCTCTCTCTCTCTCTCTCTCTCTCTCCTCTCTCTCTCTCTCTCTCTCTCTCTCTCTCTCTCTCTCTCTCTCTCTCTCTCTCTCTCTCTCCCTCTCCACATTTTGTTTTTTGTTATATATGCAGCCTTATATGGCTTTGCAAAGCATCCTCACATTGGTTATGGTGAAGCCATGCAAAAATTAAGTCTTGTACTTTCCTACTGAAATAAATAAAATTTGGATATTATACCATATTTCAAATAGTTATCTTGGATGGGTTGTTTTTATGAATGTTTAGTGATAGTATATATGCTTCCTTACATTTATCCTTTTTATTTCATGCCTGTATGTAAGTCTATCTTATCTTATAGGTCATAAGAATAATTACACCCAATTTTCTTAGTTAGAGAACTGATAAATCATTAGTGTTTTATATTAGAACCTCTTGGTTGATCATCCTAAGCTCTTGCAACCTTCATATTGAAGCACTAGTGTGATAGGGACTATTTTGGAATAACATAATTAAATTATAACTTAGTATTTCATAGTGAATTATTAATAAGCTGAGAAATTTATGTTTAGTACATCACCTCTAAGTTCTTTGTTAGTTTTAGCCTTAATCTTTGCCTTTTCCTAGTTAAGAAAGTAGTATAGTTTTTAGTGTAGGTGTTGTATTTGAGAGCTAGTCCAAAATCTAAAAATTTGATCACCTTGAAAGGTCACCCACAACCTTGGATCAATCCCATTGCATAGATCAGTTTATGAGGGCTTGAATCACCCTCTCAATGGTGAAAATTTGAGATATAATAGTTCTAGCACACCTAATGAGACTCAAATACAAAGAAGTTGTCCAAGATTGATGCTCATCTTGGTAAAAATATAGCTATAATAACCTTTTTGATGTAGCATATGGTGAATATAACAAGTTTTAAACTCTTGGTAGCTGACTAATGAGCCAATTTTCATGCCAAAGGTGATGAAGAGATCAAAAGTGAAAGGTATTCCCTTTTATTTTTTTGAATTACCTTTATATTCATATAAAAGGAAGAATTTTCCTCATACTCTCCCTTATACCAAGTCACGTAGAAGGAAGCTCTTTATTCCCTTCTATCCATTTTCTCCTAAGGCTAATAACATGGATATAAATCTATCCTTTATTGATTTTAATGGTGTTTATCCTTTAAACCTTCAATAATATGATGACATACTAGTTTCTGCCCTCAAGACTATCCCTTATTTTAGTGGAGAAACTAATCTTACTCCCATTAAGCATATTGAAGACATGGACAACTTGTATAACATCCATAACATTA